>OX454527.1:137943742-138505838 GCA_949715645.1 Portevinia maculata
TAAGGCATTCGTCCTTAATAAAAATCCGGGCAAAGGTAAATTTGAATCGAGGTCAACGGAATGCATATTTACCGGATATTCAACCACGTCAAAAGCTTATCGCCTATGGGATCCAGTCGCTAAACGAATAATAGTAAGCAGAGACGTCAGATTCATCGAAGGGCCAAGATGCATTGAGGCTTTAGTAAATCCAAAAGAGTTTATGGAATTTAAAATTTTATTTGGAAAGACGGCCGATGCTCAAGGCGAAAGTTTACAACATAATGAGCAAACTGACATAATTGATCATCTTGATATAAAAAGCAATGAACTAAAAGTTTTTGAATATGAAAAAGAAAGCAACGATCAACAAGTAGAAATATATCATAATTCAGACACCGAGATAAAACCAACTCCACTTAAGAGGGGGCCTGGAAGGCCAAGCATTGAAAGGACTGACAAAAGAGGCAGACCACGTAAGTTGTTTAACATGCTAGAAGCAAAATTTAAACCTGAAGCTGAGCTAGCGGAAGAAGCAAACCAAGTGAACGTCCTGATCAACCCAACGGTGAAAAAAGCAATGGATGGACCAAATGCTACCGAGTGGAGAGCTGCACTGGAATCAGAATTTAATGCTCTTTGTGACATAAAAGCATGGGAACTTGTTGAACGTCCAACGACCAAAAAAGTCATCGGATGCAGATGGGTCTTAAGAACAAAATTTAATGCTGATGGAAGTGTAGAGAGACGAAAAGCTCGGTTAGTTGCAAAAGGTTGCTCGCAACAACCAGGTATCGACTTCCAGGAGACATTTGCGCCAGTGGCAAGGCAAAGCTCAATTCGGATTCTTATGGCGCTTGCAGCAGAATTCGATTTAGAATTGTTCCAACTAGATGTCGAGATGGCGTATATAAATGGCGAACTAGAAGAAGACTTATTCATGGAACAGGCTGAAGGTTTTATTAAGGCTGGAGAAGAACATCTTGTTTGTTCCCTAAAGAAGGCGTTATATGGACTGAAACAGTCAGGGATAAGGTGGTACATGAAACTGGAGCAGGAATTGTTGGAACTTGGATTAAATCCGCTGAATACCGAGAAGTGCATATACTTAATGGAAACAGAAGACACCTACATGATAGTCGTCATCTATGTGGATGACCTTATAATCGGAACCAACAACTCAGATGCGTATCAAAGACTAAAGCAGCACTTGTCACACAAATTCAAAATGAAAGACCTTGGTAAGTTACATTATTGCCTTGGAATTGAATTTAAACAAAATATATCCCAAAACATTGTGACAATGAACCAAACAAAATACATTCAAAACATTTTACTTGTTTACGGCATGGAGGAATCAAAAGTTATGGCAACTCCATTAGACGGCAACGTGAAATTGAGCAAGCTGATGGGACCAAAGACTGAGAAAGAGAAAACTGAAATGGGAAATATTCCGTATACATCATTGATTGGTTCACTTATATACCTTGTTGTTTCAACTCGTCCAGACATTGCACATACGGTCAGAGTTTTAAGCCAAAACAATGCTGATCCGGGACAGGAGCACTGGAAAGCTGCAAAGCGGGTACTTAGATATTTGCGTGGAACTCAAAACCTTGGGCTGGTGTTTAAGAAATCTGATAGGCCACAATTGATTGGATTTGTCGACTCAGACTGGGGTGGAAACATAGACGATCGCAAATCGTATACAGGATTCGTTTTTAAACTTGCAAATGCTGCTGTGACATGGGAATCTAGAAAGCAAAAGTCAGTCGCTTTATCAAGTACAGAAGCTGAGTACATGGCCCTAACAGAAGCTGCTAAAGAAACAATATATCTTAGAAATCTGCTGAAAGAACTTGGTTTTCTAAATGAAAATGCGAAGCCAACAACTGTTTATAGCGACAATCAGGGAGCACAAAAACTGATGAAAAAACCCAAGATTTTATTCAAGAACCAAGCATGTGAATATTCGACACCACTTCATCAGGGAAGTTTTTCAGAGCGGCGATATAAACGCTGAATACATACCAACCAACGAGATGATTGCCGACGTGCTGACAAAGAGCTTGTTTGGACCTTCTCATCGAAAATGTATTGAAGGATTTGGTGTTTCTATAATAGAGCAGAATAACCGGCGTTGAGAGGGGGTGTTGTTACTGTACTCCAAAATATAGTGGCAACACCGGTTAGATACATCTGTATCATCTTTTATCTTATATTTATCTCCTTCCTGTTAATCTATCTTTTCATTCTTTTCTTTTGTTTCTTCATTAAAATAAAGATGGTGACTGGCAGACAAGCCACATTATTAAGAGTTTAATTAAAACGTGTTGCATTTATTTATTTTGTCTTTTAACAATTCTGATTCAAAGAACAACAATCTTGTTATATGTGCCGCTGTTGACCATACCTAACCCGGACACCTCGACAGAGGTTGATTTGTGTCGCAATCGCTGGAGTTGAATTGTTGACTCACTAATAAACGATGCCTCAGAACCAGAGTCTAATAAGGCTCGAAGTGAAACCGCTGACCTTGACAATAGCTGTGGCCAACATCACTTGGGTACCCGTGTGTGGTACATAATGGTACGTGTGGACTGATTTGCTGCAACAAGGCTGTTCTTCATTCGACGGTTAAACAAAAGGCACATCTCGTTGGTTCAAAGGAGGTTGTTCCATATTAGTGGGCTTGAAACTTGGAGCACTAGGGTTAATTGCAGAGGTATGACAATTTATATTTTGTTGCTGTGAATTTTGACTACAATTTGACGTATTAAAGGGGTGTGGATTCAACAAACTAGTATAATTGGTATGTGGAACAGAATTGTGTAGCAAGGAATGATGAGGTTGCTGACAATAATAACATCTTCGGGTACTTGGACAACTTTCAGATAAATGGCTATAGGCTAAACAGTTGCTACATAAACCTAGTTTTAAAATAGCGTTACAGCGGTCATTGATGCTCATTTTCAAAAAACGGTTGCATTTGCGTATGGCATGTTGACCCCAATTACAAAGCTTACGGGCGAAATTGGATGTGGTGCCCTGCGCGTGAAAAGAATTTCGTTGGGGAACGTTTTTGGACGGTTCTCACGACGCCTTTCCCTGTTAGTAATTGACCGCCTCCAACGTACGGAACCTTGATTCGAGAAACTGCTTAAATTCCGCAAACGTCGGTAGCTCCTTCGTGTCCTCCTTGGACCCCAGTCTCTCCTCCCACAGCTGCTGCGTTTTCAATGGCATTCAAGTTGTCGAGGCTGTGAACTATCTCCGTTGATGTGTCCAGGAGTTCCTTGATGGCTTCCGATCGTTCCTGGTTAACTGCAGGTTGATTGAAAAGGCACTTCAACTCCGTATTGACAAGAAAGCGCTGATGGTCATACCTATCTCCCAATATCGCCCACGCTTTGGCATAATTGCCATTACAAATAGGTAAATGCGACAAAATTTTATCTGCTTCACCCGAAATACTAGTTTTCAAGTAATGCATTTTTTGTATTTCAGACAAAGACGAATTGTGATGAACCAAAGAAATAAAAAGATCATGAAAACCTCTCCAAGATTCGTAATTGCCTGCAAAAACTGGTATCGGAATATTTTTCAACCTAATGTCTGCATTGTGAGTGGACAAAGTGGCGTTCGGCTCTGTTTCGTTGCCTTCGGCTTTGGATTCCTTCACCTTAACCTTGTCGATTGCATTAAGCAGATCCCCACGGTAATCAAAATATAATTCGCGGAATTTCTCATAAACCTCCTCTATTTCAGAGCACTTGTCCTCCTCACCGTCCGACAGCGACCCTATGCACACCTCATAAACACTTTCGGCTGATTCCATTGCTTTCTCCAATAGTGATAAACGACCAGACAAATAGTTGGCAGTCCGACTACTGGATTCCCTTTTACCAAAGTTTAACACATCTTTCTCCAATTGAGTAAGTGCTCGCTCGAGTTTATTTTGCTTCATATTTATTTATTTTTTTTAAATTTGCAGATAAAAACAACAAAAAAGTAAGAAGTGAATGCACTTACATGCAAATTTCCTGGTCCAGTATTTTGACGACATCACTTGACCTTTTGTCCTTCAGGTCACGGTAGCACAGAACACAGTACACAAATATCCAGCAGCACTTGACCTTTTGTCCTTCAGCAAAATATCCAGCAGCACTTGACCTTTTGTCCTTCAACAAAATAATTAGCAGCAAATTATCAGCAACATTTTTTTTTTGTGTAGACAAAATTTATTTTCTTTAAAAAAATCCGGCTCGAAGGACCAAAATGTTCGGGCGTAGAACAAAACGAGAAAAATCCAGAGTAAAATCTAATTTCCAGAAACTTTGAACTGTAGAGTGGACTAGCGATAAATTAAACTAATTGTTTCCACAACGTTATAAAATGGTTTGTGTATTTCACTCTTACGTTTTGCTTTTAAATACCTTTGTTTATATACAAAGCTATTATACATTATATAAAGACAAAAAAAAGTGTTTTACATTTGTCTAATATTGACATAATTCATTCAACATAATAATTGACGAATGGGTGCATTCCACCCCACATGACGTCACCGTCACCTTCACCGTCACCGTTATCATTGCCGTCATCGTTGTCGTCATCGTTGTCGTCAACAGTGCAATTGGTTCAAAATCAGATGTCTGCCAAATGGGGTGCGAATTAAGCACACATTCGATTTTAGCAAGGAGAGTATACATCTCCTCATAAGTTAATATGTGATCGCCGATAACACGTTTGATATGCTGCTTCACGGATTTTACACCCGCATCCCATAGTTCACCAAAATGGGGTGCGGAAGGTGGTATGAATTTAAAATCTATGGCGTCCTTGGAGAGATGTTCTGCTATGATGTTGTTTCGTTGTTGATTCATCAACAGCTCATGTTTTTCGCCGAGTAGCCGTTTAGCACCATGAAAGTTTGTCGCATTATCACTCCAGATCTCGGCTGGTTTTCCACGACGCCATACAAAGCGATCCAAGGCCAAAAGAAAGGCACAAAACAAACAAACAGTTATATGTAACCCATGACAAATTAAGGGTTTCTACCGCGAGCTAAACGTAGGTTGATAGGACCGCCATAGTCACAGCCAACCTTACTGAATGGCCTTGAGAACCGAACCCTTTCGAGTGGATTTCCCATCAATTGTTCGGAATTAGATTTTCGTTGCTTGAAGCAATTCATACACTGATGAACTACTTTCCGGAGAATATTTCAGCAGCCGAGAATGTAATATTCTTGTTTTATTAAAGACACCATGAACGATACACCGGCATGCAAATAGTGTTTATGAGTATATTCCGCGATAATTTTAGTGATGGGATGCGATTTACAAAGTATTATTGGGTGTTTTTCACTAAACGATAATTCAGAATTATGTAAACGTACACCCACGCGAAGGACGTTCATATTATCAAGGAATGGGGCTAGTGATAAGAGTTTGTTTCGCATAGGCAACGATTTGTTCATTTTAAGCGTTTCGATTTCAAATGAAAATAAGGTTGTTTGAGCAGTTTTTACGAGACAAAACTTAGCAGTGTTGAGTTCATGAATGGAAAGAGATCGCAGGTTGCGCGAATTAGAAGCCAGCCGATGGTTTTTAAGAAAACGAAAAATGTATGCCACCACACGCACCAATTTCATCCAGTTTGACGATTTAAATACAATTTCTTCTAAGATGTTATTTTCATATATTTTTGATACGAATACCTGAACTTTGGTCGATTTCCTCTCTTCCAACTGTTCACTGGACAAGTTTTCCACCTTGAGACCAGATTCAGGCCATCTGCTCCGTGCCATCTGGAGCCAATCTGGGCCGTTCCACCAGATGTCAGTTGAAGCCAATTGAGATGGTGACATTCCTCTTGAGGCCACATCAGCCGGGTTCTGCGCAGATCGAACATGGTTCCAAGACTTTACCGGGATAGTTGATATGATCTCTGATGTTCTGTTCCCAATGAAAACCGACCATTTTTTGGGCGGTGCAGAAAGCCAGTGAAGGACAATGGTCGAATCCGTCCAAGCGAAGACCCGCATTTGTTTAATCTATAAGGAGAGCTTGATCTTATTTATTAAGCGCGTTAGTAAAAGAGCTCCACAGAGCTCAAGCCTAGGAAGAGAAAGCACTTTGATTGGAGCAACTCTCTTAGCGGCGACTAATGAAATTGAAACGCTTCCATCTATATTTTCACTGCGGCAGTAAATCACAGCTGCATAGGCATCCAATGACGCATCACATAATCCTCGGAATGAAAATGGATTCCACTAAGTGAAGCTCGTCGCGAATAGTGATCCAGCGCTCAGCCAGTTCTTGGGGGACGTGATCATCCCACCCTACAGTCCCTCTCTATAGTTCCTGGAACAATATCTTTACTGTAACCAAAACTGGAACAAGGAATCCGAGAGGATCAAAAATTCGAGATGCTTTAGACAGAATGCGACGTTTCGTGCACGATTTTGACTATTCGAGGCGGGTGGCAATGGTGCAGTAGTAGTGTATTCGCTTACGGAATGGAAGGTCGTGCGTTCGAAATCGTAATCTCCGTAAGTAACTTAGACACCACCCGTGGAGAAAAACCCTACAACTGCACCCAAACACTTCTTTCCTATCTCTCTATTCTTTCTAATACCAAGTAGCTTACACTGTGTTCTTAGCATTAAAGGGTACTATAACAACAGAAAAAATCCCTTTAGCGTAAGCAAATTATATAAAAAAAAAAAAAAAAAAAAGCAATCCTTGGATGAACCCCATTGCAGCCCGAGAACTTATACCGTCAGAGAGGTTTCGAAGGCGATAGGAGACAGCTCCCGTTGATCTTCAGGTAAGGATAGTAGAAGTGGCCAGCAATTAGTTGTCCATTTACGAAGATGGAATCCGGCAGATGACAACACCTTCACAAGCTATTCCTGTATTGCGATGATATCATCAATCGTGTCAGCCCCTTCCTAGATCACCTACGTAAAAATCATTCACAATTATTGAAGAGGCGCGAGGGTATATTTTAGTGGAATCTAAGGCCAGTTGTTTTAGTGAGCGTTTTGCTAAAAACGAAGCAGCTGAAGTCCCGTAGGTTACAGTTAAAAACCTAAAGTGTTTTATCGAAGATTTAGGATTTTCCCTCCAAAGAATCCGTTAAAAATTTGTATGGTTTGGCGAAATCCATATTTGTCTATACATCTTGTCGATGTCCCCAGACATGATATATTTGTGACGAGGAGAACGTAGACATATTGTAAAGATGTCCCGTTGAATTTCAGGACCAACGAGAAGGGATTCATTTAAGGAATCTGAGTCAAGCGATGATTTCGCGGAATCGTCAAATACTACCCTCATCTTAGTTGTGCTGCTGTCAGCCTTAAATACAGCGTGGTGAGGCAGATAGTAGGAGTTGGTTGCCCTATTAATCGTTTCTTCTGGCGATATTTCCTTCATGTTACCCAATGCAATGTATTCACTTAAGAAATGCGTATATTGTACTTGGAGCTCAGGATCACGAAGAAATCTTTTTTCCATTGAATAAAGGCGATTGAGTGCAACTCGGAACGAGTTATCAAATCTTAGACCAGAATTATTTTTGAATAGTAAACTAACTATGTATCTACCATCCTTGTAACGATGATGATTTTGGATGAAATGCTCTTCAGCCCTTTGTTCTTCAATAGATAAAGGTTGCTCATAATTGACCTCTTCCAGACGCCAAAAACGCTCTAAATCAAACTGCTGCGTATGGTCAAGTTGCCCGCAGAATGCCTTTACTCCGATAGCAGATTCATTGGATAGTGTGTGATGACAGCTCCCGGCTATTACCCATCCAAAGATTGTTAAAAAGGAATTAGGAACTCACGGCTCTGCTCCGATGAGCATATCGATTGGGCTTGGTTCATTGAATTTTCGATCTGCTAGGTCCAACGAAAGAAATTGATTTGCTTTTAATTTAAACGAAAGTGGTGGAAGCATGGATGTTAATTTAGTAATTACATGACATTCGATATCTATGAAATTCGAATTGAAGCGAGAGTGTACTTTCAATGAGACCAAACCATTGGTAGTGCCAGCAGAAGTCGATGCAACTCCGACAATAGGAATACGAGATGGTTTTTTGGGAAGCCTCAAGCGTTGGAGAGCCTTCTCCGTGATAAATGAGACTTGGGATCCCGAGTCGAGCCAACTTTATCGCGAACCTTTCCAACAGCGGTGGGAAGAATGGTTGATGAATGAACATTGGATTCGAGAGAGTGATGGATGACAATAGAAGAGTTCGAGGGGTTCTGCGACGACGATTGTTCCTTTTCTGGTTGGTTGGTTGGTTGTGTTAGGCAAAGCTTTTTGTGGATCATGTACCAAGGAATGATGTCGAGAATGGCATGATTTGCACCGAAATTTAGACTGACATTTGTGGGATGCGTGCCCAACTCTAAGACAGTTGAAACAAATCGACTTACTCTTAACGAATTCGCGGCGCGCGTTAGTATCAAGAACGAGAAATGTCTTACAAAAGGGAAGTATATGATCTTCTTTACACTTTGGGCAACTGGGTTTTGCTTCTGCAAAATGACAACGAATATTGTTTTGAACTTTATTTAATGTTTTTTGAGGGCGAGTGAACGAGCTAAAGGATTCAAGGCAGCTGCAACGATTTTGTAGGAAAGTGAGTAATTCTTGGATGGTACAGTCATCCTGAGTTCCTACCTTTTCTGCCCACGCCTGCTTGGTTTTACTGTCTAGCTTTTGAAGACGTAAATAAATCACCCAAGGATCTCTTGAGTTCATTTGTAACGCGTTTAATCCACGAATTACTTCGTCAGCTCCGTTTGTAAGTTTTCGTAGTATTTCAAGATTTGGGTTAGGAGCCGATGGTAAAGACATGAAACTTTTAACGAAAGATTGGACTATCAAATGTTTTTTATCAAACCGCGATTCAAGTTTATCCCATGCTTCGAGATAATTGTCCTCGGTACATGCAATATGGTTTAAAAGATTGGCCGCTTCCCCACCCAAGAATGACTTCAAGTATTGAAATTTTTGCGTAGCGGTCAGGGAGGGATTGCAATCGATTGTTCCCGTGAAGAAATCTTTAAAAAGTGGCCAGTCTTTATAGTCTCCAGAAAAAAACTGCAATTACAAGAATTTGTATGTTCTAAATTTTGTAAAAATGCACTCTGCTTTAACGTTCCATCACTAATCTTATCTGGGTGTCTGCGAATTGCACTCGAAAAAAACGAAAGAGCCTGACAATATTTTGTTTCATATTCTCCGTATTCAGGCTCAGGGTCTACGAAACCTTCATCATCATAGAATTCATATAAATTGTCTTGCTGCAAGATGAATTCAGCCCAAGACTCCCGTAGTCTCTGTAGTTGAATTTCTAGCATATCAATTCATTCCGAAAATGTAAATGCCCTAGTAATAGAACCCTTTGCGCGACCGCGTTTTTGTTTCACAATATTCATTTTAGCGGAGTAAATTTTGAATAAAAGTTCCAAATAGATACTGATGTTTTGTGTTATGATAAATTACACGATATGTACACCTGAATGACGATTGTTCTCATGTAAGCACGTGGTTATTCAAAATGCAATAGTTTTAGCTAATTGTTCATGAGAATTTAACACCAATAGTACTTAATTAATGCGAAAAACAGCGTTACGGATTTTGCATAGTTTTTGTACGCTGCTTTATCAATGTGTTGATATTGAAATCATGCAATCAATAATTTTAATATAAAAGATGCTTATGCAATTAATGTCAAGGAAATCATGCCATGACAGTTTTATAATATATTTGCTATGCATTCGATTGATGACGCACTTAATTTAATTGATCGTGCAAATTAAATTAAAACAAAGTTTGTGATTTAAAAAAAAAAAACAATTTCTTTATTCTAAATGAGCCGATCCGCTCATTTGCGTTGATAGATCTAAACTGAAGACCTCTTACAATAGCTGGATCTTATATAGTACAAAATAGGATGGCGTCCATCATAAATCTAAATATTAATATGTTGCAGCTGTGATGTAGGGATCGATCTCAAGTGAGGTTTGATGGCCGTTATCAGGTTACAGGAATAGCTGTGATGTAGGGATCGATCTCAAGTGAGGTTTGATGACCGTTATCAGGTTACAGTAATTTTTATTGCTTGCAGCTGGGATGAGATGACCGATCTCAAGTAACATTGTGTGTCTGGTCACCAGATGTTGTTAACTGTGTGGTCGTCTTCTGTAGCGTTGTGTGTCCCTAACATAACTCCTCCCCCCTTAGCTGGTTGTTTCTCCTGGAACAATCTTGTATATAAGGTTATGATTATGATAATGATTATAATAACAACGGTTCCGTGTATACTATAGTGGACTTTTAAGTGACTTGAATATGCTTCTATTATTTTATCAATATTGTCATTTTTTGTAGAATTTATATCTATGTTCTTAAATGCTATTTTTTTAGGTTTAACTTATCTTCTATATCAATATTTATTGGTTGTTGTAGAATATATTTTTTATTTTCGTATTCTTCATTATTGATTATTATTTTACAATCTTCAAAGCTAATAAGTACATTTCTTTTAGTTTGTATAGTTTTTCGTTCGTCACAAGAACTATTAATTTTTGCGTCACTATTCTTTAATAATAAGACACCTTTCCTTAATTCAAGGATTACATTTTTTTCTCTATTAATTTTTTTCATGCAAGTATTTTTATGTAAACAGTTTTTTATGGGTTTAAGGTGTCTGAGTTCTGTATTTTCTTCGTATTTTAAAAAAGTTTTATTTATTTTTATCAATTCTTCTTCTTTAATGTCGATTTCTATAAATTCTTCATTAGGAATTGGAGTAATAATATACTTAGCAAATGTATAAATTTTATCAGGTATTTGAATTATAAAAACTATAAGATCGTTTGAGTATTCTCCAATTGAAAGTTTAATATTTTTTAATTTAGGTAAATCAATATTAAAGTTTTGAATTTCGTCTGTGGTTAGTAGACTTGTCGTCATAATTTGTAATCGGCTAGCTAAAATGATATTTTGAATTTTTTCTACCAATTCTTTAATTTTGTCTATTTTTCGTAAATATTCTAACTACTATCCTTTTTTCCATCATTTGAAATTCTAGCTGGAATCCTTAATCGTTATCGACTTTCGTTAAAACTGCGTTTTTTATAATTTCTATTTCATCTTTAATTTGGTTGTTTATTTTGAACTGCTTATTATTGTTTCTCATAATGTTGTTATTATTTTCAGTTATAACTTTAAGTTGTTCTTCGATTTCAACTTTATCTTCGTCATCCATAGTACCAAATAGAAAATTGAGTGCTCTACCTCCTATGTTAATTAAACTTCTTACATTTCTTACGAGATTTAATTGTTTATGTCCTTTTACACTCTCGAATTCACTTTTAACTAGATGTAACTCTTTTTGAATTAAAGTGAACGATTTGAGTCGATTATAACTTGTTGGTGGTATTGACTTTCTTGTCGAAGTCCACTGTTCGGCTAATGTGTCGTATATAGATTTTATCCCCGTTAAATTTATGAGGTGTATTATATAATTGTATTTATTTACGACTTCCACTTGATCATATCGGATTATCGAATAACCGTTATTGTTACTTATTTCTTCTATTATAATTTTATTTTTCACTAAAACTGTGATTGACAAAAGGATTACTAGTGTAAAGGAATTCATTTTTGCACGGGTCTTTGTTGCTTAACTTCTAAAACTCAACTGAATCATTTTATATCTTTCGAGGATGCTTAGCCCTCTGGTTAGCTCTAATTAGATTTTCATCGTTTTTGAATCGAGTGACTCTTTCTCTTTGAATATTCGTTGTATGTTGATTTTCGAGTGTACTGAATTTATTTCTTGGTTGTGTTTTATGACGTTCTGCTCTTGAGTTTCTTACAAAGCCTTCGGTTCTGTTATCTATATATTCATCCCTATTTTTCTTAAGTTTATTTATAGTTTTTCCTTTATTTTTAAGTAGGAGTTCATAAAGAGTTTTTTTTGTGATGTTTCCATTTTGGATATCAAACGGTTTTTGTTTGGTTGTATCATGTATGGACGTGATGTAGAACAGATTTGCTTTATGTACTGCTTTACGAATTTCATGTATAGTGGGGGTAATTTTTCCGTTAAGGGTTGTTCTTACTTTTTCTGCTGGAGTTCTATGAAAAACTTCGATGTCAGAATTCCCTGTGTGACTGTTTGGTTTTGTAAAATGAGTATTTATTCCAAGGTCTTCCAATAATTTTATTATTCTGGGAAAATTAAATTCATTATCCATTACAATTTTTGTTGCTTTACCACTTACAGCTATTAATTGTAGAATAGTTTCTTCTAGCGTTTCGTGTGAAACATTAGGAACATAAGTGGTTGTAGTAAGTTTACTGAATTTATCTATTGATGTGAGGATGTGTATAGCTAAAATACAGTAGATATCTAAATGTACAATTTCATTGATATTTTTAGGGGTTTCTGTTAGATGGAATTTTTCTTTCACAGGTCGTCTGTCATATTTAGATTGTTTGCATATATTACAACTATTAATAACGTCGTTTATCAGTTCCCTCAGATTTCTAAAACAGATTTTGGTTCTAAGTCCTCTGTAATTTTCCTCAATTCCAGAGTGTCCTGTTTCTTTTTCATGATACAGTTTTATTTGATTAACGGCTTCTTCCTCTGTTTTTATACCCTATTCTAAGGGTATATTAATTTTGACGCATAGTTTGTAACATACCTTAATATTGCCCGTAGACCCCTAAAAGTTACTAAATTTATGATCAGCATCGATAGTAATGTCGATCTAGCCATGTCCGTCCGTCTGTAGCCAAAAATTAGGCCTTTAAACTGGACCTAGAGAGCTGAAATTTTAACCATATACTCTCTAGGGTCCCGAAATAATCAAGTTTACGAATTTTTGAAATCCGCCCACAGACACGCCCACAATTATTTTTTTTTTTTTTTTTGAAAATTCAAAGTTTGAGCTAGGGAGCTGAAATTTATAATATATAGTCTCTAGGGGCCTTTTATTCTCATGTGTTAATTTTTTTTAAATCCGCCTACTGACACGCCCACAATTAAATAAAACAATTTTATTGAAACACCCAAGTTTGAGCTAGGGAGCGTTGTTTTTTTGATAAAATCCTTTAAATGTTATATAACAAAATATGTAGAGCGTTCTTAACAATTCAACCATACTTAGACTTTTGTCACGCCCACTTATGAGGGATAGGAATAAGAATAGGGTATCCAACAGTTCGCCCAAGCGGACTGTAGCCCGTCCCTATGTTTTTATCTTTCTTTAGGTATTTAGAAATAGGTTGTGCGATTTTTGCGTAATCTTTTATGAATTTTCTATAATAACCTGTTATGCCAAGAAAAGACTTTATCTCTTTCTGGGTACTGGGTAATGCTATTTTTTCAATAGCTGCAGTTTTATCTGCATTAGGTTTAACACCTTTGTCAGTAATCGTATGGCCTAGAAATTGGGTTTCCCGTTTTAAAAAGTTACATTTGTCAATTTGAACTTTCAAATTGTATTTTTTTAACCGTTGGAATACCGAATTCAAGTTAATCATATGTTCTTGTAGAGAAGTGTTAAAGATTAGAATATCATCTAAATAAACTACACAGATTTTGTTAATGAGTTCGTCTAAAACTTCGTTCATCATTCGTTGGAATGTTGCCGGAGCATTTTTTTAGACCGAACGGCATACGTAACCATTCGTAGTGTCCGTATGGGGTTGAGAAAGCAGTTTTCTCAATATCTGAAGGATCCATTCGAATCTGATGGAAACCTTTTGCGAGGTCTAATGTCGTGAAATATTGTGCTCTTCCGAGTTTGTCTAATATTTCATCGATATTAGGAATTGGGTGTTTGAACTCAATTGTTTTCTCGTTCAATTTGCGATAGTCAATTACCATACACCATTTCTGTATTCCGGAATTGTCCATTTTCTTAGGGACTACCCAAATAGGTGCACTATAGGGTGAAGTACTCTTCCTAATGATACCTTGGGCTAATAAATCTTTTACTTGCCTTTCAATCTCTTGTTCATGTATCTTAGGGTAACGATAGATTTTACTAAATGTTGGACTGTTATGTTCGGTCCTAATATTATGTAGCGTTTGGGTGGTTGATGTTAATTCATCTCCTTCTAAATAAAAAATAGTTTTATTTTTTAATCTTTTTAATTCGTGCTGTTCTTCTGAATTTAAATCCTCACCAATTAGTTGGCTCATTTCCGTTGAGTTACAATAATTTAGTGTATGGATTTCTTCAAATTTATATGGACATTTTTCGATATCCTTTTTATAATTTTCAAAATATGTTTTACGTTTGTTTATTTCAATAAATCGTTCCTTTAAATTAATTATAGCTCCTATTGGTTTTAATAAATTTTGACCTAGGATTCCCACAAATTTTTTATTATGTAGTTTCATAATTTTCCATGCCATCGTTGCTTCATTTTCGTTGAATTCAACAGGCAATGGTGTAATTATTTGTTCAGTAATGAGGGTTTTACCATTTGTGGTTTTTAATTTTGTGGGTGTTTTCAAGGGTTGTCTTTGAAATTCTAGTAGTTGCGAGTCATCTAGTATACTAGTACTAGCTCCCGTATCCACTAAAATTAAATGTTTTTTGTTGTTTAAAGTAACAGACATTAAGGGAAGTGTTTCTGTTTCTCCACTAATATAAAAAATTTAATTCATCTGCCTGTTCTATGTTATTTACGTCCATAGGTTCTGGCCTGTTTCTAATTTGTCCTGAATTCTGTGGACCGTTGTGTCTCACATTATACTGACGGTATTGTCCTGAAAAATTTGGTCTTTGAAAGTTCCTGGCTTGTGTGTGAGGGTTTGCTTGCCTATGAAGGTGTCTAGGCTGGTCTTGTCTATTTGTGAAGTTAGTAGGTCGAAATTCATTTAAATTTCTATATCTCACTAATAAACTATATGCTTCTTTAATACTTTGTGGCGTACACCACCAAGAATTAATCCATTATATCAAATAAATTACGACCAATTTCAAAACTAGCTGCCGACAGTATGTCCCGATACACAAACCGGATCCTTCCGACGAACATACCCTCCGACTACTATGATCAGCTGAACGCAAAACGTCTGTCAAAACCAGTATTTTTGTGTTGCAGAATCTCGATCTATGACATTTCTCACACACAGACAATCGGTCATTATTTATACAAGTGACAAATTGACAACTCGCCCTTTTCTTTGTTAAACGTTACCCTGACTAGAACTCTTTCTTGGAATCCCCTAAAAATTCCAGAAATAAATCGAACAGTGAGTTAAATTCATTTTGAATTTTCAGTGTGCTTATAGCCGCATTTATTTTACTCAGGCCTGCCGGTATCGAGCCAAAGAAGAGCAGAATAGGTATTTTGTCGGTTGAAGTTAAGGAAAACCCCACGCTGCACGTGGTACAGCAAATTGTATCCATAGGATTGTATAGGTAAGCCTGTGGAATCCAATTAAATAATTTATATTTGAAGGCATAATTTTTTTCGTAGGCAATTACGGATAATTTTTGCAAAGCTGAAGAGTGTTCTTGTGACCCCATACCCTGTCTGGAAATTTGACACACGAGGGCACAGTACAAAGAACAAACTCTCGCCAACCAGCATTTGTCAAAAACTTCCGCATACATAACCTTTTTGTGACTGCGTCAGCATCTACGACTGCGACTGCAGCGGCTCATAAATAATGTTGGCTGCGTCAGCACGCATGAATTGTACTCGTCCACGTGTACGAGTTAGACTGCACATATTCACCTTCAGAGGAGCACCTAAAAGTGCCGATCAGCAAGAAAAGAATCACCCTAAGTCTGGGGATATTCGTGTGTAAGCTGTACATTCACGGGCGTACCGAATAGCCACCTCCAGAAACCACGTGCTGAGCCAGCTTATGCCTCGTTCCCACCCACCCACAATTAAACCATCAAGCAAACCAGCAATCATATCTTCATCACCCCAAAAAGACTTCAATTGTTGACTCCAGATAGCATCATCATCTAAATTAACTTCAGTGGGTAAATCAGTATATTAAATGTGTTGGTGATTTAAGTGAAATGCATGAGAATGCGAATAAGGGACTATCCTCAGAGAAACCGAGGAGAGGATAGTCAAGTGGCAATGGCCTACGCCAATTGCAAGGGGAGGGTCCCTCCAGGTGTCAGAACACCCACGACACCCCGCTGATAACGTTTATATAACCTCTTTATTTTCTTCAACGTTTTCCCTTTTTCATTTCCGTGATAAGATCAACGAGACCTCATCATTGATAACCTCTGCTATGCGAGGTCACTGTCTCCTTCTCCATATCTTTTCTTTATCATTTTTTTCCTTTTCTTTATATTGGCACGATATTTTTGTGCGCAAGGGAAAAAGCAGCAAGATCCCACCCCACCGACGAGCTGATGCCGTGCACCGCAAGCGTGCCAACCGCTGCTTCATAGCAAGGACACACTGCATCTTGTCCTTCATCCCACCTAATCTATGCTTAGGCATAGGTCGTGGAAACGCCCTTTCCCGCCACAATGGCGCCCAACGTGGGGCCCAGGAACTCTAGTTTGAATATCAAACATCGTTTGTCAAATTAAATTCCAAACATAAGTACATTCTCAACAATTTTAAATCCCCATACATGTCCCATCTTAGTATTTCATGTACTTTACCACACCAAGCTTTCTTGCGGAAGCTTGAGCCTTTTCTTATATTTCAATTTTAGTTATTTAGGAGTCCGAAGATAAAATTAAAAGCTTCGTAGCACTAAATTAACATAATCTGAAATATAATTTGTTTATGTGAAGTCGATTGATTTAAGTAAGGAGTAACATCTAAGATTCCAAGCTGAGTTTAGTCTGTTTTAGTTTTAAGTTAATGCGCTTGAGTTACCTTAGACAGTTGCCTTCTAATCAAAAGTTTTCATATGTTTCTGAGTCGTCAAAGAATCTGCTTGATTGTCCAGAAACTTGAAAACAAAAATCTCCAATAAATTCCTGCATATCATTTCAATTAAATCTATAATTTTCCTTCTACATAAATCTCTTATCAGCAATAAAATTCCATGCACACATACTTTCACCGACACACATATCTCAACAAAAGTCATAAATTCTTTTGTTTACAAACAAATTCATTCTGTTACATATAACACTGTTATACAATTCTTATTGTCCACTTGGGTTCCAATAAGAATTTTATTGAGAAAACCAAACAAGAAACAATAATCAAAACAAAACATGAATAAAAACATAGGGGCGGGCTACAGTCCGCTTGGGCGAACTGTTGGATACCCTATTCGTATTCCTATATCTCATAAGTGGGCGTGACAAAAATTTAAAGGATTTTATCGAAAAAACTAAGCTTTTGTAAATAAAAACGCTCCCTAGCTCAAACTTTGGTTATTCAATAAAATTGTTTTATTTAATTGTGGGCGTGTCAGTAGGCGGATTTAAAAAAAAATTAAGTATGAGCATAAATGGCACCTAGAGAGTATATACTATAAATTTCAGCTCCCTAGCTCAAAGTTTGGACTTTCAAAAATAAAAAAAAATAAAACTGACACGCCAGTAGGCGGATTTTGAAAATATTTACACATGAGCATAAAGGGCCCCTAGAGAGTATATATTAAAAATTTCAGCTCCCTAGCTCAAATTTTGGTTTTACAAAAAAAATATTTTATTTAATTGTGGGCGTGTCAGTGGGCGGATTTTGAAAATTTTATGTCCCAAGCAGTTTTATGGGCCAAAGATCATATATAAAAAATTTCAGCTTTCTAGCTCAAAATTCAATTTTTCCCAAAATTTGTTTTATTTAATTGTGGGCGTGTCAGTGGGCGGATTTTGAAAATTTTATGTCCCAATCGGTTTTATGGGCCATAGATCATATATAAAAAATTTCAGCTCTCTAGCTCAAAATTCGATTTTTTCCAATTTGTTTTTTTGAGTTTGTGGGCGTGTCTGTGGGCGGATTTCAAAAATTCTTAAACTTGATTATTTCGGGAACCTAGAGAGTATATGGTTAAAATTTCAGCTCTCTAGGTCCAGTTTAAAGGCCTAATTTTTGCCGACGGACGGACGGACGGACGGACGGACGGACGGACATGGCTAGATCGACATTACTATCGATGCTGATCATAAATATAGTAACTTTTAGGGGTCTACGGGCAATATTAAGGTATATTACAAACTATGCGTCAAAATTAATATACCCCTAGAATAGGGTATAAACAAACCGAGTAGTGGAACTGTCCCCAAACCACAAAAGGGTATACCAACAAGTTCTCTTAACTTACGGGATGAGGACACACCCACCTATTCTTTGCGAAATAAATTTCGTCCGATTAGACATTCTCCTAACAGAACATCATTGACCCCCAATATTTCTCTTAGCGATGCCAATATCAATTTTGATAACGACACGCTCAATGGTTCTGTCACCCTTCCTCTTCATGTAACAACCGCTGTCGCTACAACAATTGCAGTAACACATACATACACAACAACTACCGCGTGAATTATAAGTTCAACCCGTACTTTAAACAAAAAAATATAACTTTATTCAAAGGATGCTAACAAGAGACTGACTATTTTACAATTCTTTACTTAAATATATATCTTATAATTTGTGTGTGGTGGTCTTTGCAGATTGATCGTAGGAAATGCTGACTCCACAAGTTGATGGGATCGCTGGTCGATTATGATGTAGTGTTTATTTGTATTCTTCTTGCTGGTGCTGATTGTGCGGTATTACAATGTTAATATCGAATGTCGCCAAGGCATCAATGTTGTTAATGGGATCGCTGGTCAATTATGATGTAGTGTTTATTTGTATTCTTCTTGCTGGTGCTGATTGTGCGGTATTACAATGTTACTATCTAATGTCGCCAAGGCATCAATGTTGTGTGCTGCTGTTGGGGTTGTTGTTGTTGTTGTTGCTGATCGTGGGATACTGTTGTAACTCCTCCCCCCTCGGATTTGAGTGAGGGCCAAAGTGGCTGAGTAGTTGCTGTGGCTCGAGCGAATGAAATGTCATCTAGGTTAATGTTAAATTTGCTTCTGCAAAGGTAAATTACTATTATTGAAATGCATATGAAAGTTATTAGAGTTATGATAATGTATTTGTCTCGTCTTTGACTTTCGGTGTTTAGAACATCTATTGCCTGGTGGTTTTTGAATTGGAATTCGTTAAATTTCTTTAGATTTAATGTTTCGACCGTGTATGCTGGACGAATTTCTGAATTTGACGCAGGGAATATGTGAACTTCATCCCAGTATATGTTAGGGTTGCTTCCGTATAGAATTCCATTGATTTCGACTTTGCAGCCGTTGTAATGTAGTAATGCAGATCCTTTAATAGTTTGCTGAGGATTGTTGCAGGTTGAGTTAATGCGTGTTGCGGGAACATTCAATAAAAGAATATAGTTTGGCTCGGGTTGTGTGATTTCCTTGATTTCTCCGACTTCCTTTATTGGGCAATCAGCAGCTTGATTTCTCATGAGGTTTCCGATTTTTTTTTTTTTTTTATATAATTTGCGGTCGCTAAAGGGATTTCTTTTTTCTGTAGTGACACAGTACCCTTATAATGGTAAAACCACAGCGAAGGCATTTAATTGGATACAATTGGACTCGAGTATTGATTGCTTCTGGATCGGTTTTTTACAAAGGAAAATATTCTCTATTTTGGGGCAAATGTTATCAAAGTACAAGATGCTGTTTTCACTAGTTACAATATATGGTTTTACTATAATTAATTTTGTTTCGTTTACAGGAAGTGGGATAATATGGAATAGGGAAAAGTTTTCATGGGATAAAATTGGGATGCGAATGTTGAAGATTATTTTGGAGCCATTGTAATATGCTTGCAGCTCTAGTAATTCGTATAAATGTTCATCGGATTTTATTTCAATTGATTGATTAATGAAAGTACTTCGGATCTCGTGAAGTTCATTTTTATTCAAGATCATTTTAGGGATGATATTTAGTTTGGCAAGTACTATTGCTTCGGCTATGTTTACAATATGGTTAGTGAGAAGATCAATATTAAGATTTAACTGGTTAAGATATTGCATGTGTAAGATAGCATTCGTATTGGATTGAATAGAATTCTTTGTTTGCTTTTGAAAGTATATCAAGTATTTACTTATCTCGTTTTGTTCATAATTAATATGTCTAGTAATGTTTTCGAACCTCTCAATCATTTGTAGGTTTAGACTGATTTCAGAATTAATTTTGTTATTAAGCTTTTTTTCATTTTGATTAAGGGTTTCAATTCTCTTATTAAGTTCGTCTGCGTCGTTCGCGTCCATATTGCCTGTGATGAGTTTTATAACTGAACCTAGTCCGTTTATTAGTCCTCTCTTTTGTCTTTTTGTCGGCGTCAAAGTTTCAAGCTTGTTATAGAGTTCCTTAAGTTTATACTTTGTTATTTCGATTGAAGGCTGTAGACTGGGGTAATGGCTAAAATTCGTCAAAGTTTGTTCAATATTGTCGATGTTTGTTAGGTAGGCATCTAAGTCGACCATATGGATGAGGTTTTGATAATTTTCAATAATTCTAGCAGAGCCTAGTTTTAAGGGAAGAATACCCTGGGTTTTAGTGAGATCATGAACTTCTAGTCTTTGTGTGTTGACTAGGGTGTACCTGTTGGTAGAAAGGAAATACAGAAAAGTTTAAATCGTGTGCAGCTATGTTTTGGTATGGGTATTATGCAATTCATATTTTCTTTTTCTTTTAATTCTACACTTATGGAGTTTCCTGTTATCATGAGTTAATACCGTAACTTTATTATCTTTCTTAATTATATGTTTAGTGAATCGGGGAGTTATTTTGTTTCGTCGATACTCTTTCCTATATATTACTTCATTGCTTTCCCTTTTTTCTGGTTTTTCGCGTTCCTTGTTAAGTTTATCTATTCGTCGACTGGTGGATTGTTCTAATCTATCTTTAATGGTTGGAAACAATTCTTCTTGGAACCTTTTTATTTTATCGAGGTATTCATGTTCGTTTTTGAAATTGATGTTTTTGTTGAATTTATATGTTCTTCCATAAAATAGCTCATAAGGGGTAAATTGGGTTGCCGAATGAATGGCGTTATTATATGTAATTATTGTTTCTGAGAAAATTTCCTCGTGGTCCATTTCTATTTTCTTTTCTTTAAGGGTAGTTAAAATTATTCTATATATCTCTGTAAGAGTAGAATGCAACCGCTCTACGGGCGAATTGCTAGAAGTCTGTTGGAATGAAGTCATGTTTAAATTGATATGATAATTCCTACAGAAATCTTTAAATATATTTGAGTTAAATTCCGTGCCCTGGTCACAGACTATTTTTTTAGGGATGCCGTGAAGGCTTATGAAATTCTTGAGTGCCTTGAGAACTGAAATGCTGTTCCTAGCAGGTATAGTGTAACCTGCAGCAAATTTGAAAAATTTGTCTATTATTGTTAATATGTGTTGGTTTCTAATTGTGTAAATATCGATGTGTATGATATCTAATGGTTTCAGTGGTGTTTCAGGCTTTTCGAATTTTATTTTTGGTGGATGTCTGTCGTACTTTAATGTCTGACACTTATCGCAATTGTTTATGGTTTGAGTGATTTTGCTTCTCATATACGGAAAATAGAATTCTCTTTTAAGGTGTAAAATAGTTTCCTCAATTCCTCTATGGTTGTGTTCAATGTGATAGTCGTTTATTATTTTTTCTTGTTCGTCGATCTGTCGTATATCTTCCAGTTTTTCGGTGCATCTAATTAGGCGAAAGGGTTTGTTTTGGGAGAAATATTTAGAGTATACTGATTGTATAGTCCGAAAAGTTTCGTCGTCTGCGAACACAGCGTTAAGCTTGTTTGGTGATAGAAATTTCTTGAAAATGTCAACTATGTGGTCCTCGGTGAAGGATGCTTTCCTTAACGTTCGTCGTTGTTTATTTTTAAAAATTGTCTCAAGTGTCATGGGTACACCTCTGGTTGATTTTTGAAAAATAGTTTGCAAATTGAACTCATTCAATGGTTTTTCGGAAATTAGTATACCATCGTTTAAATTTTCTTCTGCGGAATGGACGGTCGTTCCACTTGTGCCTTGAATAGACGACAATATAGAACATATACAGCCACTTGTTAATAGGCAGTTGAATAATCAACAAAATGCGATACCAACTTCGGGTTCAAGGAATGCTCAACAAGACCAATGTCCGCCCAATTTTGATAATGTTTACGATGAGTTTAATTTTGATCCCAGATTTAGTTCTGAGTTCAACAGACCAACATTTGAAAGATTCAGTCACTCACGATCAAGCGATGTGCAACCTTTCCGACTAGATCGTTGGGGTTTGAAGTTCGACGGAACTTCAAAGGGAATGTCTGTTGAAGACTTTGCTTTTCGAGTAGAGATGCTCAAGTCCAATTACAATTGTACTTGGAACGACGTTCTCATAGACTTTCATCATTTGGTGTCTGGAGCTGCACAGGACTGGTATTGGCAGTTTTTAAGAAGCAATCCTCGATGTGATTGGCAAAATTTGCGACGTGCCTTAGTCAAGCAATTTAGAAGTCACGAAAATGACTTCGAAATAATAAAGCAACTCATGGACAGAAAGCAGTCACACCAAGAAAGTTTCGAAGACTTTTTCAATGCTGTCATGCAGTTGAAAAGTCAAATGCGACAGCCTATCAGGGAACAAGACCTCATCCAGATTCTTAGGACAAACATTAGTCCAAAACTATTGAATTTCATTTACCCGATGAAGATTCACTCTCTTGACCATTTCAAGGATCAGTGTAAAAGAACCGAGCGAATGCTACAGGCAAGGTTTATGCAGAGTCGAAATATGCAGTATCGTTCGATACATGAGCTCGATGCTTTGCATGAAGGTAATGCATTTGAACATGACGATTTTAATATCTCAGCCCTTTCCAACTTTCAAAGATCACATCCTAATACACACGGCAAGCAACATAAAGTACCTATATGCTTTAATTGCAAGTCTCAAGGTCACATTTTTGTTAATTGTCCTTCACCGGTCAATAGACTTTTCTGTTACCGTTGTGGTTCGGATGGCGTCACAGTCGTTAATTGTGTCAAATGCAATTCTGAAATGGAAAACGGGAAATCGAGCGGGATGAAAACCGGGGAATCTCGTTCGACACAGACCCTCCCCGAATAATTAAAGCTGACATATCCACGCAAACCGTAGTAGACTATGATACTGGCAACACCACCAAAACAGAAAACAGTAGTCTCTATTCAAATAGAAGAAAAAGGCACGAATTCCGAATGAAGCCCTATGAAGAAAGGCTGAAACACTACAGCGAACTCCGATCTAAAATTTTTCAACTCGATGAACTGAAAGTAAGTGACAAAAAGAATTCCTTCTACAAAATCCGCCTGCGATACAAAAAAAGAAGGACTTACACTAAAATTTTGAGTAGCAGTTTCTTGAACCTTAACAATGACTCTCGGCCCTATGCCAAAATCGAAATCAAGGGTAAAGAAATGGTTGGATTGTTGGATAGTGGTGCAAATATTTCTTGCATTGGTAAAGACTGTTTGAAGGTCATAAGCGATCTTAAGATTCCGATAGTTGAGTTTTCATCATTCATTAGAACGGCGGATGGAAAATCTCAACCTATCGTCGGTAGAGTCAAAATTAAAGTTACCTTTCAAGAACAGCAAGAATACTTGGACCTCTATCTAATACCATCCTTGTCCCAAGCTCTTTACCTCGGCATCGATTTCTGGCAGAAATTCAAAATAGCGCCACATCTAGTAAACGAGATATCTGAAAGCCCAATTCGGGAATCACAAATGGCTACAAGCGAGCGATCAAAATCGGAGTTGAAGGTTTCGGAAGAAAAAAGACTGCAGGAGGTCGTCAAGTTGTTTCCCTCGTTTTCTGAACTTGGCTTAGGAAAAACGACGGTAGAAACGCATGTTATTGACACTGGTAGTGCTGAACCTGTCAAACAGCGGCATTATCCTGTCTCCCCACCAATTCAGGAGATGATTTACAGCGAATTAGATCGCATGCTTTCTTTGGGAGTGATTGAAGAGAGTACAAGTTCATGGAGTTCACCCATCGTCCTTATCAGGAAGCCTGGTAAGAATCGGCTTTGTTTAGACTCTCGGAAAGTGAACTCACTAACAAAGAAAGATGCGTATCCTCTTCCTCACATAGAGGGTCTGCTGAGCCGTCTGCAAGAGACTCATTACATTAGTAGTGTGGATCTTAAAGATGCGTTCTGGCAAATCCCTTTAGAGAAAGAGTCCAGGGAAAAAACTGCCTTCACTGTGCCAGGACGACCACTATATCAATTCACCGTCATGCCGTTTGGGTTGTGCAATGCTGCCCAAAGGATGTGTCGGTTAATGGATAGAGTGATCCCCAGTGCGCTTAGAGAACATGTTTTTGTGTACCTGGATGATTTGCTGGTCATCTCCAAAGATTTCGAAAGTCACATCGAAACATTAAAGAAAGTCGCTGAATGTTTGAACCAAGCCAATTTAACTATCAACGTGGAAAAATCGCACTTCTGTTTTCGGGAACTTAAATACTTGGGTTACATAGTCGGCGAAGGTCATATTAAACCTGATCCCAACAAGGTATCCGCTATTAAGGATTTTCCGATACCAACTTCACAGAAGCAGGTTAGGAGATTCCTTGGTTTATGTGGCTGGTACCGGAGATTTATCCGAAGCTTTGCGGCAGTCGCTGCTCCCTTGACTGATACCCTCAAAAAGAATAAACCAATTGCCATGACACCAGAAGCGTTAATGTCTTTTGAATCCTTAAAAACAGCTCTGATTTCCGCCCCACTGCTTACAAACCCTAATTTTTCTAAACATTTCACTATCCAGTGTGATGCTTCTAGCTACGGTATTGGTGGCGTCCTTTGCCAAAAAGATGAAGAGAATAATGAAAACCCATAGCATTCTTCTCCGAAAAACTTAATGCTTGTCAACGCAACTACAGCGTGACAGAGCAGGAATGCTATGCGGCGGTGCAAGCTGTGAAGAAGTTTCGTCCCTATGTCGAAGGCTCAACGTTTACTATCGTGACCGACCATGCCAGTCTAAAATGGTTGATGACCCTAAAGGATCTAAGCGGCAGGTTGGCACGATGGTCACTAAAACTTCAAGCATATACCTTCAACATAGAACATAAGAAAGGTGCTCAGAATACTGTCCCAGATGCCCTTTCTCGAGCATTCAATGAAGATCTCAATTCCGACATGACTTCTGATCCTTGCATAGATCTCTCTTCACCTCACTTTAAATCACCTGATTATGAATCCCTGATATCGACTATTGGAAAAACACCAGAATGTTTTCCGGACCTAAAGGTTGTTGACAATTTCGTCTACAAAAAAGCATGTATTAACGACGAGAATTCACCAGATTCTGAGTTCGAATGGAAGTTATGGATTCCTTCAGGACTCACACAGTCTGTTATCGAACATTTCCATATCCCACCGAACTGTGCTCACGGCGGAATGTTTAAGATGCTTTTTAGAATTAAAGAATTCTATTATTGGCCGAACATGACCACTCATGTGCGTGACTACGTTCGCGACTGCTCCACGTGTAAGGAGAACAAACCCGCCAATACGACATTAAGACCTCCAATGGGATCGCACCATGAAATCTTACGTCCATTCCAAAAGTTATACATCGATTTCATGGGACCGTATCCGAGAACTAAGAGAGGCCACGCGTTTATTTTCGTCGTATTGGATGGGTTCTCTAAATATGTATGGTTGAAACCGATGCGGAAAGCCAACACCAGCGCAGTCATAGAGTACCTCAAGCAAAACATTCTCCACCAATTCGGTGTGCCCGAATTCATTCATAGCGACAATGGCAGACAATTCATATCGAAGGAATTTCAGCAATTCATAGAAAAATACAGCTGTAAGCATATTAGAAACGCCGTGTATTCACCTCAGGCAAATGCTTCAGAAAGGGTTAATCAGAGCATCCTATCAGCAATCAGAAGTTTCATCAAAGACGATCAGAGAGACTGGGAAAAACATCTCCCCGAAATACAACAGGCTTTGTGTACTTCAAGTCACCAATCTACAGGTATTTCACCTTACTTTTGCCTGTTCGGTCAGCACATGAGTACACATGGGAGTGTCTACAACATTAAGCTAGCGTTTAATAAATACGAGAAGAGTTATAATTTGAGAAGCTCAGCGAGATTATTTCGGGCTGGACAGATTCTGTTCAGACGGAACTTTGTCTTGAGCGATGCGTCCAAGCATTTCAACGCGAAGCTTTGCGCTAAATTTGTTAAATGTAGAGTTAGGAAAGTGATTGGGAAGTCACTATACGAAGTTGAAAACCTAGATGGAAAGAAAGTCGGTGTGTACCATGCCAAAGACCTTCGTGCATAAACAACATCGTTGTGCACTATCCAGTTTGTGTTCAGGGTCATGGGTCGAAAAGGGATGGAGAGTTATTTGTTCTTGGTGCGTGAATCCGTTCTTCATGTTTTATTGAAACCCTGTACCTTTAAATAATTCATGATTTTGTGGCGTACACCACCAAGAATTAATCCATTATATCAAATAAATTACGACCAATTTCAAAACTAGCTGCCGACAGTATGTCCCGATACACAAACCGGATCCTTCCGACGAACATACCCTCCGACTACTATGATCAGCTGAACGCAAAACGTCTGTCAAAACCAGTATTTTTGTCTTGCAGACTCTCGATCTATGACATTTCTCACACACAGACAATCGGTCATTATTTATACAAGTGACAAATAGACAACTCGCCCTTTTCTTTGTTAAACGTTACCCTAGCTAGAACTCTTTCTTGGAATCCCCTAAAAATTCCAGAAATAAATCGCACAGTGAGTTAAATTCATTGTGAATTTTCAGTGTGCTTATAGCCGCATTTATTTTACTCAGGCCTGCCGGTATCGAGCCAAAGAAGAGCAGAATAGGTATTTTGTCGGTTGAAGTTAAGGAAAACCCCACGCTGCACGTGGTACAGGATTGTATAGGTAAGCCTGTGGAATCCAATTAAATAATTTAATTATTTTTGAATAATTTTTTTCGTAGGTAATTGCGGATAATTTTTGCAAAGCTGAAGAGTGTTCTTGTGACCCCATACCCTGTCTGGAAATTTGACACACGAGGGCACAGTACAAAGAACAAACTCTCGCCAACCAGCATTTGTCAAAAGCTTCCGCATACATAACCTTTTGTGACTGCGTCAGCATCTACGACTGCGACTGCAGCGGCTCATAAATAATTTTGGCTGCGTCAGCACGCATGAATTGTACTCGTCCACGTGTACGAGTTAGACTGCACATATTCACCTTCAGAGGAGCACCTAAAAGTGCCGATCAGCAAGAAAAGAATCACCCTAAGTCTGGGGATATTCGTGTGTAAGCTGCACATTCACGGGCGTACCGAATAGCCACCTCCAGAAACCACGTGCTGAGCCAGCTTATGCCTCGTTCCCACCCACCCACAATGAAACCATCAAGCAAACCAGCAATCAAATCTTCATCACCCCAAAAAGACTTCAATTGTTGACTCCAGATAGCATCATCATTTAAATTAACTTCAGTGGGTAAATCAGTATATTAAATGTGTTGGTGATTTAAGTGAAATGCATGAGAATGCGAATAAGGGACTATCCTCAGAGAAACCGAGGAGAGGATAGTCAAGTGGCAATGGCCTACGCCAATTGCAAGGGGAGGGTCCCTCCAAGTGTCAGAACACCCACGACACCCCGCTGATAACGTTTATATAACCTCTTTCTTTTCTTCAACGTTTTCCCTTTTTCATTTCCGTGATAAGATCAACGAGACCTCATCATTGATAACCTCTGCTATGCGAGGTCACTGTCTCCTTCTCCCTATCTTTTCTTTATCATTTTTTTTCTTTTCTTTATATTGGCACGATATTTTTGTGCGCAAGGGAAAAAGCAGCAAGATCCCACCCCACCGACGAGCTGATGCCGTGCACCGCAAGCGTGCCAACCGCTGCTTCATAGCAAGGACACACTGCATCTTGTCCTTCATCCCACCTAATCTATGCTTAGGCATAGGTCGTGGAAACAGCCTTTCCCGCCACAACTTTTGATATTTTGCGAAATTATTACTGATGCCTGGTTGGCATTTAAATTGCTAATAAATTTATTTAATACAATGCTTTCGTTATTAATGGGATTATATATATTGCTTATTTCTAGCTTACTCTTTTTGTTGATTTTCTGCAGAATTTCCTGGCATTCTTGGTGTAATTTGAAGATGTCTCTTGTGTTGATCGAATGGAGGTCCTGAAGAATTTGCTCGAACGTCTCTGGAACTCCGAATTCCTGCATCAAGGCGGCTCGTAACTCTGGCCATGAAGGTCTTACGATTAGTCTCATCGTGTGTATTGCAGCTCCTTGTACATATTTTGTTGTTTATTATCAATGTGGCATATGCTCGATTCTCTTCTGAGATGTGTGCATAGATGAAGTCCACGTATTCCGCGAAGGAAATAATATCTTCGTCTGGTTTTCCAGCAAATGTTGGGATTGATTCCAAACGTTTAATTGCGATATTTTGGTCAGCATGTGCCATTTTATATCACTTTGTGTTCACGAAAACTTTTGATATTTATTCACTTTTTAAATAGAATTAAATTAAGTCCGTGTTGGTTTTCTTTTTTACTTTCGTTCTAATTTTTATTTTAACACTTGCTTTTGCAATATAAAAAAAAAATGGAAAGAAAAAAGTTGAGTACTCCGGTACGTATCACTGAATTGTATCTATCGGGTTATATTCGTTAACCTTCTTAGTACAATCCTACCGACTGCGCCAATTAAATTAAAACAAAGTTTGTGATTTAAAAAAAAAACAATTTCTTTATTCTAAATGAGCCGATCCGCTCATTTGCGTTGATAGATCTAAACTGAAGACCTCTTACAATAGCTGGGTCTTATATAGTACATAATAGTATGGCGTCCATCATAAATCTAAATATTAATATGTTGCAGCTGTGATGTAGGGATCGATCTCAAGTGAGGTTTGATGACCGTTATCAGGTTACAGGAATAGTTTTTATTGCTTGCAGCTGTGATGTAGGGATCGATCTCAAGTGAGGTTTGATGACCGTTATCAGGTTACAGGAATAATTTTTATTGCTTGCAGCTGGGATGAGATGGCCGATCTCAAGTAACATTGTGTGTCTGGTCACCAGATGTTGTTAACTGTGTGGTCGTCTTCTGTAGCGTTGTGTGACCCTAACATAACTCGCACTGATCACGAGATAAATCCGGCTCACTAAGTACCAAAATGTTTTGTATGATTTGTGTTAAATTTGTAGTATTTTATTCGTTTGTGAACTGTATAATAGGGTGAGTCGATTTTTTTTTCGTCAAATCGATTTGTTATAGTGAAATTATATTGTGTTTTTATCTCATTTGCACACACGTAAAATATTATTCAATTATTTTCAGTGTAAGAGCCCGCGCATCGCGACTTTATTTTGATAAGAACGTGTAAAATAGTATTTTAATGCGATGACATCCTAAGCCAGTAGAATAACAAGTTAGGAAGCTAAACGTATATCATTGTGTTGCTTTTAAGTGGCATAGAGCTTTAATGTCCCTATTCTTAAATAAAATGTCTCTTTGTAAGGTTTTGAGATGCTAGTTTGTTATGTGTCGTGTGCGACCTGTGTCCTGACGAGGATTTTGTCGTACAGAATGTTGCCTTTAAACGGGCGCCATTTTGTACGTGTCGCTGCCCTGGTTTATGGCAGGATGTTAGGGACCATGGTCGAGATGTGCACGATGTTTATTCTCCAGCTGCTTCAGTCCGGGGGGGTTCTTCTAGCATCTAGACACACACAAACTTTATCGTGCAATAGAAACAAAAGAAGAGCGATCTGTAAGAAAAAGAGAAAGAAAGAGCAAAGGAAAACCAACCACACACACTTGCTGGGGATTCAGATGGTCGAATCGCTTGCCGTCCCAACCTTTGATGACCACATTCCATACTTATATGGGTCGTCCCACCAACCAAAGAGAACACCACACCATTATTTGTTCAAGTCAAGTTGAATTTATTTTATCATATTATTAAGACAAAAATTCTAATCAAACAAAATTAATACACTTCCCTTTTGGGTCATAGGCAACACTTTAATTAGCTTAATATAGCTGCTCCTTTTTGTTTCATTTTAATGCTTTTATTCCCTTAAGGGGATTTAGAACAATGGTTTGATATATTATATACCATAGATATAGTAATTTACCCGTTTGTTAAAATCGGCTACTGCCGTTACCAACTCCAACGACGATAGATCTATCTTCGAGTGGGGTGGATCTGAAACGAGAACTTATGCGAAATTTTTCCCTATGTCAAAAAAGACCAGATAGTTCGTACGATTCGGAGGAACGCTTTTCACTCCGTTAAGATTCTGGGGTGTATATTATATATATATATATATTTCTTGTAATTGATACAAGGGGAGTAATTGTGTTTAGAGTCTAAAGGTATGGTATTTTATTGTATTACAATTTTAAAGTAAGTAAAGGTATTATAAAGTATATTAATTTGAACGGTAAGTAATTGTAATTTTAAGGTATGTATATTAATTTTAAGGTAAGTAAAGATAATTTTAAAGTAAATTAATTTAAAGGTAAGCAAATGTATTTTAATGTATCTTAATTTTAAAGTAAGTAAAGGTAATTTTAATGTTTCTTAATTTTTATGTAAGTAAAGGTATTATAAATTAATTTAAAGGTAAGCAAATGTATTTTAATGTATCTTAATTTTAAAGTAAGTAAAGGTAATTTTAATGTTTCTTAATTTGTATGTAAGTAAAGGTATTATAAAGTATATATTTTAAAGTAAGTAAATGTATATTAATGTATCTTAATTTTAAGGTAGGTAAAAAAATGCATGTTACTATATAGCAAAAAAAATCTTAATATAGGGTACTTAAATGATGGTCGCCTCCGTAGGTACTCTGCGTCTCTCGTTCGGCTGGTCAACTTATACTGGCGTCCTTCTCCTCCAATAGAGGTACATTTGTAGAAAGGACATCTTTTGGCCTCAACTATTTGGGAGATTTCGCTGGTGAACGGCAGGTCTTTTCACTATTTTATTCTAGTCACTACTTTCTTATGTATAGTTAATTTTAGGTACTAGGTTTTAATTACTTTTTACTTTTACCCTAGTCACTAATTTTAAGTTATCTTATAGGCACTAGTGTTACTTAATTTTAATTTTTAATCTTGTCACTACTTTCTTATGTATATAGTTGATTTTAGGTACTAGGTTTTAATTAATTTTAACTTTTACCCTAGTCACTAATTTTAAGTTATCTTATAGGCACTAGTGTTACTTAACTTTAATTTTTATTCTTATCACTATTTCAACTTAAAACTATACGGCACTTGCCATTTAAACTATTTCACTATACTTTTAATTAAACATCCTCGCCCACTTGTAAATTTCAACTTGTCTTCAACCGACGCGCAACACCCTTTTTATACACGAACTAAAGTTATTTTCGAGCAAACTTTGTTTACGAACAAAATTAATTCATAAACAAAGTACCGATTTAATCCCGCATGCCCTATGTTTTGCACTCGCTAATCCCTAAATCTACCGACCATCCAAAATTCATTTGTCCCCTCCCCCTCCATACCATCAAGTTAAGCTCATACACCAGATGGCGAGTGCACTCAAGCTGTGCTTGGTACATGCGCACTTCATTCGCATGGTGAACATGAAGAGACAACTTTCCTGGTGCGAAGGCCAGGGTTACCGTTAACTTAAAAAAAAAGTCACTAACTCGAACCTAAAAATCCACCAGATATCTAAAAATTTTAAAAAAGTCACTAGAAAAAAATGTTCACTCTACAAATGAAAAAAAAAATATTCAATCTTAACAAAATTTTTATTTTGACCAATAAATCAAAAACTTACAAATATGTAAGTCGGGCTCAGTGGCTCAATGGTTAGTGTATCGCACTACTAATCGAAAGGTCCCCGGTTCAATTCCCGCCGTGGTCAATTAACATCTTGAGTTTTTTTCCACTGCCCCACCTCTTGCGAACGTCTGACAAACATCCAAGAGTATCAATTGTCATGAGAAGCTTCTCAAATTTGCCGTTCGCAAAGAAAGTGGTTGGAGAAGCTAGGTCTTAGGCCCTCTATTGGCCGTTAATGGCTAATATTTATTTATGTACAGATATGTAAATACGAGTACATAATGTCAACTTATAAAAAAAAGGAGTATCAAAGTTACAATAAAAAACAAAATAGTTTTTAAAATCACTACAAATCAGAAATAATTAGATCGATTTCATCTTCATCACTTTCATTTACCTCAATATCGGAGGCATTTTTTAAATTATTTCTTAAAAGAACATTTTTAGGAATTTCGTATTCATGACAACTTTTTTTTTGCATTTTTAGTTGATTTCAGATGAGCATTATTGAGTTCAAAGTTTTCGTTGACATTTTATTTCTCAACTTATTTTTAACAAGCGACATTACAGTTCGAGCAAGTTGGAATAATTCTTCATAAGTATTGACACCCGCTGTGTTTCTATAACGCGAAAGTTCTCCCCAAAACTTTACGCTATCTTGAAGCTCTTTCCATTTCACAAAATGTATAGCAATCCATTGCTTTAAAATTTGTTCTATGTTTTCGTCCTGAAACCCTAAACTGCAAGTTAAATGATAGAACGATCTTTTACAGGTCTTAAAGTATTATCAACTGATAGTAATTCCATTTTTGTTAAAGCATTGCAATTATTTGGAACCCTTTTCTGAACCTCTTTTACTAACTTTATAGTGAAATTTATGCAATTAGTTCTTATTACGACTAATTGTACCGCTTGATAATTTCGATTCCGCTATTTAAGAGTCAAAAACATACCCTAGATATGGGTTTTCTATCAAATGATCCTCAATTGCAAGAGTGAAATAGTCTTTTAACAGATTGTATAGCATCGGGAATAAGAACACCGCTGCAAAGTGAGCGCAGTAAAATAATTAAGGCATTTAAAAGTTTAATTGGATCACGATATTGACCAATTTTCAAGTGTCAAACTCGAATACCAGTGATGTAACATCACCAGGGGCATAATAATTTAGAAAAACATGTTTTTGCAAAAAGTCACTAGAAAAGTAATTAGAATTTTTTAGTGACAAAAAATAAATTTTTGTCACTAAACTTTTAAAAATTCCACTAGATATAGCGACAAAGTCACTAAAACGGCAACCGTGGCGGAGGCGTGACTTCGCCTCTCTTGCTATTAATTTTTCTTACTCGCTCTCTGGAGTGGTGAGTTCAGATTCAGAGGTCTCTGACATGAATTGTTTTGGCTAATTAGATTGGGTCACGTTTCTCCACCATTGAGCAGCCAATGAAATTCGGCTTTAAAAATAAATAAATTAGTTTCCAGGCACTTGGGTTGGTGGATAGGTGACTCTTACTAACTTTGCTAGTGTGAGTGCCATTGTCACTCTGGGTACTTACATAGAGTTGCAAAATTGAATTTATTGTGGCAACAGATGCAGAGTAGGTAAACAATTTTATGTATGTTAATATTTATTGGCCCGAAGGTACGCAGTATGTTAGTTGCAAGTTAAGATATAACTCCGTACTGGTGGAAATACTGGGAAACGAATTTCTGCCCATTACAAGTTGAAAGCTGTTTTAAGCCTTTCCCATCATATAATACTCGTATTGCGATTATTCTACTTTGTCCTCAGTGCGACAATCATTCGCCACATTTATTATTTCTAGTCCCAATATATAATATTAGCTTTCGTCAACCAAAGAAAATCACATCACCCAATTGCTTTAAGATTTTTTGCAGCTTAGCCCAAACAAAATGACAAAAACAACATAATGTAACAAATGTGACATTTACCTAATGTAGTTGTATCAATGCATCAAACACAACACAAACACAATCTTCTCTCGGTGCGAAAAAGCGGAGTTGCCTTCAGCGTCCCTTACAGTGGATCAGTAGTATGCTACATTTGGACGAATTGCCTTTGAGCCATCTGTTTAACCTTCCTATACCCGCGCCAAAAAATAACACACCCGCACACGGTCCCTGGGACCGAAATTTCTAGAGTGTATTTGTCATATTTTTTTACGATAGTCAAGCAGCTATAAACGATTGGCTCCACATCAGTCATGTACTACTTCAACACCCTACAGGCACTCGGAACAAGTAACAAGACCAAGCTATGGTGGGTTCCGGGTCATGTCGGGGTGGAAGGTAACGAAAAGGCCGACGAACTGGCCAGAAAAGGTGCGGAAACACCCTTCATAGGTCCCGAACCCTTCTGCTGCACTCCTAGATCAGCAGCAACGGCAGCAATAAAAAGCGGGGAATACAGAAAATGTATCCATCTTTGGGAAAGCATCCCAGGTTTAAGACAGAACAAACAAGCCATTCGGCCTTTCAATAAAAATGCCAGCAAATGCCTAAACCTAAGCAGGCATGATATCAAAAACTTGGTAGGTTACCTTACTGGCCACCATGGTTTAAGATATCATCTACACAAAATGAAAATAGTAGACTCTCCTGAGTGCCGACTCTGTCTTGAAGAGGACGAGTCAGCTGAACACATTTTATGTGAATGTCCGGCCCTAAACGGAATTAGAAAGAAGATCTTTTTCAGGGAACAAATGTGCCCCGAGGACATAAAGAATTCTTCTACTAGTAGAATTGTCCGCTATACACGGAAAGTGGAAACTCTACTAGTCTAAATTTTTCTGGCCCACTCGGCACAAAAGATCTTTTTAGGTCGAAGTGCCCCCATATTTAATCGCCTTGACAAGCCAGAATTTAAAAAAAAAAAAAAAAAAAATGCAAATTTTATAAAAATTTAATTTTTCAAAACAAACTAAAAATTTATCAAAAACCTTAAGGATTACAACATCAGACAAAAATTTATATAAACTAATTTTTTACAGACGTCTCACAACATCAGTCGTAGCATTTTGTAATTACATGTTCCAAAAGAAACGACCGATTGATGCCGTTTACTGACCCACGCGATTTGGGGATAAGCGCTCGCGCCATGCTGAATTGAAGTACGCGACGAATCATGAAGCTACCAGTCAGCTCATTGCGATAACATTCTCCTTTATTGAAAAAATTAGGAAAATTTAAATTAGTGGTCTGACAGACCAACGCGAGTTAAATATAATCACCAAAAATTAATTGAAAACACCAAAAGAGATTAGTTTTGATTTCAACACTTTATTACTTCCCGGTCGGAACAGAACTCTCATACTTAATAATATCTTACTTCTAACTTATAACCTATGTACAGCCAGAACTGCTGGCTCATCAACCATCGGTCATTCGCATAAACGGAATTCGGTTCATGTGAATGACCACCGTTTGCTTGCACAAAATCACCATGCCATCGGTTTTGCGTTGGCCTTGATTTTGTATGCAGCTGGCAAGTCATCGTCGAATTTTGTTGTCGCAGCATTTGCTGTGGTTGTTGCCATTTCTCTGCTGCAATACGTAACTCCTCCTCGCTTTAAGTCAGAAGTCTCCGTTATAAATGAAAGATCTTCAATTTTTGTTGAACTTGTTGTTCGTTTTTTATTTTTCACAACTTATATTTTGAAGTCTCCGGCTTCATGTTATTGACTATATTAATTTTTTGTTTTTTTGGTTTTCCAAAATACATAAAAGAAAATACCTACAGTAATACAAATTACTATTACTATGAGGCTTATATTGGTGCCGTACATTACATTTTTGTGGTATTGAAGTTCCTTAATTAGTTTTAAGTTTTCTACATCATTCATTATAATTTCATCAAATTTTATTGGTTTAACAAACACTTCTTTAACATTATTTGTTGGATAGTAGTATTTGTCAGTTACAGTTATTTTTCTATTGTAAAATTTATTTTGTTTTATTTTTAAGGTACACTTATTGAAATTGATTAAATAGTTTCCAGTTAAATTTATAATTCTGTTGTCACAATTTTGCAATAGAGTTTCATTATTTATATTTATTACTAAAATAGATTCATCATCTATTTCTTCTATACTAGTTATATTATTATACACTAATGAACATGTTTTTTGAAATATAGAATTTGTACTATGTTTTAGATGTTTGAAAAGAGCTTGTTCATTATATTCGTATATTTGATCATTTATTTCAACAATAAGTTCTTCTGATTCATCAATTTGCAACCCATTTGTATTTGGTATAGGTTTAATTATTTGCAACTCTGTTAGTATATAATCAATCGGTATTTTAATTGCGAATATCAAGCAATGATTTTTATATTCCATTACACCAGCTTTTAATGATTATAATTTATGAAAATCTACATTATAATAGTCTAACTCCTCTATGGTTAACATACTTGGATAAATTAAATTATTCTTCGTTGCCATTATATTGTCAAGTATTTGATTCACTTTGTTTTCTAAATATCTTAATTTGGTTTCTTGATCTAGAAATAAAACTTTGTAATTTAATTCTTTAACTATATTGTTAGTAAGATTATATGATTCCAAAATTTTCTTTCTATCGTTTTCTATGAATATTTTTAAGTCATGTAGTGTCTTGTTAAAATGATCGTTTATTTTAATTTGTTTATTAAGACCTTCAATAGCTTTATGGTTATTACTGTCAGTTACCTTTAAATGATCTGTTATGTCTTGCCTATCAGAGCCATCCATTGTTCCGTATAACCAGTTTTGAGCTCTACCTACATAATTCAATAAAGCTCTTTTTGCTCTATTTGACCCACTTATGGTCCTTAGTTTAGTTTTTACTAGATTGATTTCTGAATAAAGTGCAACTGACTCCTCTAATTTTAAGTGTGCTAGATTTAATGATAATTGGCCTAAAACGTTCATCATTTCAGATGGTTTTATTATATGTAAAATAGTGTCAGTGTTATTCGCTATCTTTACTTCTTTGACTCGTATTTTCACATACCCGTTTTCCTCTACTATTGGATGTACCTGCAGTAACCCTTGTACTGTGACTATCTTCATCATCACGATTATTAGTATTACCTGTACATTTATAAGCCCTTTTAATGTTTGATAGGTGTACATTTCGTAATGGATATTTTCTAAAATACGGTTCATTCTTATGTCTAACCCTCTTATACTCGTAATTTATATAAATATATCCTTCATTTCGATTTTCTGCATATTTTTCCCTTTTCCTATTTATTCTTTGACATGTTTTAATTTTCTTTTGTTTAAGTTTTTCTACTAAACTTGTAATATCTGTCATTAAACTAGCTCCCCTTGGAGTCATCTCAATAGCTGAGTGGTATCTATCGTTATAATTTCCTATGAATTTCTGTATCTTTTGTTCTACTGACATATCTTCCACTGTGGCCTGCATTTTTTCTATTAATGTAGAGTGAAGTCTTTCTACATCCGAATTACTTGTATGGCTTTTGGCCTTAGTCCAATGAATATCTATTCCTTTTTCTTGTAGATATTTTATGACTTGTTCTGATTTAAATTCATCATCCATTATTATTTCCTTTGGTTTGTCAAACATTGTTAAATACCGTTCTAGAATGGCAATTTTTTATCACCCAGTTTCTCTCATTAATGAAATAAGCAACTGCGAATTTTGTTAATTTGTCGATAATAGTTACAAACGTTTGCTTTTTATAATGAAAAATGTCTAAATGGATAATTTCATTTTTGCCGGTTGGTGTTTCGGTTATATTTAATATAGGTTTTATTAGATTTCTGTCATATTTTATTTCTTGACATTTGCTACAATTATTTATAATAAGTTGTATATGTTGTTGCAATTTAGGATAAAAGATTTTGTCTTTCAATGTCTCGTAAGTCTCATTTATGCCACTATGCAATGACTCTCTTGTATGATACAAAGATATTTGCTTATGACACTCTTCTTCATCATATATTTCTTGAGCTTTTTTCGTTGCTTTTCTAAACTTTATTCTGCGATCCCCGGAGAATAGTTCTATAATAATCTTTTGTACTTTATTATAATCTCTATCATTTACCTCTGAATATATTCCGATGTGTCCTGGTTTGACATGGCTTACTTGAAGCTTCATCAGTTTGAGGGTTTATTTGTATAATTCTTCTGCCATGTACTATATCAATTTCTTTACTTGGACTATAAGTTTGAATTATCTGAATTTTATATTTATTTATTATTTCTTCTCTTATCCCTATGTGGTCTTGTAACTCTTCGTCCACTGAATGCATGGTGTTAGAGTCAGACAGGTTCATATTGGATTCACTGCTGTTCTGTTCATTTATCTGAGGACTGTTTTCTAACCTACTTAAATAATCGGCCACTTTATTTTCTTTTCCCTTGAGATATTCAACCTCAAAATTGTATTCTTGCAATTTTAAAATCCATCTCTGGTTCCTTTGGGAAAATTCTTTGCCTTTATACTTAGAGTTTAGGTATTTGATTGGTGCATGGTCTGTAACTATTTTAAATTGTCTCCCTTACAAATAAAGTGTGAAGTAATTCACCGAATACACTATAGCCAAATATTCTTTATCGGTTACGCGGTAATTTCTTTCGTGACTATTTAACGCCCTTGATACAAAGCATATTGGTTGTCCGTCTTGTGATAGGACTGGTGCTGTCCTGTAGCATAGTCACTAGAATCGGTTGTAACCACAAATTCCTTTTCTTAATTGGGAAATTTTAAAATGGGGTGGGAAGATATCAATAGTTTCAGCTTCTCAAATGCTTCGATGTACTGAGGATCGTTAGTGTTAGTTTTAAAATCTTTTTTCAAATATTTTATTAAAGTATGCGCTATTTTTGAATAATCTTTGATAAACTTCCTATAAAATCCAGTCATACCTAAAAAAACCTTTAAGCTGTTTCTCCGTCTTCGGTAGTCCTATTCGTAAGATATCTTCTATTTTGTTAGGATTTGGCTTCAACCCATCTTTCGTAAGTATATGCCCTAAAAAGGAAGTCTCTTTCTGCATAAAACTACATTTAACAGCCTGAATCTTTAAGTTATGAGCTGTTAGTATTTTAAAGATTTTTTCCAATGAAATTAGGTGTTCTTCTAAAGTGGTGAAAAAAATGAGTATATCATCGAGATATACTACACATATTTTATTTATGCATTCTCGTAATATTTCATTGATTAGGCGTTGAAAGGTTGCGGGAGCATTTTTAAACCAAAAGGCATCCTCACATATTCGTAGAGGCCATCCACTGTTACAAATGCCGTTTTTTCAATATCTTTCTCTGCTACTAATATCTGATGATATCCTTTAGCTAGATCTAGTGAACTAAAATATTGTGCTTTACCCAACCTGTCCAATATGCTATCAATATTGGGAAGTGGGTATTTATCATCAACTGTAACTTGATTAAGCCTTCTATAATCTACCACAATCCTGAATTTATTAACTCCCGAGTTATCTTTTTTCTTTGGTATAACTGTGATAGGAGAACTATATCTACTTTTGCTTTTCCTTATTATACCTTGTACTTCCATTTCTTGCATCTGTTTTCTCACTTCTTCTTCATGCTGTGGTGGATATCGATATATTTTGGAGTTTATCTGCTCATTTGTAGTAGTTTTAATTTCATGTACAATGCTTGAAGTATTTGTTAAGATGTCTCCTTCTTTATAGAACAACTTATTGTATTTATTTAATAATGTTAGGGTTCCATGTTTCTCTTCTTCATTTAAATGATCTAATTTCATATTATCTAAATCACTTTCTTCCAATGTATTTACCTCATTTTCGATTCTTTTACTCAAAAACGGTATTCGTACATTATTATTTAAAATAATTTCTTGATTCCCAATATCTATTAGTCGAACATTCGTACTAACCCAATCCATTCCAATTGAAAAGTGGTATACTTTGTCGAAATTAATCTTTACCCATCTCATTCTAGCATTATCCGGTTGCTTAAACTCGTCTGGACATTTAGATTTTACGTACTCAGTTATTTTTTTTTTTAACTTGTCCTTCTATAGTGCTAATATGGATTTGTTCCCCTAACTTTTCGTATACTCTATTTCCTACTTTGCTTGAGTTTAATAAACTGACTGTAGATCCTGTGTCTACCAAACAAACGAACTCTTCTTTATTGATGGTAAGAATAATATACATTTTATTTTTATCCGAGGCTAGTTCATAAAAAAACTCTTCCTCTGTTAATTGATTGACTTCGTCCCTATTACTTATGGTATCAACTTCCATAGGTTTATATATATATATATATATTATAGCTCCTGTAGTTTAAATTTCTGGACTGCTGACTTGAAGAATTGTTGTTATAATTACCCCTTCTCTGTCCTGATCTGCTCGGTCCTACTGAATTATTGTTATTTAAATGTCTCTGAGTTTGATTAGAGTTACTGTAGTAATAATTTGGATAGTTATTGTGTGGTGGAGTATTGCTGTGTATTGGTTTGGAAACAATTTGTTTATTTGATTTCTGTTCTTTCAAATTAAAATTATCTTGGCCAACATATCTATTAAGAATTATCCGAATATCTTGTAAAGAAAATTTATCCTGCAATTCGGCTGCTAAATCCCCTGCAGTAATTTCTTTTATTTTTAAGACTAGGACGCTACTAAGATTATTTACAATATTGGTCTCAAAATCACTAAAAATTGCACATTCTGCAATATCACTAACACTTATTCTTACTTTATTACATAATTCAGCAATTGAATTTACCTTTAAAAAACTGATCTCCTTCATGATCTGTCCTTGGTCCTTCGTTGCTTTGTAATGGAGTTTAAGTTTGCTTTTGCAATTTCCCCAGGTTAATGGAGGCAATGTTGACAGGTAATTCTTCGCTGGTCCGATGATTTCTTCATTGTAGATCACAGTGTAGACATCATTCCTGTGGTTCTCTGCATATTCCAGTAATGCTCTGTCGACTGACGAGATAAATGCTGGCAAGGTTCCACTGCTTCCATCAAAAACAGGAAGATACCGAAGTTCTTTTTCGAGTCTGCTCCTTAGTGTCCCCAGTTGATTTTGACGGCTCACTATTTCCGTAAGCATGGCTAAGCATTGCTCAGTAATATTTTGCGCCATACTTCTGTTGTTGTCCAGAATTTTATTTCGAGATATTTTTCTCTCCAGATTTGTTGGTTTAATGTATAATGGTCGTTTCTTCGTAATCTAATAAATTTCGTTTTAGATTACTTTATTTCGCACTTTAACACTTTCACCTTTTCCGGTTCGATTCACTGGATTGTAATTCTATTGAACAGAATCCTACCGACTGCGCCAGTTAAATATAATCACCAAAAATTAATTGAAAACACCAAAAGAGATTAGTTTTGATTTCAACACTTTATTACTTCCCGGTCGGAACAGAACTTTCATACTTAATAATACCTTACTTCTAACTTACAACCTATGTACAGCCAGAACTGCTGGCTCATCAACCATCGGTCATTCGCATAAACGGAAATCGGTTCATGTGAATGACCACCTTTTGCTTCCACAAAATCACCATGCCATCGGTTTTGCGTTGGCCTTGATTTTGTATGCAGCTGGCAAGCCGTCGTCGAATTTTGTTGTCGCAGCATTTCCTGTGGTTGTTGCCATTTCTCTGCTGCAATACGTAACTCGCTCGGGTATAGGAAGGTTAACAAATTAGATGGGGTTACCACTGGTCCATCCTGACATGCTGGTCCAATTGGCAAATTATTAGAAAATTGCGAGAAATTAATAAATTAAGAACAACAAATTATGAAAAAATAGAAAGTGAACTGCCACAAATTCAGTTTGATGATCAAATACCGACCAGCTAACAGATCTCCCATGCCTGATGGTTGACAAAAGCTAATAGAATATTGCGGCTCTATATTTTTTCTTTAACTCCATCAAATAACTTACAACTATTAGCTGAATATTGTGTTAAAGTATACGCTCCAGTATGGTTTGACATAAAAACAAATCCTACTTGTAAAGATGGATCTAAGAATTTGGGGATGTTAATTAAAAGTTCTCGATATCTGCCAGCAGAGTTGAAACTTATAATAGATCCCGTAATTCAACGAAATGCCTATTTTGCTCATCAAGAGAATTTGCTTCTGCCGATGTTGTCTGATCAAAGTAAAACAGTCAGGAACTCGCTGCCAGAAGGATACTAAAATCACGAAATTCACCTCATACAGGAAAGCAGCCCCGTGTGTTTGAAGTGCTTATTAATTTCGATGCTGAAAGCTATATTGACATAATAGATTGGCAGCAAAAGTTTTACGATCCGCCAATTCTTATCACTTATCCAGAAATAAACGATGTTATAAGTTCTCAGGGCGACGATAATCTATTTTTTTTAAAGCTACCATGTCACACGCAGGCAGTCGAACGTTCTGTTTAAATAGTTACGGAAGCATCTATGACCTTATGCGATAAAAATTCAAGAAAAGCGAAACTTGCATCAGAAAACTAATGCCTCGATTTCAGAGTAAACACGATTTCTTGCCTAAAATATAAAAAAAAAGATTTCTTGTTTACATCATATTTATGATTTCCATTACCAAATTTGTGTTCTATTTTAATTGTTTATGAATTATTTTTAAATTTAATATTCCGTTAATATTCAATTTTTTTTTAATAAAATATTTAAATTTAACCAAACGTTGTTTTTTCAAAAATCTCCGAAACTTCAAAGCTCTTGCGCGGGCTAAAGATATGATTTAATTGCACTTTTTTTGCAATTATTATTTGTTTGAACCATACACAACATAATATTAGGTACTATTACAATATGATCAACTAACTTTTATTTTTTCCCATATAAAATCGACCCACCCTACTGTATAATGTCATTGTATATAAACTTTATAGTAAAATCATCAACACGATTTTAAAAAGCTCGACCTCCACGAATTTGGAGACAAAAAGGATGGCGTGATTGCTTCTCACCTTAAGCATTAATCAGCGTTAAGATATTTATATGCGCTTTGAATTAAGGGAAAACGTAGAAAAGAGAACCAAACAGAGTCAAGAGTTTACTTGGTCCTCTTTTCTTCGATGAGGTATTTCGTAAGGATTTCTGACAAAAATAAGAATTCTATCATTGTATGTAATTTTGTTATCTTGTATGGATACTCGTAACTCGCATTTTCACCTGATTGCCTCTGGTCGCGCCATATGATTTTCATTCTGGAAGTGAAAGTATTTATTTTTCTGTGTAAAAGCCGAATACTTTTTGGTAAATAGAATGTATGATGAGAGGCAGATGATGGAAGGGGAAAGGAAACATTTTTCTAAAGGATATTGAATAAAAGCTGATTTCGGTATTTTGGTATTTTCCATCAAACAAGGAATTACGAGTTTATGATTTTTTAGGGTTTTGCTATTTTCGTTGTATCTCGGCCAAAAATGCACCGATTGCTATCATTTCTTCAGTATTTGATTCGGAAATATTCAATTTGTGTTGTATCAGCCTTTATTCAAAGAAATAGTTGTTGGATAGGTATATTTATTTTTTAGCGAGTTGATGACCTACATTAATATTGAGGCAGGTCACCTGTCGTTTTGCATTTTTTTGTAATATATTCGTGATCAGCACCGATAGTAAAGTGTATCTACTATCTGAAACTCAAGCTAGGAATCTGAAATTTTAACAATATAGGTACTCTCTACGTGCCCGAAATAATAAATGTTAAGAATTTTTAAAATCTGCCCACCTCGGCCGTAGCCAGGACATAATGTATGAGTGAGTTTCATTTTTTGGGTGAGCTGACATTTTTTTAAAAAGTTTAGTCTAGAAAATTTAATTTTTATTAAAACGGTAGGTGTAAGCAACATTCATGTTTTTAGACTACGAATTAAACGTATATGATATAGATCAAGAAATGGGTAGGTATATATAGTCGAACTTCGACAACTTGAATATTTAATAACTCGAATGAAATTGGTTGGCAATAGCGCCAAGACTGAAATTTACATTTAATTTTTATTTGATAACTCGAACTTCTATTACTCGAATGTCTTGATAACTCGAAGAGATTATTTGGCGTCACCTTCGATAAGTCGAATTCTGGAGGGGTATTCCCAAATTCTGCGTGTTTTTCAAGTTCGTTTCATAATGCATCGCTTTCGTGTTCACTGTTGGTCCTAAGAATTGTCAGATTTCTTGTTAGTAGAGGTTCGAACACACATTACTAGGCCGGTATATTGGTCAAAGCGAACTCAAAGCTTAGATTTTATTTTTGGAAAAAATAGTAGGCGCCTAAAATAACACAAATAGGAAGACAAAATACGTCACGCACAGAGTGAAGATACGTATGAACAGTGCAGTGTGTATTAGACGACGATATTGATACTTCTGAGTTTCCCACAGATGAAGATGTTGTCGAGATATTCAGATGTGAGTCGGAATTTGCACAGCTCGACAATAACGATAGCAGCGACAGTTATGTAATGGAGAAAGATTTGAAGGATGATTTCATTAAACTACCTTCAGACGAATTGGTTGCAAATTCGTTAAACATTTTGCGTTTATATGTACCTAAAGACTAACCAGTAACATCGAGAAAATAAAAGCTTCTTTTTTAATTCAATAAAAGAATTAAAATATAAGTTATATAACAGACTATTTTAAATAATAATTATATTCCTGTACGTTGTTTGTGTTATATGTTCGCAAATAAATACATTATGTATTTATAACAAGTTTTAATATTTTACTTAAAATATCGAAGGCTTGATAACTCGATTTTTTTTTGTGTTCCACTTTCCGTGTAAAGCGGACAATTTTACCAGTAGAAGAATTCTTTATGTCCTCGGGGTTCATTTGTTCCCTGAAAAATATCTTCTTTCTAATTCCATTAAGGGCTGGACATTCACATAAAATGTGTTAAGCTGACTCGTCCTCTTCAAGACAGAGTCGGAACTCAGGAGAGTCTGCTATTCTCATTTTGTGCAGATGATATCTTAAAACATGGTGACCAGTAAGGTACCCACTAAGTTTTTGGTATCATGCCAGCTTAGGTTTAGGCAATTGCTGGCATTTTGATTGAAGGGCCGAATGGCTCGTTTGGCCTTAGACCTGGGATGCTTTCCCAAAGATAGATACATTTTCTATGTTCCCAGCTTTATATAGCTGCCGTTGCTGCTGATCTAGGAGTGCAGCAGAAAGGTTCGGGACCTATGAATGGTGTTTCTGGACCTTTTCTGGCCAGTTCGTCGGCCTTTTCGTTACCTTCTACCCCGACATGACCCGGAACCCACCATAATTTGGTCTTGTTTCTTAATCGGAATGTTTGAAGGGTATTGAAGCAGTACATGACTGATTTGGAGTCAATGGTATGCGAACTAAGGGCGTTTATAGCTCCTTGTCTATCCGTGAATATATGGATGATAGCGCCTTTTATGCCAGATGAATAAATCTGGCTGGCGCATTCTTGAATGGCCTGGAGCTCTGCTTGAAATACGCTGGGACTTTTTCCCATTTGTATAGTAAAGCGTTTGTTTGGTCCTTATACTCCCGCTCCTACCCCCGTTTCCATTTTATAACCATCCGTATACCACTTTCTGCCGTTGTGGCTATTTGGTGGGTTATTGCTAACCAATGCTTCTCTCTTTGCGATCTCCGTGGAGAAACGTTTGCTAAAGCATAGTGTTTTTTGAATGTCTGTGACCGCGCAGTTCATATTAAGTTCTGGCAGTTCCTCGAGAAGAGTTTTAATTTCGGGATTGTCGTTAAGCCTTATCTCGTTTGACTGTATTAGACGTGTTGCACTGCGGATCGCTACATTTTGAATGTATACGTGGAGAGGTGTAATTCCTGCTGTTGCCTCTATGGCAGCTGTTTTCTATGTTCCTATGGCACAAAGCATTTGATATGGATTCATATCTAGTGTCATCAAAAGCAACCTCTATACCAAGAAAGGCACATAGTGCGATCTCTTTACACAGGTATGCGTTTTTGATCTCTGTTGTTAGTTTTAACAGAGCGCCTTCCGTGGATTCGCCCTTTTGGTACGCATATTGGCGAGGGTGTAGAGGCATGCTTTTTGATATGCATTCTCTAATGTGGATGTCAATAATCCTTTCCATTGTTTTCAGAAAAAACGATGTCAAGCTTATCGGACGATATGATTTAGGTAATTCGCTGGGCTTGTTTCCCGGTTTAGGTATGAATACTACGTTTATCTCCCTCCAGGTAACTAGTATATTCCCCCAGTTAAAGTTGAATCTAAATAAGGCAATCATGGATGGTAATAAAACTTCTATTCCATTTTGAATGAGGGCTGGACAAATACCGTCTGTATATACGCAATACAACGTTCATCAATGACTGATCAACGGCTTTCTTTTATAACATTTGAAAAAAAAAATGATATTTTACATAAATTCGCCAAAAAAGACCGAGGAATACAACTTTTTTAATTCTAAGTAGATATTCGTACTACTTGTGTGTGTATAAAAAACATATTACAGTCGAACTTCGATAACTCGAACCATAACTTGCCACAAAAAAAATTCGAGTTATCAAGACTTCGATTTATTAAGTAAAATATCAAAATTGTTATAAATACATAATGTATTTATTTGCGAACATACTCGTATAACACAAACAACGTACAGGAATATAATTATTATTTAAAATAGTCTGTTATATAACTTAGATTTTAATTCTTTTATTGAATTAAAAAAGAAGCTTTTATTTTCTCGATGTTACTGGTCTTTAGGTACATATAAACGCAAAATGTTTAACGAATTTGCAACCAATTCGTCTGAAGGTGGTTTAATGAAATCACCCTTCAAATCTTTCTCCATTACATAACTGTCGCTGCTATCGTTATTGTCGAGCTGTGCAAATTCCGACTCACATCTGAATATCTCGACAACATCTTCATCTGTGGGAAACTCAGAAGTATCAATATCGTCGTCTAATACACACTGCACTGTTCATACGTATCTTCACTCTGTGCGTGACGTATTTTGTCTTCCTATTTGTGTTATTTTAGGCGCCTACTATTTTTTCCAAAAATAAAATCTAAGCTTTGAGTTCGCTTTGACCAATATACCGGCCTAGTAATGTGTGTTCGAACCTCTACTAACAAGAAATCTGACAATTCTTAGGACCAACAGTGAACACGAAAGCGATGCATTATGAAACGAACTTGAAAAACACGCAGAATTTGGGAATACCCCTTCAGAATTCGACTTATCGAAGGTGACGCCAAATAATCTCTTCGAGTTATCAAGACATTCGAGTAATAGAAGTTCGAGTTATCAAATAAAAATTAAATGTAAATTTCAGTCTTGGCGCTATTGCCAACCAATTTCATTCGAGTTATTAAATATTCGAGTTGTCGAAGTTCGACTGTATATACCTACCCATTTCTTGATCTATAGCATATACGTTTAATTCGTAGTTTAAAAACATGAATGTTGCTTACACCTACCGTTTTAATAAAAATTTAATTTTCTAGACTAAACTTTTTAAAAAAATGTCAGCTCACCCAAAAAATGAAACTCACCCATACATTATGTCCTGGCTACGGCCGAGGTGGGCAGATTTTAAAAATTCTTAACATATATTATTTCGGGCACGTAGAGAGTACCTATATGGTTAAAATTTCAGATTCCTAGCTTGAGTTTCAGATAGTAGATACACGTTACTATCGGTGCTGATCACGAATATATTACAAAAAAATGCAAAACGACAGGTGACCTGCCTCAATATTAATGTAGGTCATCAATTCGCTAAAAAATAAATATACCTATCCAACAACTATTTCTTTGAATAAGGGCTGATACAACACAAATTGAATATTTCCGAATCAAATACTGAAGAAATGATAGCAATCGGTGCATTTTTGGCCGAGATACAACGAAAATAGCAAAACCCAAAAAATCATAAACTCGTAATTCCTTGTTTGATGGAAAATACCAAAATACCGAAATCAGCTTTTATTCAATATCCTGTAGAAAAATGTTTCCTTTCCCCTTACAGCATCTGCCTCTCATCATACATTCCATTTACCAAAAAGTATTCGGCTGTTACGCTGCTACACAGAAAAATAAATATTTACACGTCCATGCGAATGAAAATCATATAGCGCGACCAAAGGCAATCAGGTGAAAATGCGAGATATCCATACAAGATAACAAAATTCCATACAATGATAGAATTCTTATTTTCGTCAGAAATCCTTACGAAATACCTTATCGAAGAAAAGAGGATCAAATAAACTCTTCGCTCTGTTTCCTAACCAACAGTTTATTTGATTCTCTTTTCTTAATTCAAAGCTCATACAAATATTTTATGCTTAAATTGAGAAGCAATCACTCCATCCTTTTGGTCTCCAAATTCGTGGAGGTTGAGCTTTTTGAAATCGTGTTGATGATTTTACTATAGAGTTTATATACAATGATGTTAAGCAAACTGATTTAGCATTAGACCAGCACACAAAAATGCAAAATATAAGAGAGGATGTTACGTTAGCTTACAGTATTGTAGAAAGATTTTTTTTGTTTAATAGGTCTCCAATAACATAGGGTATTTATGAACCTTGTTTGCCATTACATACAAAATTAAATGGTTTTTTAAGTTGAATATAAAACAACGCCATTAGATCCAGGAACGCTGTTGAAAAAATGTGACGGCTGCAAAAACAGCCACAATGTTGACAAAACACAATAACAGTCTTTAATCGGCTCATTTAATTTAATAAACATCACTAAACGCCCCGATATTTCTCGTTCGGTTACAAGATTATCCCAATATAATATGAATCCACACAGTGAACATCTTGTTGCGGCGAAACATTTATTAAGATACCTTTCTAATACAATCCATTATCAGCTTACTTACAGAAAAACTCGGCAGGACTTGTTTGGCTATACTGACGCTGATTGGGGTGGTAACACCGATGACAGAAAATCGTTTACGGGTCACGTTTTCTTCCTGGCCGGGAGCCTGGTGTCCTGGGAATATAAGAAGCAACCGACAGTAGCTCTTAGCAGTACTGAAGTTGAATACATGGCGCTCTCTTCCGCATCGAAGGAAATTGTGTTTCTGCGTAACCTGATCAGTGAAATGGGATTTAGCTGTTTAGTTACTGAACCAACAATCTTATATGGCGATAGCTTGAGTGCTCAACAGTTTGTGAAGAACCCGGTTTTCCATGCTAGGAGTAAACACATCGACATTAAGCTGCGTTTTGTACGAGAAGTTTATGACAGAAAAGAGCTCGCATTAGCATATATTCCTACGGATGAAATGGTCGCTGACATTTTGACCAAAAATCTAAAGAAGATTAAGCATGCACAATTTGTAAAAACCCTTGGTTTATTGTAAATAAGAATTGAGGGGTTGTGTTAAAATATAATACTGGCAATTCCTCATTACAAATGTAACACCTTGCGGTGGATAGCCTCACTTAACCTTTATACTTTAAGCTTATATAACCATTCTTCAGTCTGTGAATAAACCTCATTGAATTAAGACTGGCTGACTTTTACTTAGAATTTCCAACACTTAACATACGTTGCCGTTCCAGTTCCACACCCGAAGAAGTGGGGCGTGACCCAAGAAACGAGTATGAAAAGCTGAGGGTACCGTCATCAGCAAAGGAATGGATTAGTTAGGGATACAGCATTACATACTCAATAAAATCATGTTTGATATCATATCAGCAACAGCATCCTCGTCGCTATCGAGGAAGCACAGCGACCAGTTAAAACTCTTAAAGAAACCGTTTAGTTTTTCCCAATTGCCTTTCTCGTATTGCCATACGGTTCTTTTAGGAGTTTGTTCTTTAACTATGTGGCCGGAGTCCGAGAAATTCGTTGATATGACCATTGTATATGAAGTTTATAGTATTCTCACTTCGTGTATACGACGATACGCCACCAAACGCCGTAAAAAAGAACCTTCAGAAAGCTTTTATGCATTTTTGTAGTTATTTCTGTTGTCTTTTCCCATTCTCGTTTATATTTGCAGTGCGTACTCTTTAGTACTCTTTCCTTTGATAATAAAGAAGATTTCCAAAAGTGTGTGTTTTGTCACTTTAATTTTTCTTTACTTCTCATGATGGGAATTGGTGAGAGGTGTCGGGTATACATATTTAATTATGCATTTTGGTAGTTATTTCTGTTGGCTTCCATTATCGTTAATATTTGCAATGCATACTCTTTAAATAGCTAGCTACTCTTTCCTTCGATAATAAAGAAGATTTGAATAAGTGTGTGTTTTGTCACTTTAATTTTTCTTTACTTCTCAGGATGTGAATATGATGTGTTGGTGAGAGGGGTGGGGTATATGGTTGGTGTATCATGTGTTGGTTTTGATGGAAGTTTGGGGTAGGTTATCTCATATTGCAAGCAGCTGTATTTAAAAAAAGAAAAATTTCCGCCGGTTGAGCTTCGTACTTTTGCAAAGCCACAAATTTTAACTTACAAAGTGAAACAAAGTGAATAAGAGTTTTTATCCGATTTCAAGACTTTCATTCTGATAAGTATCAAATTATTTATCATTATTATATTATTATTTCATTCTTTTTCATATATTTTATTATATTCATATTTATATATTTTGTTACGTTTTTATAAATTTTAATATATTTGTATATATATCTACCTATACCTACTTCGACCTAAAAAGATCTTTTGTACGGTATGGGCCAGAAAAATTTTAAACTAGTAGAATTTCCACTTTCCGTGTAAAGCGGACAATTTTACCAGTAGAAGAATTCTTTATGTCCTCGGGGCTCATTTGTTCCCTGAAAAATATCTTCTTTCTAATTCCATTAAGGGATGGACATTCACATAAAATGTGTTCAGCTGACTAGTCCTCTTCAAGACAGAGTCGGAACTCAGGAAAGCCTGCTATTCTCATTTTGTGCAGATGATATCTTAAACCGTGGTGACCAGTAAGGTAACCCACTAAGTTTTTGATATCATGCCTGCTTAGGTTTAGGCAGTTGCTGGCATTTTGATTGAAGGGCCGAATGGCTCATTTGGCCTTAGACCTGGGATGCTTTCCCAAAGATAGATACATTTTCTATGTTCCCAGCTTTTAATTGCTGCCGTTGCTGCTGATCTAGGAGTGCAGCAGAAAGGTTCGGGACCTATGAAAGGTGTTTCTGAACCTTTTCTGGCCAGTTCGTCGGCCTTTTCGTTAACCTCTACCCCTCGCATATCTCGCAGTCTATGGCCAAGAATCGACGAGAAAAGAACAAAACACATTCTGGGAATGAACAAACAAGAAATACGTATCCTAGCCGGGGTACTGACAGGCCACTGCACCATATATTATGTCCTAACATTTATTATTTCGGGCACGTAGAGAGTATTTATGGTTAAAATTTCAGCTTTCTAGCTTGAGTTTGAGATATTAGATACACGTTACTATCGATGCTGATCACGAATATTTTACAAAAAAAAACTGTAAAATGACAAGTGACCTGCCTCAACATAGGCCACCTACAATATGATCGATTCCCTAAAAGATAAATATACTTATCCAACTCTATTTCTTTGAATAATGGAACTACACAAATTAAATATTTCTGAATCAAATACTGAAGAAATGATAAAAATTGGTGCATTTTTGGACGAGATACAGCGAAAATAGCAAAACCATAAAAATCATAAACTCATAATTCCTTCTTTGATGGAAAATACCAAAATACCGAAATCAGCTTTTATTCAATATCCTGTAGAAAAATGTTTCCTTTTCCCTTACAGCATCTGCCTCTCATCATACATTCCATTTACCAAAAAGTATTCGGCTGTTACGCTGCTACACAGAAAAATAAATATTTACACGTCCATGCGAACGAAAATCATATAGCGCGACCAAAGGCAATCAGGTGAAAATGCGAGATATCCATACAAGATAACAAAATTCCATACAATGATAGAATTCTTATTTTCGTCAGAAATCCTTACGAAATACCTTATCGAAGAAAAGAGGATCAAATAAACTCTTCGCTCTGTTTCCTAACCAACAGTTTATTTGATTCTCTTTTCTTAATTCAAAGCTCATACAAATATTTTATGCTTAAATTGAGAAGCAATCACTCCATCCTTTTAGTCTCCAAATTCGTGGAGGTTGAGCTTTTTGAAATCGTGTTGATGATTTTACTATAGAGTTTATATACAATGATATGACACAATGGTCTGACGAAGTTAGAGGCGGTAATACGTTTATATCGTATTTTTCAGGGTGAGAGGTGAGAAACAAGTCCAGTGTGTTGGCGGTTTGACTGCTTATGTCCGTTATTCGTGTAAGCTCATTCACAAGCTGAGTGAGATTGTTAACCTCAGCAAAAATCTCAAAATAAATTCCTTCGGGTGTTGTCTGTCCAGAACGTCGAAGCCGATGTGAATTGTGTATATTGAAATCACCCGCAATGACGATTTCAGTACGAGGATAAAGGGTTACAATTCTTGTGATGGAGTCAGACAACGCACCCAACTCATTATAAGTTGCATATCTGTACAAATTGGGGCTTCTGTAAATAAAACAGTAGTGGATTACGGACATGAAATTTGAGCCAAATGAAAATAAAATTCCGGATTGGAACATTGGCCATATTGAGGCTGAAGTTGGTAGGCTACGTCACTTCGTATATAGACGGCGAGACCGCGATGGGGAAAGAATAATGACACTAAGTTGTAACCAGGTAGACTAAACTCTGTTAAATCAGAGCCAACGCTAACTTGAGTTTCGCTAAGTGCCAAAACAGCTGGTTTGTTGTGGAAAGCGTGGGTGTATATGTGTATAACAAAACAAAATGATTCCTCAAGCCACGAATGTTACTTACATCCACCACAAAATTCCTACACATTTTAAAATATGGGGAGCAATTGATTTTGACGGCACAGGATTTTCAAAGCTTAGTGACGAATCCGTATAACGAGATGATCAATTGATCTACCAGCATCAACTCCAATTTTCGCCTTGATTTTACTTACTTGAATTTGAAGCATCTCTCAGTATCGCTGGTTGTTGCCTTGCTTACGCTTCCTTTCCACTTTTTTCAATAATTGTCAGGGATTTAAAAAAAAAACTGTGAACAACAGTTGGCCCTCTACAATCTTACCGGCCAAAAAACGGATAGATTTGCCTTGTTCTTTGTACGCTCGAATTTGGCCTATTTCCACCTTAGTTAATGATTTTTTTTTACTCATAGTTGTTGTTGTTTCTATGAAATTATGTTTTGTGCTAGGGACACTGGTACTCTTAATGCATTTATATTTGATTTTAAATATGATAACTGGTAGATTTAGTTACTGATAGATAGATAGATAGATAGATTCTTTATTTTTTCATCATAAAGTTTACAAATTGGTATACTTAAGAATAAGGACATGGCAATACTGCCGTCTGCCTGAGATGACATTTCATAATATGATTTAAAAATAAAAGAAATAATAAAAAGCAAAAATTTTAAAATATAAAGAAAAGGAAAAAAGAAAAAAAAAAAGAAAAAATGTTTAACAAAAGATATGAAGAAATATTATTATATAAAACAATGCTATCAATTTTAACGTGATTTGAAACACAAAATATTATACAATTTGGTTAATTTCATTAGCTGTTTATACAAAATTTTATCAATTTTAACATGATTTGAAACCCAAGATAATACACAATTTGGTTAGTTTAAAGTTTAAAGTTTATTTATTAAATGACATGGTTTGTACATTAAGACATAGGTCTCTTATAGTACTTAGGCTTGATGGTTAAAATAAGAACTTAATTTAATACATGTTATATTTAAATTAACAAGAAATATAATATTAACAAGGTATATAATATTTCAAAAATAAAAACAATTCATGAGATGACTAAAATTAGCAAAGATGACATTTTTAAAATATAATTGGTATTTACAGTATGCAAAAAAAAAAGAAGAAGAAGGAAAGAATAGAAATGAAAAGAAAGTTATCAAAGATGAAAAGTAAGAAGTAAGAGGAAGAGAAAGAGGAGTTAAATATAAACATTAATCTTTATTGCTGCTGAAGAGAAAAATGCATCAATACTGCAGCTTTGAAGCTTGCGGCATTACTAATACCCTTGATATTCAAGGGCAGAGAGTTCCATAACCTCACGGCGTGAACGAAAAAGAACCTTGACGAGTTAAGATATTTAAATGTTGGTAAATTTATGTTAAGTGTTCTGCGAGAAGAAGAAAACTCAAGCTTGCAAAACAGATAATTTGGCGTTTTTGTTTTTATAAGTTTGTGCAAGAATATACAATTTCTTGCTTGCATGTATTGTACTAAAGTGCAACCCAAAAAACCTTTCACATAGAGCGATATGCGATCGTATCTGCGTAGTTCATGAATATATCTAACCGCATCGTTGAAGGCTACCTGTAACTTATTACGTGACAACGAATCCATGCTACTAAGAACAACATCGGCATACGTTATTATGGGAAGTATAAGGGATTGGACGAGCTTCCGTCGAGTTTCAAAGGGTGTGAAGTTTGCAGTCAACCACAGTCTACGCAAGCAACCATATATACGACCAATGACGTAGTTTATGTGGTTGTTGCAGGACAGATTGCGATTTAATACGAACCCAAGGCTAGTAGCCGACTCCACTATCGCCAAATTCGATTCCGATATGCATATATTAGGCACCAGACTTAGTTCGAAATTGCTTTTTGATATGGGTAGAACCTGACACTTGGAAGGATTTAGCAGCAGCCCGTTTTTGTTTGCCCAGTCATTTATCGCTGACAAATCCCTGTTCAAACAAAAAACTAATTCGTCAAGTCGATTCATAGGCATAGACATGTACAATTGAACATCATCTGCGTACATATGCGTACGAGTGTGCACACATATCAATGGCAAATCGTTGACAAACATGGAAAATAAAATCGGTCCAAGGATAGAACCTTGAGGAACACCTTGAAATAAGGGCAACACAGACGAGATCCTTCCACCAACAACGACCCTTTGAAATCGGTTCGACAAGTAGCTTTGCAAAAGTTTAACAGCTCTTTCGCTAAACCCGAAAAAGTGTTTAAGCTTCCATAAAAGAATTTTGTGATTCACTTTGTCAAAAGCTTTCGAAAAATCGAGAAAGCATAATAATGTCACGAGCCCTCTGTCATATTCATGCCTTACATCATCCAAAATCTTCACCATTGCCGACTGGCAACTATGCCCTTCACGAAAGCCTGACTGAGAAGAAGTCAAAAGAGAGTTGAAGGATAGGTGGCATTTGATCTGGCGGGATAAGACTCTCTCAAATACTTTTGATAGGCATGGGAGGATGCTTATTGGCCTAAAGTCGTTAACAGAACTTGCGTTAGATTTTTTGGCAATCGGAATAACCCGTGCATGTTTCCAAGCCTGGGGAAAGGTAGATGTCATAATACACGAATTGATTATGTGGGTTATATGGCTTACAATACTGGGTAAAATTATTTTTAGAAATCTGACTGGTATACCATCTTCACCGATTGCATTTGACTTAATGGAGGCAATTATTGAATAGACATCAGTCTCAGTTGTTACCTCAAAGTCGGCTTGTCTTTGCACTGGTGTAGAAGTGTTCGGTGGAAAATCGAACATACCACCAGCCATTACATTGTCAACAAAATGTGCATTTAGCTCATTTGGATTTAACGAACAGTTATCATTCCCTCTTTTGCTTACACCAATTTGCCGAAGGTTCTTCCACAGTTCCTTTGGGGGCAAGGACGAACTGAGTTTAGAGGAATAGTAATTGCGTTTCGAATCACGCACAATGCTAGTGGCTGTATTACGAGAGTTTTTGTAAGCGACCCAATTTAAAGAAGAACGATTTCGCTTCCATTTGCTGTAATGCTTATTCCTGATTTTTAGGGCATTTAAAACATCCCCAGTAAACCATGGGAAAGTCTTATTGCGTACAAAAACAGTTTTAACAGGCACGAAAACTTCATAGAGGTGGGCAACACATAACTGAAAACGATTAATTTGTTCATTTGGATCCGGACTCTGTCTACAAAGGAACCAGGGAGTTGTTGTTTGCGCTGCAACTTGCAGAGCATTGATGTCAATAGATTTAAAATCTTTAAATTCAAAGGTCGTAGACTTATTGATATGAGAAAAATTAATATCGTATGTGCAAAGCAACATATCATGGTCAGAGACACCACCCAGGCAGATTTGATCAAATAGAAGAACTGCTGATTGATCTGAAACAAGACAAACATCAAGAAGACTCGGTGGTGCATCTGTACGAAAACAAGTTGGATAGGACATGTTTACAACATAAAGACCACTCGAAGCGGCATGATCCACCAAATGGCGCGATCGGGAATCGTTACTTAATAAGTTGGCATTAAAATCTCCTACTACAATAATATTAACATATCTGGGTGATAACTCTGACAGAGCGGAAAAAAATGGTTCACATGAAAATCTACGGTTAGGGTTGTAACAACACGAGACCAAACATTTAACATTTCCATCATGAACCTCAGCAATAATGTATTCAACATCAGTGTCGAAAGATTTTACTAACACCTCACATTTTAAAGACGATTTGCAATAAATTGCCACTCCTCCGCCCGTTGTAGAGGTTACTCTGTCGTTTCGATATAATTCATAACCCTCAATATCGTATACAAGGTTTTCAAACTTGGTTTTAAACCAAGTTTCGTTAACACAGATGACATCTATACTTGAATTTGTAAATAAATAGCGAAAGTAGTCTCGCTTACACTGGTTTAGACTGCGAGCGTTTATATGACAAACATTGAAACCATTCTTGTATCTCGACAGAACATTTAACAGACACAAAGTTAATCTAGCATTCACACCGTGAGTATGATTTAAAATACTGTTGTTGTTAACCATTCTCAAATAACCTACCGCAAACAGCACCACAATCTATTAAACACACATCCTCATCCAGCAAACAAAAAGAAAATTGAAAGTAGATAGCAAGCATTAGAAGAAGGAAGGAAAGAAAAATAGAAGAGAACATTTATAAATACCTACAAAAATTTAATAAGTTAAGTAAATTATTGAGTAATAAAATAATAATAATAAAAAATTAATTGAAAACTAAATTCTGTCGATGTCGGTGTCTTCTTCATGTTGTGTGTCGGCAGCAGCAGCGCGGAGATCGTTGGAGCTTTCGATGGGAAAGCTCTTCCCGTTTGGAGTTTTTCTTACGAACAAAGAGCCAAATTTCGTGAATACAGCGAAAAGTTGTCGTTTTCTCTTCATCTGAGTAGCGGTACGTAAAAGCAGGCGAACTCTCTGTGTAAGGCTTTCGTTGATAAAGCATTTGTGTGGCGAATCCATGCCGACGTCAGTAAGGTTCAACTCTCTGTGTTGACTTTTTCGGTAGAGAGCAGCTGACTTCAGTACAAAGTTTCGCTCTTGCGGGTTACCAAACTTAAGTATGATCGGTGATGGCGATGGCGAATCGTTGTTCAATGGCTTGTATTTTTTTACACGGAATGCATTTTTAAGTGTTGGCGGTTTGCAATCAATAGTGTGGCATAAACGATTGAAGATGAAAGATAAATTTTCTTCAGGTGAACTCGGAATGCCAAAAAGCACGGCATCACAGGCTGTATGCTTACGCTCAAGGTTGTTAATTTGTTGTTGGAGGGCAAGCATTTCTTTGTTCTCAGATGTGGTTTCCACTGATGATGACTTAGAAACAGCTTCAATGTCCTCAATTCTCTTTGTGATGCTTTCTACCGCCGCATTGACTGATGAAAAGCGTTCTTCCCACTTTTTTTCCATTTCATCGATTTTGAGTTGAAGGCCGTTGCTTATTTTATTGCATTCTTCTTTTATTGTTGCTTTGATGAAATTACAGAATTTATCAAGGCGGCTCTCCAGTATATCAATTGTGATGATTGTAGAGTTGGTGTCAGTTCGTTTCAAGGAAGGGGAACTTACTTGGGAGGACGTTGCAGTTTTATTTTGCGATAATTTCGAGATCGAGCGGGTACTTGGTGGGTCTGATGGCATGGTGGTGGTGTTAATGTATCACAGTTTACGGTTTTTTTAAGCAAGCGATAGGTATGAACGCCAACAATGAAATTACTTTAGAAACTAAGATGTGTGTGTTATCTGTACTTTGCGCGCACTTTCAACTTGATAGTTTGTTGCGGTTAGAGGTTAGCTGCTACCGGACAAAAATAAGACGTCTATACTGCTCTGAGCATAACAAAGAACTGAAATAGCTGTTTATACAATATTATCAATTTTAACGTGATTTGAAACACAAAAGAGATATTATCAAATTTAGTATGATCAGCAACAAAACAATAAATAGTTAGGTATAAAATTTGGTCAAAACTGCAATAAGTGGGTAATCGACTAAGTTTAATATGTGAAACTGTTACGGTAAGAAAGAGCATGTTGGCAATATTTAAAGAGGCTGAGCCAGCCCATTGCTCCATATAAAATTTCAAAAAGTTTGTCCAAAGATATAAAACTTTCCCGAAAATGCAACCGGCGAATTTCTTGTAGAATAGGACAAGCAGCAACGAAATGGTATATATCTTCATTCACTCTTCCGTTACATAGATCACATAGCTGGGGCAAGTCTGATCGATGAGGTATAAAGTTCAAATTTAAAATTTCAACTCTTGCTCTAAAAATAATACTTATAACCGAGGCTGAAAATTCATTACTAAAGTAAGAGACTTCCGAGGGCAGTTCATGGTTTAAATGACTATAAATAGCTCTTGAAGTAGATGAAGATGCTCTGGAAAGGTTATCCAGAAACATTTTGTGATCCACCTTAGCAATCACATCAGAAAACTGAGCCTGCCAATCGGTCACATTAGTTTCTGTTAAGTTTAAACTTGTTTCGTAAGATAAAGCTAGTTCGTTCCAGTTTTTAAACGGGGAAGCATTCACTCGAAGTAATTTTCTTAAGATGATTTTGTGAAGACAAGTTTCACTTCTTTTCATCACTCTAGTAATGAAGTTCGCATTTGCCTTCAAATTTTGTATATAATATAGGGACTATTCCTGACTCTACATATATGGCGTAGTTGGGTGTTGAGTTAGGCAAACGAAATATCCTCTTAAAAAAGTTCCTTTGTACAGTTTCAAAAGCTTCGAAGTGTGTGTATCCGACGAGTTGGACGCCATATGCCATGCATGCATTTACTGTCGCGTTGAAAACTTTGTACTTGGACGTTAAATCAACATTTTGATTCGAAAAAAACTTTGGCCACATTATATTAAGAGCCAATTTAGCTTCGTTGCTTTTTTCTTTGGAGTGCTTTAGATAGCTTAAATTGTAGGTCAAGAGGACACCCAAATATTTAAACTCTTGTAAAACCTCAATGTGTGTATTGTTTAGAGACCATTTTTCTTCCGCTCGCCTTCTTGATTGCCTCTTTTCAAATATAACAATCTTAGTTTTTTGGGTATTAATTTGCAAGCCCCAAGACTCGCAAAATGAACTTAGACGGTTTATTTGCAATTGAAGCGTGAAAGGATTATCAGCAAGCATAACTAGATCGTCCGCGTACAACAGGACTTTGATTATAATGTTAGCAAAATTAACTCCACCCGGAAGAAGCTCGCAGACATCATCTATGAACAGGGCAAATAATAATGGGCTGAGGATACAACCCTGAGGAACACCTGTAATTGTATCAAATCGATTTGAAAATGTGAAACCATCCCATACCCTTGCATTTGTTGACGAAATAAGACTTGCATACACTTCGAGAAACTTTCTTGACAAACCAATGCAAGAAAGTTTGTATATTAAAGCTTGTCTATTGACTTTATCGAATGCAGCTTTAAAATCAACAAAGCAACTGTATAGTTTCTTTTTTATATCTATAAATTGTTGAGCAATGCTTGAAATGGCCAAGATATGATCCATGGTTGAAAAACCTGGGCGGAAACCGGCTTGAAAGATGCTCAAAAGACTGTTATCCTCAATCCATTTTGAGAGCCTTTCATATAGGATTGCAGTGAAAGTTTTTCTTATTGAATTTAAAATTGAAATACCTCTATAATTTTCCGCAGCGTTAGCATCACCTTTTTTAAAAATGGCAAAAATTACAGATTCGTTGAAACTGTTAGGGGCACATCCATCATTGTACACTTTGTTATAGAAAGACACGAGGTAGTTTTTAAAATCAATAGTGCTGTTTTTATAAAACTCGACTGGTATGCCGTCTAGGCCAGGAGCCTTGCTGTTTTTCAATCTTTGGAGCGTTACTTCCAATTCGGGCAATGAGAATTCTAAATCCAGCTCGTTGACTCTAGTATCAGGTAGCGCGTAATCAAAGGTATGAAGGTCTTCATCAGCTGAGAGTAGAGTTTTAAAATGAGCTGCTAACGTCTCAGCTTCTAAAGAGAACTTCATACCCTGATTGCGCCCACCAAGATTGCGCACTGTCTCCCAAAATATCTTTGAGTTTGTGCAGTTTTCCAATTTCTTAGCCACGTTTTTTAAATAGGTGATTTTCTTAACTGAGCACATTTTTTTAAAATCATTATTAACGCGAAGATAGATGTTTTTGAAAAATTGAGAATTGGTCGTTCTAAACAGTTTTAAGTAAACGAACGAAAGTTTACGGAGATTTCTGCAATCCTTATCAAACCATACATTTTTAGCTACAAAAGTGTGTGTACTCTTCAACGCAAAAGGGGCTGCGGTCTTTATAACCCGTTCTATACTTTCACATACCACTTCAGACGAGACTGCGGATTGTTGGGGCAGAGATAGTAAGTGCCGAGAAAGGAGGCTTCTATAGAGGGTTGCATTGTTCTCCGACCACTTCAGTTTATTAAAACTAGAAGGTGTAGCTTGCTGGTTTAACTCCTTTAGCTGAATTTTAATTACAATTGGAAAATGAGCCGAGTAGTTGACTAGTGCAACTTCAAAGTCATCGATAATGTACAGCCAGTCCCCTGAAATCGCAGCAAAGTTAATCACGGATTGTCCCTGCCCGTTAACAAAAGTGAATTCGCCACATGCATCACTAATAGAAGACCCATTCAAAACAAATAGACCAAAAACTTCAAAAAATTCTGTTAAACTCCCGCCGTTGCGGTTATAAATTTTATCCTTAGAACATCTACTCTCGGCCAGTGCAACTCGTGCTCGTAAAATATTGGCGGAAGAATTTTGATATTCACCAATCCTAGCATTTAAATCACCGACGATTAACACATGGTCAAGAGAAGTGTTATTCATAAATTCCACTAGTTCATCGAAGTCGCTAAGCCAATGATTGCAATTTAAATAAATAGGAATAATATAATAGTTTAGGTTGTTGCTAACCATATGAAAAATAATTTTAGATTCAATAATTTTAATAAGATTACCCCATAAAGATTTTTTAATCCCATATAGAATACCCCCACTGGCTCTTCCATGCAAATTAGATCTTATCGCGGGTGTAAACATTACTTTAAAGTCTTTGAAATATTTTAGAAATTCATTTTGATTCTTTTCTTCAATAAAAGTTTCTATAAGAATTATAACATCAAATTGGTGTAAATATTTAAAAAAAATCGGAATGTAAAAGCTTACTTTTGAGACCAGTTATATTATACGAGCATATATTTAATTTTTGAAAAATAGTTGTGTTATGGCAGACGACAGAATTTACCTATTGTGTTTTATCCCTAACATGGTGTGAACTCTGATTTCCAAATGGCGCTCGCTGCGGTTGGAGGCCAAAAGCGGAAGAAGAGCTTGGAACCACGGCCAACCTTGCTCCCTCGCTGTCACTGTCACCAAATAGTTCACTAATGAGTGACATGTCCGCTGCTGATTTGACAACTAAACCTCGTGAAATTTGATAAACAAAAAGTTGATTGTTGATTTGCAATTTGTTGTCTCCTTTAACGAAAATTCTGGCGTTTGGATTTATCTGCCGCAGTTTGTTTTTTATTTCTATTAGTGTTTTTCTTTTTTTTCTTGATAAAAGTGATTGCTCGCGAAATATACTTATTCCGGAGCCTTTGAGCGTGTGCGCGGAGGTAATAAGTTTATCGGTGATCGCCGCTGTTGGAAGTTCGATGATGACAGTTGCTCCTTCAGTGTTGTTGTTGCGTATTTGTCTGGAGCTCTTAAATTGGATTTCTTCGTCTTCATTTAACTTCAGAAGCCCCTTGCAAGTCTGTTTAGCTAATTGGATTGCATCGGTTTCTGTGTCTAAAGGAAGGTGTACCACAATAGACTTATCGTTTGCTTTCCGTGAGAGAATTTCCAATTGGGTTTCAAGCAAATCGCATCTTTCTGTCATTAAAGTGAGTTTTCTGCTGAGTTGGGTGTTAAGTGTCTTCAAAGAAAGTATCTCGTTCGAGAGCACCAACAAGTCATTTTTTGTGACTAGATCTTTAAGCTTTTCTTCGAGACTCTCATTTAAGATAGTTTTTAGATCAGCAACTGATAAATCGCCTATTCCCATATTTGCTGCTTTTAGATAAGAAATCTTTTTGTTGGTAGTGTTTTGTTCAGGAGAAATTTCAAATAGGTATCGCTTGCGGTTCATCGGCAAATCGTTGTACCGCAATTTGATTTCGATGCAACACGGAGAAAACTTTTTTTTTTTATTTTTTTTTTTCCTTTTTGAGCTTATTTGCTTGAGTATATTTAACTAGCAATTTGCGGTGTTAGTTCAAAGTGATTAAATGAGTGTTTTTACGTGGTTTTTCTTAGGAAGTTACTTGGATTTATAATTTAATTTGAAAAAAAATACGGAGCTTCGAAAATTTTTGCAATTCCACTTTGACAGTTGAAACGTCACTTAGTCATTTAGTTACTGTACCCAATCAATTGAAACGAAAAAAGGGACTAATTGTATGACCTTATTGAGAAAAGCATCACCAAAATTGAACTTATGTACTTAATCCCAATTATGTTTTACACCATACATTTTTCCCCAAAAGATAATCAAAAATCGTAAAAAAAAGATAATCAAAAATCGTAAAAAAATCAATGGGATGTGACTGAGGCGATCTTATATATAAAGTCTAGGGCCCAGCGAGTGGATCATTAGTAAAAATTCTCTTAACATTAATATTTAAGCAAGTATAGCCCGTCCCAAAGTAAAAGAAAGATCCCAACATGCGCAGTAGCAATTTATTTAAGGGATATTTTCTCTTTTAAAGAATTTTTGATCGCATCAAATTGTTAATGCTTTCTCTACTTTGTCTTTTTTGCAGCGATCTTATATTTTATAATGTTGATGATAACCGCTCGTGCTTGTTTGCTTATTGGGTTTCCTTTGCCAATAGAATCCATAATGGTGTTTTAAGGAGTATTTTGGTTTACTGACAAAAAATTAATGCTTGCTAAAATATCTATTGCCTTTTTATATAAGTTTGGGATGTTTCCCTGCATTTATATGAGGTTTTTTAAGTTATAATAGATATAGTGTGGTAAAGGTCATACAAGTCATAAAAGAAAATAAAAAAATATAAAATCATGCAAAAACACGTAAAAATATACTTATTAGACACTTAGGCTTTTCCATGAAAGTCGTATCGGGCGAGCCAGGTCGATTTCAAGTGAGTAGAAAAGAGACCCATCTTTTTTCAACTAACCTAAAAATCTACCTGTCTACCCGCGATCGTGTGTGCTCATGCACAAAGTATAACGGAAATTCCATTTCAACCCTTTTTAATAGTTACTCAAAACTCTGGCTTTCATTACTAAACACATATTTAAGAAGTGCAACACCCAGCAAATTTCGCTTTTCTTTGGGGTGGATATGTGTGTGGTAGGTTATAAAATAAACGATCGGTTTGTTTAAAGTCCGAACAATCACTGACTCTTTATTGCCACTATCCCTTTCTATGAACAATGGTAGTTAGTACATATATGCCTATGGTATGTTAGTAGTGTGGGTTTACTTAATGTACTTAAACTATGGGTGTATAGGTTGGTTTAGGTATTTAATAATATATGGAATGTTCCCGCGTAGGGGTTGCCACTGTTTTTCCTACGCTACCTATCCTTACTTACTACAATTCGGCCATCCTGACTTGCATTCGCCCCGATTGCACTCCTTTTTGTTTTAGCTCTCGTTTGATATTCTCTCGCATTCGTGCTTATGCGTTGCCACTTCAATTCCCCCCTCGATTACACTCCTTTGTCGTCGCTCTCCTCAGACGCCCTCTAGCGTATGGTCTCATATTCGTCGCTTCCCACGTCCCTTTGTACGGTATCTGGCTTATCTGAAAATCTTCTATGTCCGTAACCTCGTACCAATCATTACCTATCACCCGATTTACTCTGTATGGCCCCCTGAACTTGGGCACTAGTTTCTTTGGAGCTCCCGGCGTGCTCACGAAGTTCTTAACCATGACGTAGTCACCCACGATATAGGACTGAGGCTCTCTTCGTCTCTCATCATATCTTCTTGCGTTATACTCCTGCACCCGCCCTTGTCTTTTCGCTGCTTCTATCCTCTTAACACTCAAATCCGAATTTTCCCTCAACTCAACTATTTCCTCAAGACTCTCTTTTAAACTGTCGATCATCCTACCCCTCTGTCTGACGCCAAACAACAACTCGCTGGGAGCTACTCCCACACTTCTATGTACAGTGTTATTCATCACGTATTCAACGTCTAGCAGTACATCCTCCAAACTTCTGGATGTGTCTTGGCTTGTCATCTTCGCGATCATAGGACCCAGGCTTCTATTTATGCGTTCCACCTGCCCATTGGCTTGGGGAGACCCGGTAGCTATCTTGATATGCTTAACATTGCTTTCAGCCATGAAAGTTCTAAAATCATTTCCGGTGAACGCACTCCCCCGGTCCGAAATGATATTCTTGGGTCGGCTATACGCCGCAAAGTATTTTTTAAGAATCCCCACTACTTCCTTCGCACCCGTACTACTCGTGGCGTATAGCCTTACATACTTAGTGAAAGCATCCACTACTAGGAACACGTAATTCTTTTTGCATTTCTTTAACCCCACCGGGCCAAAATGATCGATATGTAGGGTATCGCATGGAACGTCGCCTTTGGGTATACTATGCAAAAATCCCTCTTTTTTCCCATGTTTTGGGGAGTATGCCACGCACGTCACCCAGTTGTCTATTTGGTTTTTCACCTTAAGTCTCATGTTAGGGAACCAGTAAGTTTTCTGAATAGAGTCAACCACTTTATCTATACCCACGTGTCCCATATCGTCGTGATATTTATGTAGTACATTTCTCTCCATCCCTGCAGGTACATAAAATAGAATACCGTTCCTTACTTTTCTATAAACTAGTCCATTTCGCATCTCGTAAGTGCTATCCTCCCTTTTCTCTAACATTTCTTTCAACTTCCGTATGCAGTTATCAAGACCCTGATTTATAGACAAGTGTTGTTCGAAGGTATTGCCTTCTAACACTAGAATGTTCGTGTTTCTGCTGAGTGCGTCAACGTGCTGCATTCGTTCCCCACTACGATGTTCAACGATATAGTCGTACTCTTGCAGCTCCATCGCCCACCGCGCAATGCGCGGATTTACATCTTTCTTATTCAGGGTGAGGATCAGGGAGTTGCAATCTGTCACTATCTTGAACCGGATGCCCTGCAAGTATATTCGAAAACGTTGTAATGCGTATATGATTGCTAGAGTTTCTAACTCGAAACTGTGATATTTTGATTCACAGTCGGTGGTCCTCTTCGAGAAGAAGAATACCGGGTGCAACTTCCCGTCCGTTTTCTTCTGCATCAAAATCGCTCCGAATCCCACCGAACTTGCGTCGCAATGCAACTCGGTGTCATCTTTGGGGTCATATATTGACAACACAGGTGCCTCAATTAGTTTCTTCTTAAGCAGCTCAAAACAATCTAACTCTTCCTTTCCGAATTTAAATGTAGCTGATTTCCTAACTAGGCTATATAATGGTTTTGGCAGCACTGAGAACCCTTTTATAAACCTTCTAAAATATGAGCAGATTCCCATAAAACTGTGTACTGCCTTAACGTTCTGAGGTACAGGAAAATTTGCCACCGCACTCATTCCTCTTTCGTCTGGGTTGATCCCCTCCGTGGATATGTTATATCCCAAATACTTTATGCTAGAATATAAGAACTTGCACTTGTCTAACCTCAGTTCCAACTTGTTCTCAACTAACCTTGTTAAAACCGCTTTTAAAATTTGTAAGTGCTCGTCTATGTCTCGCGTCGCTATGACGATGTCATCGAGATAGACAGCTATTCTACAATTCCTGATCATATCCTCGTATACTTTGTTTATGAATCGTTGGAAAGTGGATGGGGCGTTTCTAAGGCCGAACGGCATTCGGAGAAACTCATACTGTCCCATTGGTGTAACAAAGGAGGTATATTTTACGCTCTCTTCTGCCATATGGACGTGGTAAAATGCAATCTTCAGATCTAATGTCGTAAAAATGTTCTTATTGGCTAACCGATCTAACAAGTCATCTATCAGAGGTAAAGGGAAATTATCCCTCAACGTAATTTTATTCAACGTTCTGTAATCTACACAGCATCTTAGATCTCCCGTCTTTTTCCGCACCAGAACTATGGGGGAGGTGTACTCCGAGTCACTCGGCCTAATTATACCCTGCGCCAGGAGATCATCTAGTATTTCGTTAAGTTTCCCTTTCTCGTGATAAGAGAGTCTTCGTAGTTCTGTCTTCTCATTTTCGTAGTTCAGTAAAGATTCAAATAAACCGACGATTTTTAGTTTACATTTATTGATACCAAAAAAGTTTTTATTTTTTTCTTTGTAGTATTTATAAAATATCTCGTTCCCGCACAATTTGTTGAAATGCTGACGTCGTATGAGACTGATGGGGCTACCAGTGTCGATCAGGCATTCTACAGAAAAAAAATTTTTTCTTAGGTCACTACATAAATTATTATTGCAACAAATTTTCAAATATCTTACGAAATTATCCTCGTCGTCTGATTCCAGTCGATGGATCGCCTCTGCTCGTTTCTTAGGGCAGGCAGCCGCAAAATGCCACATCTCAGCGCAGACGTGGCAGGCCCCCCTCTCTCTTTTTGGCTTCCCGCACTCAGCAGCATGGTGTCCCCTGGCATTACAGTTGTAACACCTGGTTTGTCGTCGCTCATTCGGTGTTTCCTCCGCAGTCACTCCATTGTTAGTTCTTCTTCTCGGTGGTAATCTGATGGACGAAAACGCTTTCAACAAGTGTAGTTTGTCGGTGAATCTTTGGATGCTTGCTTGTGCCCTGAGATGAGCATCCGGAATCCCCTCGATGACACATTCAATCAGCTCCTTTGATGCCAGATTAACTTCAATGGCCAGAATTATTTTGTCGTGAAAGTAGCTACGAAAGCTTTCACCTGGGGACCACGTTCTACGCTCGAACTGTCTGCGACGTTCCAAGCTGCTCATCGGCCCACTGAAAAGGGACTTCAAGTGGGTCAGCATGTCATCTGCCGTGGCTGTTGACTGGTCCGATTTTGCGTGATACCACCGTAAAGCCTTTCCTTTCAGTTTTCCCATCATCAGGATTTTGACGACCTGGTCACTGAGCTGGTATGACTGTTGTCCCTTAAGCTTGCCTCCCACTGCTGGTAATCTCCACTATCTCCGGTGAACTCATCCATGAGCTCCTTTGCCAGAGCGTAATTTTGCCCAGACTCTGGTTTGGTCGTCCCAGGCTGTTCTTTCCTCATCAGCTTCCTGTTTTCTTCCCTCAGCGCTTCCATTTCTTCCTTTTGTTCTTTCATCATTCCTTTCATCAGCTCCAACTCTTTCATCATGCGTTACAATTCATGTGCAGTATATGTTTCACTTGTCTTCCGGACTTTCTTTACATTTGAGTCACTCTTCATCTCTGCCTCCGTAACACTCTTCAGCTCTGCCTCCGCAGCACTCTTCAGCTTGCTTTCATCTCTCTTGCACTCGTCATCTTCCTCATACGTTATAGCGCAGGCGCCTTCCATAGGGCCAATCCCTCGTTCCGCAACAGGAATTTCCTCCAGACGTCGTAGCAGTTCTTCTTTGCTACCTGAGGTTTTTTTTTCCTAGATTTCCCAGCCACATCCTCAACTCGTCTCTCTTCAGCTTCTCGAATTCTTTGTCGCTTGCCGTTTTGGTATTTTGTGGTTCTGCAATGATGTCCCGTACTGTACGCTCGTTTTTTTTTTCTAGATCGAGACCGCACACACAAGAGCGTGAAAAAAAAACCCGTTTCGACACAACGTTCCAGACACAGTAACCACACACAAGAGAAATGCGAAAAATGTTGTCGTCCCGCACAACGAAAATGTTTTTTACGGCTCTTCGCATTCAAGGAGTACAGTTGCGCTGTTTTTTTTTCCTTTCTGGAGTTGCACACGCAATAACTAAGTAAAAACCTGCGAACAAGCGCCGGCACACTATTGCTTTTTTCTCTGTGGGTTTTTTTTTTTTTTTGATATAGATCCCACTTCTGAGTTTGTGGTAGGTTATAAAATAAACGACCGGTTTGTTTAAAGTCCGAACAATCACTGACTCTTTATTGCCACTATCCCTTTCTATGAACAATGGTAGTTAGTACATATATGCCTATGGTATGTTAGTAGTGTGGGTTTACTTAATGTACTTAAACTATGGGTGTATAGGTTGGTTTAGGTATTTAATAATATATGGAATGTTCCCGCGTAGGGGTTGCCACTGTGTTTTCCTACGCTACCTATCCTTACTTACTACATGTGTAACTTTTGCATGCGCCAATGACGTTTCGTAGAATTTTGTAACCTTCAAATGAAGGTTTGTGTCTCTTACTTAGTCTTGTCTCTGAGAGGAAACAAATATCGGGCTTAGAACTTTTCAATATATTTAAAAGTGAAAATCTTCTGGCATGCGAAATTATTGAGTTGGAATTCATCGATGTTATGTTAAGTTTTGTTTGAGCCATTATATTACTATAGAAGCGACGAACTCTAGGTACGCAAACATTTTCTCTTCCTTTGATTGCAGATTTTGGTACGTGGGCCAAAATTGTCCTATTTTAACCAGAAGGTCTTTAAAAGGAATATTAAACAGGTTTTTGGATTCATTTAAAAAGTCACTGAGATTTCCTGTTTGGGCTTATGTTTAACAGAAGTACTGGGTTGCATGGTGGCTGCGTTTTTTGCAATATCAGCAAAAGAATATTTAGGCGTTGCCATTTGGGTAACCATCTCTTTAACTACCTTTTTATTCGTTTGTGATACGAAAGCAGAGTTTAAATTTGCAGTTTGTTTCCTATCTCTGTACTTGACGTACGATGGGCAGCTCTGAGAGCTTGCTGCGTGAAATATTTCCTGACAATTTACATATTTTAGTGTTGGCATCTCAAGATTATTTTCTTTTTTCGATTTATATGCTTCAATACATGGTTCAGAAGCATGATCTTCTCCACATACAACACAACGAGTACTAAAGGCGCAGCAATCGCCCGTATGGCCAAATCTTTGGCAGCGATAGCACCGTACTACGAGTCTACTATTCTTCCGCTCTAGGTATTCTTCCTTTCCCAATATACTCTTTGGTGTAACAAACTTCGTATACAAATCAAGTCCTTAATTGATTCACCCACATCTAGTCTAACAACAAAGATATTTAATTTAATGTTCAATTCTTTTGTCCTCGCCGTAGAAAACGGAGTAACCTTATCTACTCGTATTTTGACATTTGGCACGGAATCTTTAAGAGCTTTAATTATTAATTCGATTGGAGTATCACCGTCGAAACCTTTCAACAGTATTGACGCTTTTTTTGTCTCTTTAGGAGAGAAAGAATAAGCACCCAAGCCTGTATCACGCAATCTATCAATTATTAGCCTGTGAACACTCGCATCATTAACATACACTTTAGTTTTTTGGTATCCTATATTTACAAACTTATATTGAATATCTGCTATTTTGTATTCTGAAGCTGCTAGCTTAATTAATTCACTGATCAGTGTGCAGTTAGCACCAAACACGAAGATAGGGGGGCAGTATACAATTTTGCTTTTGTTAGCACTACCATTTAGGTTGTTACTGTTAGTAGGTTGATTGTTGGGATTACTTGCCCGCTTTCCTGCATTCACGTCCAAGCTTTCATTTGTGTTGCTGGTGTCCATGTGCTCTAGGTCTGCTAGAGGTGCAGAGGGGTTGTTGTCTAGGTTTGTTTGCATATTATGAGTGATATGCACTGGCTCATCGTTTCTCCTTTTCCGCTTGTGGGAGCTGGAGTTGAATTGGCTTGCTGCTCGGTTTAAGTTACTGAGGACCCTGGTCCATTCGACGGAGTTGCAGACTTTTTTATCAGAGTTCATTTTAGTACACTGAGTGAAAATATTTCTCTCGAAACTGGTTTGCGCTGTTTGTTCAACGGTTTTGTTGGAGTGATTCTCACCACATGTTAAGTTTAATGGGAATTCACAAATATTGTTTTTGATTGAGTTCGCGTTTCTTTTAATGCTATCATTATATTCCAGCTGAGCTGGAATATAATTTGGATTTTTTTCACTATTCTCCACTTTATAGAGTCTACTCGTATATCTCTCGGGAAAGAATTTAGTTTATAGTTTAGTAAAAAATGCGGTTTTCCGCAGTATAAGTGAATGAATTGACTTAAACACACGTCCGTTTGCTCTCGATGATCACTATCTTGTAAATTATATAGTACAATCTTAATTTGCCTAACATTAGCCTTATCATGAAGCCTTACTGTTGAAAAATGCCATGGCAAATTTAGCATTAATTTTAATATTTTGTTTTGCACTTTTTGAATCTTTTTTAAATGGTTCTCAGCGCAGTCAAACCACACTGGAGCACCATAAGTGAGTATAGGCTGGAAAATAGTTTTGAATATCGAAATTTTATTATGCATGCTAAGACCTGATTTGCGATTTATGAAAGAGTATACAATTCTTATTACAAGGTTAGTTTTGTTTATCGTGTTGGCAATATGTTTCTCAAAAGTCAGTTTCTTGTCAAGTATTAGACCTAGGTACTTGCAAAAGAAGATGCATCTACTCAGAGTTAGGTGGTGAAATAATTAAGGTGTCAGCATCTAGAGGAACCCCTCAAGGCGGAGTCCTATCACCCCTTCTTTGGGTACTCGTTTTAAACGAGATTCTGATTGAACTTAGACTTAGTGGAGTCAAGGCAGTACCATATGCTGACGACTTAGCACTGCTAGCGACAGGAAAATTCCCATCCACACTAAGTGAACAAATACAGAACGCCTTATCTATGGTTGGTAACTGGACCAGAAGCTGCGGACTTGCGGTTAACCCACAAAAGACAGAACTGGTCCTCTTCACCAATAAAAGGATTATACCGCAATTTAATCCGCCAACTATTGAGGGTACTCCACTACAAACATCAGAATATGCAAAGTATCTTGGCGTGATTCTGGATAGAAAATTAAACTGGAGCCTCAATAGAAAAGAACGAGCAAAGAAGGCAACGATAGCCTTATACGCCTGCAATAGAATCTTCGGCAAAACCTGGGGACCTAGTCCCAAAATTATCATGTGGTTGTATATGGCGGTAGTTAGACCGATACTCACATACGGTAATTTAGTCTGGTGGCAGGGGTTGTGTAAGGACACCAACCTTAAGACTATGACTAGAGTCCAAAGAATTGCCTGTATTGGCACTACTGGGGTATGAGAACAACCCCTACAGCGGGCTTGGAGGTAATTCTCAATCTTAAACCCCTAGACCTTTTCGTACAAGAATCTGCAGCAAACAGTGCCTTGCGGCTAAGCCAAACAAAAAACTGGAAACCCAGTACAACAGGGCATGCACAGATTCTAGAGAAATTTACGGGTAGAAATGTATGCACAGACTACATTACTCCCAAACTAGATTTTATAAGACCATTTACTGTCTCGTTTCCCTGTAGGGAAGAATGGCAGGATAACCAAGTACCAAACCATGCAACAACGATCCCCATCTATACAGATGGCTCCAAGATGGATACCGGCGTTGGTGCAGGTTTATACTCAGAAACGCTCGGAATATCTGGCTCGATCAGACTCCCCGACTACAGCAGCGTCTTCCAAGCTGAGGTTCTGGCGGTGACAACAGCCGCTAAGCAGGCTGCAATGACGGCAATACCAGAGGCTGATATTACCTTCTTCATTGACAGCCAAGCGGCAATAAAATCGATTTCCGCCATAGAAATAAAATCGAGGCTTGTAAGAAGCTGTCGCGAAGAGCTGCGGGCTCTTGGCGCGCAGCACACTGTAAGACTCTGCTGGGTCCCCGGACACAGTGGTGTCCAGGAAATGAAAGAGCCGATGAACTGGCAAGAAAAGGATCTTCCCTTGAATCAAGGGATGCTGACACCACAGTAAAAACCCCACCCTGTTACCTTAAACAGGTGATTGGAAATCAAACACTGATGGCAGCAAACGAAAGATGGAGTGCCCTTGATTCCTGTGTTATTACAAGGAAAATGTGGCCACTATATGACAAACAAAAGACCAAGAGAATCCTTCAAATGAACAAGAATTCTTTGTCCTCTCTCACAGGTGTTATCACCGGACACAACATGCTGGGTTACCATGCAAAGAAATTAAAACTCAGCACAGATGAACTCTGCAGAGGATGTGGGGACGAGGAGGTGAATGAGGATACCCCGAACTTCCTCTGTCACTGCCCTGCACTCTGTCATATCAGAAACAATATCCTGGGCAGATATTTCTTCCAGGATTTAGAAGAACTCTCCGGCAAGTCTGTGAATGACTTGCGCAAGTTCATCAACGCATCGGGATGGTTTGTAAACCCGCTAAGTTTTTCATAGGTTTTTCATTGGTTCCAGATAAGGGAAGCGTAACCTCCAGGGTATCACAAAGGGTCTACATTGACCTAAGTGTGACGGGCGCAGGATTCTCTTGCCCCGTCAGCCCAGTAACCTAACCTAACCTAAACTAGGTACTTGCAGCTTTCAGACCAAGCGATATCAACAGAGTTTAGCTGTAACATTGTTTGTTTCAAAAAATCTGTTTTTCTTCGACGAGAAAACCAGATTGCCTGTGATTTTTGAGCATTAGCCTTGATTTTCCACTTATGAAAAAAAGTTTGTAAGATATTCAGTGAGCATTGTAGACTTTCGAGAGCACCATGAGGCAATACGCTAGACGAAAAAAGGGCTGTGTCATCAGCGAACATAGCTAATTTAGTATTTATGTCCAAAGACGGCAAGTCGGACATGTAAACGTTAAAAAGTATGGGTCCCATCACAGAACCCTGCGGAACACCACTTACTATATTATATAGAGACGATTTTACACTGGCTGCGTATACAGCAAATTTTCTATTAAGTAAAAAGCTCCGTGCTAACTTAATCAGATAAATGGGAAAATTAAACATTATAAGTTTGTTAATCAACCCCTGGTGCCACACAGTGTCTAAAAGTACAAGACCAGTCGATAACTTTGAATTAAGGTTACTTTTGACCATCCACCCTCTTCGGATATCGGTCTTACGGATTCTTAAGAGGACCTTTGATTGCTTTTTAAAAAGGGTTATTCGTTTGAATATTTCAACGAATACAAAATGCAATAAAATAAGTGATAGATAAAGATACTAATGTAACATCCCAAGTCAAACCAAACAATATCTATAATGAATGGCGGTGTGTGCTAGAAAACAACTTGAAGAAATAGTCAGGAATTTTCAGCAACATGTTACAGAACTTGAAGAGAACGTCAAACTGATTGATACTAAAAACACAGTACCTGCACTGCAAAGCCAGCGAATTGAACCCGCATTTCAAACTGACGAAGACAAACTTGCATTTGAAACCGTAAGAAGGAAAACCAAACACCAATCCAAAAAACCTAGAGCAGAAAGTAGCCTGAAACTTCCCCAAAGAGCTATGAGAAGTCAGTTAAGACAGAGAAAGTAACAACACTGAGCAGGCCACGTCAAGAAATAAACGACATGCCAGCTAAATCTGCTCCTCAATGGAAGTACCGCTTTAATCTTAACAAAACATTGACACCACCCCCAATCAAGATCTTAGGAGTTTAAATGTTTTGCGAACTGAAAGGCCTCGTTGAGAAAATAACGAAAAAAGAATGTTTATATACATCATATAACAACGACAACTGAAAAATCAATGTCGATGATATTGATCCGTATCGATCTGTCACTGAGGAATTGAACAGAAATAACGTTCAGTGGCACTCCTATGAAAACAAAGCTACAAAATCCATAAAATTAGTAGCAAGACGTCTACATTCCTCATGCGACTCTAAAGAGATATTCCACGACTTGCAAAAAAAAGGAATTCAAGCCTTGGAAGCCAGCTGTATTATTTAAAAATGTGAAAGTTAAAGATTCCAATCGAGAAATAGTGTTCTGCCAATATTCATGCTCACTTTTGACTACAAAAAAAGTGTTGAAAAGATCTACACTATAAAGCTCTTTGCAGTGGCGTAGCGTGGGTTGGGGCCGCCCGGGGCAGACCCAATTTATGCCGCCCCAACTAATTTCTTCGCGCACTAAAACAAAAAACTTTTTTTAGGGTTTCAACCAGTTATACCTACACATTCCAAGTGATTATTTTTGGGTTTATGTCAATCATATTGAATAAAGATACGAGTATATCACTGCAAGAGTGGTACTCGTAATTACATTAAATTGTTCAGAATTAGAACTTAATTTTGACAAGACATTATTAAGAAGAGAAGAAATTTCATCAAAAGAAAAGAGTAAGTTACTGCTACAGTTTTTCTCAGAGCCAAGTGTATTTGCATTTGTAGGTACATGGTGTCATTGTATATAAACTCTATAGTAAAATCATCAACACGATTTCAAAAAGCTCAACCTCCACGAATTTAGAGACCAAAAGGATGGAGTGATTGCTTCTCAATTTAAGCATAAAATATTTGTATGAGCTTTGAATTAAGAAAAGAGAATCAAATAAACTGTTGGTTAGGAAACAGCGAAGAGTTTATTTGATCCTCTTTTCTTCGATAAGGTATTTCGTAAGGATTTCTGACGAAAATAAGAATTCTATCATTGTATGGAATTTTGTTATCTTGTATGGATATCTCGCATTTTCACCTGATTGCCTTTGGTCGCGCTATATGATTTTCATTCGCATGGACGTGTAAATATTTATTTTTCTGTGTAGCAGCGTAACAGCCGAATACTTTTTGGTAAATGGAATGTATGATGAGAGGCAGATGCTGTAAGGGGAAAGGAAACATTTTTCTACAGGATATTGAATAAAAGCTGATTTCGGTATTTTGGTATTTTCCATCAAAGAAGGAATTATGAGTTTATGATTTTTATGGTTTTGCTATTTTCGCTGTATCTCGTCCAAAAATGCACCAATTTTTATCATTTCTTCAGTATTTGATTCAGAAATATTTAATTTGTGTAGTTCCATTATTCAAAGAAATAGAGTTGGATAAGTATATTTATCTTTTAGGGAATCGATCATATTGTAGGTGGCCTATGTTGAGGCAGGTCACTTGTCATTTTACAGTTTTTTTTTGTAAAATATTCGTGATCAGCATCGATAGTAACGTGTATCTTGTATCTCAAACTCAAGCTAGAAAGCTGAAATTTTAACTATAAATACTCTCTACGTGCCCGAAATAATAAATGTTAGGACATAATATATGGTGCAGTGGCCTGTCAGTACCCCGGCTAGGATACGTATTTCTTGTTTGTTCATTCCCAGAATGTGTTTTGTTCTTTTCTCGTCGATTCTTGGCCATAGACTGCGAGATATGCGAGGGGTAGAGGTTAACGAAAAGGCCGGCGAACTGGCCAGAAAAGGTTCAGAAACACCTTTCATAGGTCCCGAACCTTTCTGCTGCACTCCTAGATCAGCAGCAACGGCAGCAATTAAAAGCTGGGAACATAGAAAATGTATCTATCTTTGGGAAAGCATCCCAGGTCTAAGGCCAAATGAGCCATTCGGCCCTTCAATCAAAATGCCAGCAACTGCCTAAACCTAAGCAGGCATGATATCAAAAACTTAGTGGGTTACCTTACTGGTCACCACGGTTTAAGATATCATCTGCACAAAATGAGAATAGCAGGCTTTCCTGAGTTCCGACTCTGTCTTGAAGAGGACTAGTCAGCTGAACACATTTTATGTGAATGTGAATGGAATTAGAAAGATGATATTTTTCAGGGAACAAATGAGCCCCGAGGACATAAAGAATTCTTCTACTGGTAAAATTGTCCGCTTTACACGGAAAGTGGAAATTCTACTAGTTTAAAATTTTTCTGGCCCATACCGTACAAAAGATCTTTTTAGGTCGAAGTAGGTATAGGTAGATATATATACAAATATATTGAAATTTATAAAAACGTAACAAAATATATAAATATGAATATAATAAAATATATGAAAAAGAATGAAATAATAATATAATAATGATAAATAATTTGATACTTATCAGAATGAAAGTCTTGAAATCGGATAAAAACTCTTATTCACTTTGTTTCACTTTGTAAGTTAAAATTTGTGGCTTTGCAAAAATACGAAGCTCAACCGGCGGAAATTTTTCTTTTTTTAAATACAGCTGCTTGCAATATGAGATAACCTACCCCAAACTTCCATCAAAACCAACACATGATACACCAACCACATACCCCACCCCTCTCACCCACACATCATATTCACATCCTGAGAAGTAAAGAAAAATTAAAGTGACAAAACACACACTTATTCAAATCTTCTTTATTATCGAAGGAAAGAGTAGCTACTTAAAGAGTATGCATTGCAAATATAACAGAAATAACTACCAAAATGCATAATTAAATATGTATACCCCACACCTCTCACCAATTCCCATCAAGAGAAGTAAAGAAAAATTAAAGTGACAAAACACACACTTTTGGAAATCTTCTTTATTATCAAAGGAAAGAGTACTAAAGAGTACGCACTGCAAATATAAACGAGAATGGGAAAAGACAACAGAAATAACTACAAAAATGCATAAAAGCTTTCTGAAGGTTCTTTTTTACGGCGTTTGGTGGCGTATCGTCGTATACACGAAGTGAGAATACTATAAAGTTCATATACAATGATGGTGTTACAATAAGTGGGCCATCTGAGCGAGCTTTGATAATATGCTTTTGATTAAATGCAAATTGGTGAGAATTATTACGAGAGGCAACATTGCCACTCTTTTGTTGGAGTGGTGGAAAATCCTCCATGGTGAATTTGACGTGGTTTGTTCTCGGCGGATTTATCAAAACCGGTTTTGTTGGGAGATTATGATTTCTATAACGTGACGAAATTTGTTGCCTTATCTGTTCTGTAAAGGAGCCCTTACATGGCCAATCGGTCGATATCATGCATCGCGTATGTGTGGATTGACGCTACCGCTTACACAGTTCAATCGATTGACGTGAAAATTTTAGTTTTTGTGAGTTTTCTTGGTGTACGGATGTGCGATAAGGGAAACGGATGATTGTATTGCATATATTGCTCTTGCAATATATTCTTGAATTATACTGCGAGATGCACACGGAGATTAACTGCATTTAATGAAACTAATTTCATTAAAATACCAAAGAGTTGGTTCACTGAAATTATCAACACCGGATCCTAATGTGTGGAAAATAAATGTAAGCGATCCTGAGAGCTATCGCGCAGTTTCTCAAAAACTGAATACTGAGAAGGTACAATGGTACACTTATGAAAACAAGTCTGAAAGGCCACACCGAGTTGTAGCCAGAGGGCTCCACTCTTCGTGCCGCAAAGAAGATGTTTTGCAAGATCTTAAAACTAAAGGTTTCAAAATTATCGACGCGGTTAATATACTTAAAAAAGAAAAGCAAAAAACGGAACAAGACGAGGAAATTGTTGTCAAACGCGGACTTCCGCTATTCATGCTTAGTTTCGAAAAGTCTGAAAACATGGAAAAAATATACAACATTAAAACTATCCTAAACATAGTGGTTAAAATTGAACCGATGCGCCAAAGGACTCGTCAGATTCCTCAGTGTAAGCGTTGCCAAGGCTACAATCACACGCACACGTATTGCCAAAAAGAGACGCGTTGCGTAAAATGTGCCGGTAAACATTTATCGAAGGAATGCGCTCTAAGTAGACAAGACCTACCAACATGCATAAATTGCAATGGAAAACATCCGGCAAATTATCGCGGATGCGAAGTGGCTAAGGAACTTCAAAATAGGCGCGACAAAATAAAGAAAACTACGCTACCAATCGCAAATAAAACCAATAACAAACCTGAAAGGGGCAACAATAAAACCAATGAAGGACGAAAAAAGGCTAAAGAAATGGTCAAAACACAACACCCAAGAGAAGGAAAATTGTTTAGAAAAAAGTCACCGAAAGCTGTTCCACAAACATACGCTGAAGCTGCGTTGCAAGGACGCGAACAAACAAATAAAACATCTGATCCAGTCTCCCAAGTTTTCTCTGCAATTCTTGCCAGGCTAGAAGAACAGAGCCAAATTAATAAACGGCAATAAAATCGATTTCCGCCATAGAAATAAAATCGAGGCTTGTAAGAAGCTGTCGCGAAGAGCTGCGGGCTCTTGGCGCGCAGCAAACTGTAAGACTCTGCTGGGTCCCCGGACGCAGTGGTGTCCAGGAAATGAAAGAGCCGATGAACTGGCAAGAAAAGGATCTTCCCTTGAATCAAGGGATGCTGACACCACAGTAAAAACCCCACCCTGTTACCTTAAACAGGTGATTGGAAATCAAACACTGATGGCAGCAAACGAAAGATGGAGTGCCCTTGATTCCTGTGTTATTACAAGGAAAATGTGGCCACTATATGACAAACAAAAGACCAAGAGAATCCTTCAAATGAACAAGAATTCTTTGTCCTCTCTCACAGGTGTTATCACCGGACACAACATGCTGGGTTACCATGCAAAGAAATTAAAACTCAGCACAGATGAACTCTGCAGAGGATGTGGGGACGAGGAGGTGAATGAGGATACCCCGAACTTCCTCTGTCACTGCCCTGCACTCTGTCATATCAGAAACAATATCCTGGGCAGATATTTCTTCCAGGATTTAGAAGAACTCTCCGGCAAGTCTGTGAATGACTTGCGCAAGTTCATCAACGCATCGGGATGGTTTGTAAACCCGCTAAGTTTTTCATAGGTTTTTCATTGGTTCCAGATAAGGGAAGCGTAACCTCCAGGGTATCACAAAGGGTCTACATTGACCTAAGTGTGACGGGCGCAGGATTCTCTTGCCCCGTCAGCCTAGTAACCTAACCTAACCTAAACTAGGTACTTGCAGCTTTCAGACCAAGCGATATCAACAGAGTTTAGCTGTAACATTGTTTGTTTCAAAAAATCTGTTTTTCTTCGACGAGAAAACCAGATTGCCTGTGATTTTTGAGCATTAGCCTTGATTTTCCACTTATGAAAAAAAGTTTGTAAGATATTCAGTGAGCATTGTAGACTTTCGAGAGCACCATGAGGCAATACGCTAGACGAAAAAAGGGCTGTGTCATCAGCGAACATAGCTAATTTAGTATTTATGTCCAAAGACGGCAAGTCGGACATGTAAACGTTAAAAAGTATGGGTCCCATCACAGAACCCTGCGGAACACCACTTACTATATTATATAGAGACGATTTTACACTGGCTGCGTATACAGCAAATTTTCTATTAAGTAAAAAGCTCCGTGCTAACTTAATCAGATAAATGGGAAAATTAAACATTATAAGTTTGTTAATCAACCCCTGGTGCCACACAGTGTCTAAAAGTACAAGACCAGTCGATAACTTTGAATTAAGGTTACTTTTGACCATCCACCCTCTTCGGATATCGGTCTTACGGATTCTTAAGAGGACCTTTGATTGCTTTTTAAAAAGGGTTATTCGTTTGAATATTTCAACGAATACAAAATGCAATAAAATAAGTGATAGATAAAGATACTAATGTAACATCCCAAGTCAAACCAAACAATATCTATAATGAATGGCGGTGTGTGCTAGAAAACAACTTGAAGAAATAGTCAGGAATTTTCAGCAACATGTTACAGAACTTGAAGAGAACGTCAAACTGATTGATACTAAAAACACAGTACCTGCACTGCAAAGCCAGCGAATTGAACCCGCATTTCAAACTGACGAAGACAAACTTGCATTTGAAACCGTAAGAAGGAAAACCAAACACCAATCCAAAAAACCTAGAGCAGAAAGTAGCCTGAAACTTCCCCAAAGAGCTATGAGAAGTCAGTTAAGACAGAGAAAGTAACAACACTGAGCAGGCCACGTCAAGAAATAAACGACATGCCAGCTAAATCTGCTCCTCAATGGAAGTACCGCTTTAATCTTAACAAAACATTGACACCACCCCCAATCAAGATCTTAGGAGTTTAAATGTTTTGCGAACTGAAAGGCCTCGTTGAGAAAATAACGAAAAAAGAATGTTTATATACATCATATAACAACGACAACTGAAAAATCAATGTCGATGATATTGATCCGTATCGATCTGTCACTGAGGAATTGAACAGAAATAACGTTCAGTGGCACTCCTATGAAAACAAAGCTACAAAATCCATAAAATTAGTAGCAAGACGTCTACATTCCTCATGCGACTCTAAAGAGATATTCCACGACTTGCAAAAAAAAGGAATTCAAGCCTTGGAAGCCAGCTGTATTATTTAAAAATGTGAAAGTTAAAGATTCCAATCGAGAAATAGTGTTCTGCCAATATTCATGCTCACTTTTGACTACAAAAAAAGTGTTGAAAAGATCTACACTATAAAGCTCTTTGCAGTGGCGTAGCGTGGGTTGGGGCCGCCCGGGGCAGACCCAATTTATGCCGCCCCAACTAATTTCTTCGCGCACTAAAACAAAAAACTTTTTTTAGGGTTTCAACCAGTTATACCTACACATTCCAAGTGATTATTTTTGGGTTTATGTCAATCATATTGAATAAAGATACGAGTATATCACTGCAAGAGTGGTACTCGTAATTACATTAAATTGTTCAGAATTAGAACTTAATTTTGACAAGACATTATTAAGAAGAGAAGAAATTTCATCAAAAGAAAAGAGTAAGTTACTGCTACAGTTTTTCTCAGAGCCAAGTGTATTTGCATTTGTAGGTACATGGTGTCATTGTATATAAACTCTATAGTAAAATCATCAACACGATTTCAAAAAGCTCAACCTCCACGAATTTAGAGACCAAAAGGATGGAGTGATTGCTTCTCAATTTAAGCATAAAATATTTGTATGAGCTTTGAATTAAGAAAAGAGAATCAAAATAACAGAGCGAAGAGTTTATTTGATCCTCTTTTCTTCGATAAGGTATTTCGTAAGGATTTCTGACGAAAATAAGAATTCTATCATTGTATGGAATTTTGTTATCTTGTATGGATATCTCGCATTTTCACCTGATTGCCTTTGGTCGCGCTATATGATTTTCATTCGCATGGACGTGTAAATATTTATTTTTCTGTGTAGCAGCGTAACAGCCGAATACTTTTTGGTAAATGGAATGTATGATGAGAGGCAGATGCTGTAAGGGGAAAGGAAACATTTTTCTACAGGATATTGAATAAAAGCTGATTTCGGTATTTTGGTATTTTCCATCAAAGAAGGAATTATGAGTTTATGATTTTTATGGTTTTGCTATTTTCGCTGTATCTCGTCCAAAAATGCACCAATTTTTATCATTTCTTCAGTATTTGATTCAGAAATATTTAATTTGTGTAGTTCCATTATTCAAAGAAATAGAGTTGGATAAGTATATTTATCTTTTAGGGAATCGATCATATTGTAGGTGGCCTATGTTGAGGCAGGTCACTTGTCATTTTACAGTTTTTTTTTGTAAAATATTCGTGATCAGCATCGATAGTAACGTGTATCTAGTATCTCAAACTCAAGCTAGAAAGCTGAAATTTTAACCATAAATACTCTCTACGTGCCCGAAATAATAAATGTTAGGACATAATATATGGTGCAGTGGCCTGTCAGTACCCCGGCTAGGATACGTATTTCTTGTTTGTTCATTCCCAGAATGTGTTTTGTTCTTTTCTCGTCGATTCTTGGCCATAGACTGCGAGATATGCGAGGGGTAGAGGTTAACGAAAAGGCCGGCGAACTGGCCAGAAAAGGTTCAGAAACACCTTTCATAGGTCCCGAACCTTTCTGCTGCACTCCTAGATCAGCAGCAACGGCAGCAATTAAAAGCTGGGAACATAGAAAATGTATCTATCTTTGGGAAAGCATCCCAGGTCTAAGGCCAAATGAGCCATTCGGCCCTTCAATCAAAATGCCAGCAACTGCCTAAACCTAAGCAGGCATGATATCAAAAACTTAGTGGGTTACCTTACTGGTCACCACGGTTTAAGATATCATCTGCACAAAATGAGAATAGCAGGCTTTCCTGAGTTCCGACTCTGTCTTGAAGAGGACTAGTCAGCTGAACACATTTTATGTGAATGTGAATGGAATTAGAAAGATGATATTTTTCAGGGAACAAATGAGCCCCGAGGACATAAAGAATTCTTCTACTGGTAAAATTGTCCGCTTTACACGGAAAGTGGAAATTCTACTAGTTTAACATTTTTCTGGCCCATACCGTACAAAAGATCTTTTTAGGTCGAAGTAGGTATAGGTAGATATATATACAAATATATTGAAATTTATAAAAACGTAACAAAATATATAAATATGAATATAATAAAATATATGAAAAAGAATGAAATAATAATATAATAATGATAAATAATTTGATACTTATCAGAATGAAAGTCTTGAAATCGGATAAAAACTCTTATTCACTTTGTTTCACTTTGTAAGTTAAAATTTGTGGCTTTGCAAAAATACGAAGCTCAACCGGCGGAAATTTTTCTTTTTTTAAATACAGCTGCTTGCAATATGAGATAACCTACCCCAAACTTCCATCAAAACCAACACATGATACACCAACCACATACCCCACCCCTCTCACCCACACATCATATTCACATCCTGAGAAGTAAAGAAAAATTAAAGTGACAAAACACACACTTATTCAAATCTTCTTTATTATCGAAGGAAAGAGTAGCTACTTAAAGAGTATGCATTGCAAATATAACAGAAATAACTACCAAAATGCATAATTAAATATGTATACCCCACACCTCTCACCAATTCCCATCAAGAGAAGTAAAGAAAAATTAAAGTGACAAAACACACACTTTTGGAAATCTTCTTTATTATCAAAGGAAAGAGTACTAAAGAGTACGCACTGCAAATATAAACGAGAATGGGAAAAGACAACAGAAATAACTACAAAAATGCATAAAAGCTTTCTGAAGGTTCTTTTTTACGGCGTTTGGTGGCGTATCGTCGTATACACGAAGTGAGAATACTATAAAGTTCATATACAATGATGGTGTTACAATAAGTGGGCCATCTGAGCGAGCTTTGATAATATGCTTTTGATTAAATGCAAATTGGTGAGAATTATTACGAGATGCAACATTGCCACTCTTTTGTTGGAGTGGTGGAAAATCCTCCATGGTGAATTTGATGTGGTTTGTTCTCGGCGGATTTATCAAAACCGGTTTTGTTGGGAGATTATGATTTCTATAACGTGACGAAATTTGTTGCCTTATCTGTTCTGTAAAGGAGCCCTTACATGGCCAATCGGTCGATATCATGCATCGCGTATGTGTGGATTGACGCTACCGCTTACACAGTTCAATCGATTGACGTGAAAATTTTAGTTTTTGTGAGTTTTCTTGGTGTACGGATGTGCGATAAGGGAAACGGATGATTGTATTGCATATATTGCTCTTGCAATATATTCTTGAATTATACTGCGAGATGCACACGGAGATTAACTGCATTTAATGAAACTAATTTCATTAAAATACCAAAGAGTTGGTTCACTGAAATTATCAACACCGGATCCTAATGTGTGGAAAATAAATGTAAGCGATCCTGAGAGCTATCGCGCAGTTTCTCAAAAACTGAATACTGAGAAGGTACAATGGTACACTTATGAAAACAAGTCTGAAAGGCCACACCGAGTTGTAGCCAGAGGGCTCCACTCTTCGTGCCGCAAAGAAGATGTTTTGCAAGATCTTAAAACTAAAGGTTTCAAAATTATCGACGCGGTTAATATACTTAAAAAAGAAAAGCAAAAAACGGAACAAGACGAGGAAATTGTTGTCAAACGCGGACTTCCGCTATTCATGCTTAGTTTCGAAAAGTCTGAAAACATGGAAAAAATATACAACATTAAAACTATCCTAAACATAGTGGTTACAATTGAACCGATGCGCCAAAGGACTCGTCAGATTCCTCAGTGTAAGCGTTGCCAAGGCTACAATCACACGCACACGTATTGCCAAAAAGAGCCGCGTTGCGTAAAATGTGCCGGTAAACATTTATCGAAGGAATGCGCTCTAAGTAGACAAGACCTACCAACATGCATAAATTGCAATGGAAAACATCCGGCAAATTATCGCGGATGCGAAGTGGCTAAGGAACTTCAAAATAGGCGCGACAAAATAAAGAAAACTACGCTACCAATCGCAAATAAAACCAATAACAAACCTGAAAGGGGCAACAATAAAACCAATGAAGGACGAAAAAAGGCTAAAGAAATGGTCAAAACACAACACCCAAGAGAAGGAAAATTGTTTAGAAAAAAGTCACCGAAAGCTGTTCCACAAACATACGCTGAAGCTGCGTTGCAAGGACGCGAACAAACAAATAAAACATCTGATCCAGTCTCCCAAGTTTTCTCTGCAATTCTTGCCAGGCTAGAAGAACAGAGCCAAATTAATAAACGTATGTTTGAAAAACTCGACAAGCTCGAAAATCAATTTCGAAGTACACGTGCAATAATATAAATATGACGGATTTAGTTAAATTAGTGACATGGAATGCGAACGGCCTTCTGCATAAGATGGACGAGCTCGAGATATTCATTCATAAATATGAAATTGATATTTGTTTGATTTCGGAAACTCATCTGACGAACCAGCACAAACATTCGAGGATACATTGCCTATCACGCATATCACCCTTCGGAAAGGGCGAGAGGCGGGGCATCCTTGTTGATCAAAAATACCATTGAACACTCAGTCAGTGGAACAATCGAGCTTGACAAACTGCAATTATGCACGGTGAGCGTAAAAATTAAACACATAAAATATGATTTTGCAGCTATCTATTGCCCCCCACGTGCAACGATGGAAAGAAGCGATTTTATAAGTATCTTTGACTCACTTGGACGAAATTTCGTCATCGGAGGTGACTTTAACGCAAAACATACCTTCTGGGGATCGAGATGCATTTCAGTAAAAGGTAGAGTTCTTTACGAAGCCGGTATGGAATTGGGGGTAAACTTTCATTCCTCAGGTAAACCGACATACTGGCCCTCGGATACGGCAAAAACACCAGACCTCATCGATTTCTTCATCACGAAAGGTTTGTCGGGAAACTCTATTGCAGTTGAGGAATGGTTCGATCTTTCTTCTGATCATTCACCGGTCATTTTGACAATTAACGGCTGTCTACGAAAAAAAGAAGGTCCGCCCAGACTAACTAACATGAAAACAAACTGGGAATCCTTTAAAAAATACTGTGAAAGTAAAATCGATCTCAAAGTGTCTCTTCGAACACCCCACGAACTTGAAGACGAAGTCGATCAATTTATTGACGTCATACAATGCTCAGCCTGGAAAAATACTCCCCATAAACGGAAAATAACCACAAATTGTGAAATAACATATCCCTTGGAAATCACGCAATTGTTAAAGAAGAAAAGGGGAGCGCGCAAAAGATGGCAACAATCTCGCGCTCCACAGGATAAAACCACTCTTAACTACCTTTGTAGTAAACTTAAGAGAGAAATTCGAGACTTTAAAAATCGTCAAATTTCTACATATCTTGGAAGCCTAACTGCGGATAAAAGTACAAATTACTCGCTCTGGAAAGCCATGAAAGGCATTAAAAAACCAAAAACGCAAGCGCCACCCATCAGGAAAATCAATGGAGAATGGGCGAAGAGTGACAAGGAAAAAGCCGAAATATTTGCAGAACATTTGGAAGAAACATTTAAACCATTTGATGGTCAAGCGTTGCTCGAATTTCCTGTCCTAACCGTGGCACCTGACAATTATAGAATAAAAAGTGTATCGCTAGCCGAACTACGCTTCGAAATAGAGAAACTAAAATTAAACAAAGCTCCTGGATATGACTTAATCACAGGACAGGTCCTTAAAGAGTTACCTAGGAAAGCTTTAATAAAGTTTGCATATCTTATAAATGCATCGTTCAGGTTATTGTACGTTCCACGACAATGGAAGGTAGCTGAAGTTATAATGGTTCCAAAGCCCGGTAAACCACTGAATGACAAAAAATCATATAGGCCAATATCTCTCTTACCGATAATGTCGAAGGTATTCGAAAAACTTTTGTTAAAGCGCCTACATCCGATTATCGAAGAACGTCGATTAATACCTGACCACCAATTCGGATTCAGGATTAAGCACTCTACAATCGACCAGGTTTACAGAATAACCAATGTAATTGAAAAAGCCCTAGAGGAGAAAAAAATATGTTCTAGTGTTTTTCTCGACGTCTCTCAGGCCTTTGATAAAGTATGGCATACAGGGTTGAAACATAAGCTAAGACAAGCTTTTCCGAAACAGTTATCTGATATCCTTAGTTGTTACTTATCAGACAGACTCTTTCGTGTAAAACACGGAAATGATTACTCTGAACTTAAAGAAATCGCGGCAGGAGTTCCCCAAGGAAGCGTTCTTGGACCGATCCTATTTCTAATATACACTAGTGATATTCCTCAAGAAGAAGGCACAACAGTAGCCACATTTGCAGACGATACAGCTATATTAGCCGTCAGTAATACCGTTGAATCAGCAACTAATAAACTCCAACGTTCTATTGACAAAATTTGTGATTGGACAAAGACTTGGCGTATTGCTCTCAACGAGGCCAAATCAACGCACGTGAATTTTACTTATAAAAAGGTAGACAACTTACCCATTTTCATTGATTCGGTACGAATTCCGTACGCAAACGAGGCAAAATATTTGGGTATGACACTCGATGCGAAATTAAAATGGAAACCGCACGTCAAGAAGAAACGCGAAGAGCTCGCCATTCGATGTAAACAAATGCACTGGCTGCTTGGTAGATTTTCCCAACTCAGCATGCAGAACAAGCTGCTTTTATACAAGCAAGTACTAAAATCGGTTTGGACATACGGTATACAACTTTGGGGTTATACCAAATCCAGTAATATCAAAATTTTACAAACTTTTCAAAACAAAGTGCTAAGAAAAATAGTAAATGCACCATGGTTTATCAGAAACACTGATATCCACAGAGACCTAACTATGGCTACCGTCGAAGATGAAATAAAACATTTTGCCTGCAAACAACAGACACGCCTTCACGGTCATTGCAATATCACCATGCTACAAATTCGAGACGATACTAACCTAGTGCGCCGATTACAAAGGATAAAACCATTTGAATTAGCGCAATAAGATGTAACCGCGTGCTTATGGCGGTATTAGCAGGTGCCTCCACTGGGAAGCTGCCTGCCAAACGCGTAATTTACAGTTTAAATAAAACTACTAGATAGGAATAACCTAGTTGTAGTATGCAGGTTTCGAAGGGAGGTGGTTTTTGTTTTCTTATCTTAAGTGAGAAAGAGTCGCATGTACGATTTTCCACCTACCCCTATTATTCGTCCGAGCCTAGTTCTGGTTCCAAGTCTCGTGCTTTTAACCAGGATAGGTAACTCTCAGCTTGCTGAGAGTAACGATAATTGGGAGTAATATTAGAAACTCTATAAAAAAAAAAAAAAACCGGATCCGCTTATTGTGCATCAGGATACTTTTCTTTATAATCTTTCACTTTGACATCCCATAAACTCGGTAATAACCGATACGTTTCAATTAATTCCAATAAAAATGCTCGGTCTTCTTACGTCTAATTACGTCAATCCAACCCTTACACGTATCAATCGGCATGACGTTCATCATGCAAAATCAAACTTGCTTTGATTTTCGTCAATCAGACCTCACCAAATGTGTGTGACTCATACAGATACATTTTTACAAACACATGCTAGTGATTGATGTCATTCGATTGACCGTGTCAGGGCCCCTTAACTCTATGCGATAAAATATACCTTGGTAACTTTTAATATCATGGGAAATTGGAAGGATTTGAAATTAATCTGATACTGACGCTGATTTAAGACAACATTAAGTTGATGAATTTAATGAAGTTCAATTTTTGCATTTATTATAGACAGACTATGAAAAAAATAAATGAAATATTTTTTTTAAAAACAAGAACCTTTTGCTCTCTCTTGTTGGATATACCAAGCTGTTTATTTATGTAGCAACACAGGTCCAAGAATGTGCAAAATGGATCTTATCATTGTATATGAACTTTATAGTATTCTCACTTCGTGTATACGACGATACGCCACCAAACGCCGTAAAAAATAACCTTCAGAAAGCTTTTATGCATTTTTGTAGTTATTTCTGTTGTCTTTTCCCATTCTCGTTTATATTTGCAGTGCGTACTCTTTAGTACTCTTTCCTTTGATTATAAAGAAGATTTCCAAAAGTGTGTGTTTTGTCACTTTAATTTTTCTTTACTTCTCTTGATGGGAATTGGTGAGAGGTGTGGGGTATACATATTTAATTATGCATTTTGGTAGTTATTTCTGTTATATTTGCAATGCATACTCTTTAAGTAGCTACTCTTTCCTTCGATAATAAAGAAGATTTGAATAAGTGTGTGTTTTGTCACTTTAATTTTTCTTTACTTCTCAGGATGTGAATATGATGTGTGGGTGAGAGGGGTGGGGTATGTGGTTGGTGTATCATGTGTTGGTTTTGATGGAAGTTTGGGGTAGGTTATCTCATATTGCAAGCAGCTGTATTTGAAAAAGACAAATTCCCGCCAGTTTAACTTCGTACTTCTGCAAAGCCACAAGTTTTAACTTTTAAGTGATAAAAAGTGAATAAGAGTTTTAATCCAACTTCAAGACTTTAAATTTGATAAGTATCAAATTATTTATCATCGCTTTAATATATTTTCATATATTTCATATATTTTATTTTAATATTTATATAGTGTTTATATTTTTATAAATTTTAGAATATTTATATATATACAAATATATATATCTAGCTATATACATTTATTTTATAGACTACATATATATTATTGTAGGTATTGTGTATATTATATTTTATTATATTAATAATTTTTAAAATGGTTAAATGCGCATTCAACGGATGCAACTCGGTTAAAAGACCGGGTAATTGTTGCCCAATCTTCAAGATCCCGGATGATCGTAGAAGAGCAATTTTTATTAAACACACCCAGTTAAATAACCCGTATAAATTTGTCCTACTTTGCGAGAAACACTTTTATGGCAAAGACATAAAAGTGGAATATAATCGGAAGCGACTCAATGCAGAAGCTTTGCCGATTTCATCGCCATTTATCTGCACTTGCTCCGCAACTGCCACTGACAGATCATGTTCGCGGATTATGAATTCGTTCAAGCCCCGACATGAGCCGACCTCCACGGTCACGTCAAGGGAAATTGATCCGCCCATTGAGCCGTCGGGATCTTCAAATAAACCGAATGAGCCACCTTCGTCTCCTTGCACTCCTTGCATTGGAAGTAGGCCATCGGACCCCAAAACTTATATTAGAGATTATTCTCTACGAGAACTCACTCCACATTCTTCTTCAGTATTCATTTCTGAAAGTCAATTTCCTTTTCCGGGACTCCATTCATACAGAATGGAGCAACCGAATTTAATAAAAGTAGGGACCGTACCCCAACACATCTTTGAAACGCCAAAAAGGCTGAAGGAGGACAGGGAATACAACCTGCGGAAGCAATTAGATCGGCAATTGGAAGGTTTGCCTGCTGACGTACAGACGTTCGTCTTTGCGCAAGCATTCCATAAGCCTAAAAGTCATTGGGCAAATGACGAAAAAGACGTTTGTTTAAAACTCTTTTATAAATCCCCGGCAGCATACTCACATTTGTTGAGTACGGGATTCAAATTGCCAGCGGTAAGTAATATTTACCGTTGGCATTCGGCTTTAAGCTTGCCGGCCGGCTTTTCAGAGCAAATATTTTGCCTGTTAAGCAATAAAGCTAACGTGATGACAGCGATGGACAGGAAATGCGTTTTATTGTTCGACGAGATGGCAATAAAACCCGAACTGGAATACAATATTAAGGACGACCTCATTTATGGATTTACCGACTTTGGAGAGCTTGGTAGAACTACCACAATAGCCACCAAAGTGATGGTTTTTACCTTACGAGGGCTGAATCGAAACTGGAAGCAAACCGTTTCCTACTACGTGGGATGCCCAAAAGGAAAAGACATTGCTGAAATGTTGAAAATAAACATCAGCAAAATAATGGCATGCGGCCTAAACGTCGTCATATTAAAAATTTCAGCTTTCTAGCTCAAAATTCAATTTTTTCGAAAAATTTGTTTTTTTGAGTTTGTGGGCGTGTCTGTGGGCGGATTTCAAAAATTCGTAAACTTGATTATCATAAATTTAGTAACTTTTAGGGGTCTACGGGCAATATTAATGTATGCGTCAAAATTGAAATACCCTTAGAATAGGGTATAAAAACATGAATGTGATATTGCTTATACCTACCGTTTTAATAAAAATTAAATTTTTCTAGACTATACATTTTAACTTTCTTTTAAAAAAAATTTCAGCTCACCCAAAAAAAATGGAACTCACCCATACATTAGGTCCTGGCTACGGCCGTAGTGGGCAGATTTTAAAAATTCTTAACATTTATTATTTCGGGCACGTAGAGAGTATATGGTTAAAATTTCAGCTTTCTAGCTTGAGTTTGAGATAGTAGATACACGTTACTATCGATGCTGATCACGAATATTTTACAAAAAAAAACTGTAAAATGACAAGTGACCTGCCTCAACATAGGCCACCTACAATATGATCGATTCCCTAAAAGATAAATATACTTATCCAACTCTATTTCTTTGAATAATGGAACTACACAAATTAAATATTTCTGAATCAAATACTGAAGAAATGATAAAAATCGGTGCATTTTTGGACGAGATACAGCGAAAATAGCAAAACCCTAAAAAATCATAAACTCATAATTCCTTGTTTGATGGAAAATACCGAAATCAGCTTTTATTCAATATCCTTTAAAAAATGTTTCCTTCCCCTTCCATCATCTCCCTCTCATCATACATTCTATTTACCAAAAAGTATTCGGCTGTTACACAGAAAAATAAATACTTACACGTCCAGAGGCAATCAGTTGAAAATGCGAGATATCCATACAAGATAACAAAATTACATACAATGATAGAATTCTTATTTTTGTCAGAAATCCTTACGAAATACCTCATCGAAGAAAAGAGGACCAAGTAAACTCTTGGCTCTGTTTGGTTCTCTTTTCTACGTTTTCCCTTAATTCAAAGCTCATATAAATATCTTAACGCTGATTAATGCTTAAGGTGAGAAGCAATTACGCCATCCTTTTTGTCTCCAAATTTGTGGAGGTCGAGCTTTTTAAAATCGTGTTGATGATTTTACTATAAAGTTTATATACAATGATCTTATTTAAGTGCTTGCTGAATTCTTTCGACAGAATGTAGATACCTACATTCTTCTCCATTAATTCGGACTGTTTTTATTAGTTATTTTTTATTTCTTTTGCATTTTTTTAAAAGTTGAACTTGATCAACGGATTGTATATTTTGTTAAATAAAAAATCAAAAATGTTCACTGTCCACTATCCGTTTGAAATTGTTCAATATCCCTTTCTTGCAAATTGAAATGTGACAGTTGAAGTGAATAATTTATCGCATTCGAAAATTACAGAACACCGATTTATCACATCATTGTATATAAACTTTATAGTAAAATCATCAACACGATTTTAAAAAGCTCGACCTCCACGAATTTGGAGACAAAAAGGATGGCGTAATTGCTTCTCACCTTAAGCATTAATCAGCGTCAAGATATTTATATGAGCTTTGAATTAAGGGAAAACGTAGAAAAGAGAACCAAACAGAGCCAAGAGTTTACTTGGTCCTCTTTTCTTCGATGAGGTATTTCGTAAGGATTTCTGACAAAAATAAGAATTCTATCATTGTATGTAATTTTGTTATCTTGTATGGATATCTCGCATTTTCACCTGATTGCCTCTGGTCGCGCCATATGATTTTCATTCTGGGCGTGAAAGTATTTATTTTTCTGTGTAACAGCCGAATACTTTTTGGTAAATAGAATGTACGATGAGAGGCAGATGATGGAAGGGGAAAGGAAACATTTTTCTAAAGGATATTGAATAAAAGCTGATTTCGGTATTTTGGTATTTTCCATCAAACAAGGAATTACGAGTTTATGATTTTTTAGGGTTTTGCTATTTTCGTTGTATCTCGGCCAAAAATGCACCGATTGCTATCATTTCTTCAGTATTTGATTCGGAAATATTCAATTTGTGTTGTATCAGCCCTTATTCAAAGAAATAGTTGTTGGATAGGTATATTTATTTTTTAGCGAATTGATGACCTACATTAATATTGAGGCAGGTCACCTGTCGTTTTGCATTTTTTTGTAATATATTCGTGATCAGCACCGATAGTAACGTGTATCTACTATCTGAAACTCAAGCTAGGAATCTGAAATTTTAACCATATAGGTACTCTCTACGTGCCCGAAATAATATATGTTAAGAATTTTTAAAATCTGCCCACCTCGGCCGTAGCCAGGACATAATGTATGGGTGAGTTTCATTTTTTGGGTGAGCTGACATTTTTTTAAAAAGTTTAGTCTAGAAAATTTAATTTTTATTAAAACGGTAGGTGTAAGCAACATTCATGTTTTTAGACTACGAATTAAACGTATATGATATAGATCAAGAAATGGGTAGGTATATACAGTCGAACTTCGACAACTTGAATATTTAATAACTCGAATGAAATTGGTTGGCAATAGCGCCAAGACTGAAATTTACATTTAATTTTTATTTGATAACTCGAACTTCTATTACTCGAATGTCTTGATAACTCGAAGAGATTATTTGGCGTCACCTTCGATAAGTCGAATTCTGAAGGGGTATTCCCAAATTCTGCGTGTTTTTCAAGTTCGTTTCATAATGCATCGCTTTCGTGTTCACTGTTGGTCCTAAGAATTGTCAGATTTCTTGTTAGTAGAGGTTCGAACACACATTACTAGGCCGGTATATTGGTCAAAGCGAACTCAAAGCTTAGATTTTATTTTTGGAAAAAATAGTAGGCGCCTAAAATAACACAAATAGGAAGACAAAATACGTCACGCACAGAGTGAAGATACGTATGAACAGTGCAGTGTGTATTAGACGACGATATTGATACTTCTGAGTTTCCCACAGATGAAGATGTTGTCGAGATATTCAGATGTGAGTCGGAATTTGCACAGCTCGACAATAACGATAGCAGCGACAGTTATGTAATGGAGAAAGATTTGAAGGGTGATTTCATTAAACCACCTTCAGACGAATTGGTTGCAAATTCGTTAAACATTTTGCGTTTATATGTACCTAAAGACCAGTAACATCGAGAAAATAAAAGCTTCTTTTTTAATTCAATAAAAGAATTAAAATCTAAGTTATATAACAGACTATTTTAAATAATAATTATATTCCTGTACGTTGTTTGTGTTATACGAGTATGTTCGCAAATAAATACATTATGTATTTATAACAATTTTGATATTTTACTTAATAACTCGAAGTCTTGATAACTCGAATTTTTTTTGTGGCAACTTATGGTTCGAGTTATCGAAGTTCGACTGTAATATGTTTTTTATACACACACAAGTAGTACGAATATCTACTTAGAATTAAAAAAGTTGTATTCCTCGGTCTTTTTTGGCGAATTTATGTAAAATATCATTTTTTTTTTTCAAATGTTATAAAAGAAAGCCGTTGATCAGTCATTGATGAACGTTGTATTGCGTATATACAGACGGTATTTGTCCAGCCCTCATTCAAAATGGAATAGAAGTTTTATTACCATCCATGATTGCCTTATTTAGGTTCAGCTTTAACTGGGGGAATATACTAGTTACCTGGAGGGAGATAAACGTAGTATTCATACCTAAACCGGGAAACAAGCCCAGCGAATTACCTAAATCATATCGTCCGATAAGCTTGACATCGTTTTTTCTGAAAACAATGGAAAGGATTATTGACATCCACATTAGAGAATGCATATCAAAAAGCATGCCTCTACACCCTCGCCAATATGCGTACCAAAAGGGCGAATCCACGGAAGGCGCTCTGTTAAAACTAACAACAGAGATCAAAAACGCATACCTGTGTAAAGAGATCGCACTATGTGCCTTTCTTGGTATAGAGGTTGCTTTTGATGACACTAGATATGAATCCATATCAAATGCTTTGTGCCATAGGAACATAGAAAACAGCTGCCATAGAGGCAACAGCAGGAATTACACCTCTCCACGTATACATTCAAAATGTAGCGATCCGCAGTGCAACACGTCTAATACAGTCAAACGAGATAAGGCTTAACGACAATCCCGAAATTAAAACTCTTCTCGAGGAACTGCCAGAACTTAATATGAACTGCGCGGTCACAGACATTCAAAAAACACTATGCTTTAGCAAACGTTTCTCCACGGAGATCGCAAAGAGAGAAGCATTGGTTAGCAATAACCCACCAAATAGCCACAACGGCAGAAAGTGGTATACGGATGGTTATAAAATGGAAACGGGGGTAGGAGCGGGAGTATAAGGACCAAACAAACGCTTTACTATACAAATGGGAAAAAGTCCCAGCGTATTTCAAGCAGAGCTCCAGGCCATTCAAGAATGCGCCAGCCAGATTTATTCATCTGGCATAAAAGGCGCAAGTATCCATATATTCACGGATAGACAAGGAGCTATAAACGCCCTTAGTTCGCATACCATTGACTCCAAATCAGTCATGTACTGCTTCAATACCCTTCAAACATTCCGATTAAGAAACAAGACCAAATTATGGTGGGTTCCGGGTCATGTCGGGGTAGAAGGTAACGAAAAGGCCGACGAACTGGCCAGAAAAGGTCCAGAAACACCATTCATAGGTCCCGAACCTTTCTGCTGCACTCCTAGATCAGCAGCAACGGCAGCTATATAAAGCTGGGAACATAGAAAATGTATCTATCTTTGGGAAAGCATCCCAGGTCTAAGGCGAAATGAGCCATTCGGCCCTTCAATCAAAATGCCAGCAACTGCCTAAACCTAAGCAGGCATGATACCAAAAACTTAGTGGGTACCTTACTGGTCACCATGTTTTAAGATATCATCTGCACAAAATGAGAATAGCAGACTCTCCTGAGTTCCGACTCTGTCTTGAAGAGGACGAGTCAGCTTAACACATTTTATGTGAATGTCCAGCCCTTAATGGAATTAGAAAGAAGATATTTTTCAGGGAACAAATGAACCCCGAGGACATAAAGAATTCTTCTACTGGTAAAATTGTCCGCTTTACACGGAAAGTGGAAATTCTACTAGTTTAAAATTTTTCTGGGCCATACGGTACAAAAAAACTTTTTAGGTCGAAGTGTCCCCCCCCCCTTAATATATAATCTATAAAATAAATGTATTATATAGGTAGATATATATATAAATATAATAAAACAGTAACAAAATATATAAATATGAATGTAATAAAATATATGAAAAAGAATGAAATAATAATATAATAATGATAATGAGAGTCTTGAAATCGGATAAAAACTCTTATTCACTTTGTATCACTTTGTAAGTTAAAACTTGTGGCTTTGCAAAAGTACGAAATTCAACCGGCGGGAATTTGTCTTTTTTAAATACAGCTGCTTGCAATATGAGATAACCTACCCCAAAATTCCATCAAAACCAACACATGATACACCAACCATAACCCCACCCCTTTCATCCGCACATCATAATCACATCATGAGTAGGAAAGACAAATTAAAGTGACAAAACACACACTTATGGAAATCTTCTTTATTATCGAAGGAAAGAATAGGTAGTTAAAGAGTACGAATTGCAAATATTAACGAGAATGGAACACAACAAAAATAACAACCAAAATGCATAATTAAATATGTATACCCCACCCCTCTCACCAACCCATCATATTCCCATTCTGAGAAGTAAAGAAAAATTAAAGTGACAAAACACACACTTTTGGAAACCTTCTTTATTATCAAAGCAAAGAATATTTAAAGAGTACGCAGTGCAAATATAAACGAGAATGGAAGAAGACAACAGAAATAACTACAAAAATGCATATTTAAAGCTTTTTGTAGATTCTTTAATGACGAACTTACGGCGTTTGGTGGCGCATCGTCGTATACACGGAGTGAGAATACTATAAAGTCTATATACAATGATCACATATTTCCAGTTGTTTCATTTCACAATGTTCCATCATTGTATATAAACTTTATAGTAAAATCATCAACACGATTTTAAAAAGCTCGACCTCCACTAATTTGGAGACAAAAAGGATGGCGTAATTGCTTCTCACCTTAAGCATTAATCAGCGTTAAGATATTTATATGAGCTTTGAATTAAGGGAAAACGTAGAAAAGAGAACCAAACAGAGCCGAGAGTTTACTTGGTCCTCTTTTCTTCGATGAGGTATTTCGTAAGGATTTCTGACAAAAATAAGAATTCTATCATTGTATGTAATTTTGTTATCTTGTATGGATATCTCGCATTTTCAACTGATTGCCTCTGGACGTGTAAGTATTTATTTTTCTGTGTAACAGCCGAATACTTTTTGGTAAATAGAATGTAGGATGAGAGGGAGATGATGGAAGGGGAAGGAAACATTTTTGAAAGGATATTGAATAAAAGCTGATTTCGGTATTTTCCATCAAACAAGGAATTATGAGTTTATGATTTTTTAGGGTTTTGCTATTTTCGCTGTATCTCGTCCAAAATTGCACTGATTTTTATCATTTTTTCAGTATTTGATTCAGAAATATTTAATTTGTGTAGTTCCATTATTCAAAGAAATAGAGTTGGATAAGTATATTTATCTTTTAGGGAATCGATCATATTGTAGGTGGCCTATGTTGAGGCAGGTCACTTGTCATTTTACAGTTTTTTTGTAAAATATTCGTGATCAGCATCGATAGTAACGTGTATATACTATCTCAAACTCAAGCTAGAAAGCTGAAATTTTAACCATATACTCTCTACGTGCCCGAAATAATAAATGTTAAGAATTTTTAAAATCTGCCCACTACGGCCGTAGCCAGGACATAATGTATGGGTGAGTTCCATTTTTTTTGGGTGAGCTGACATTTTTTTAAAAAGAAAGTTAAAATGTATAGTCTAGAAAAATTTAATTTTTATTAAAACGGTAGGTATAAGCAATATCACATTCATGTTTTTAAACTACGAATTAAACGTATATGCTATAGATCAAGAAATGGGTAGGTATATAATGTAATATGTTTTTTATAACACACAAGTAGTACGAATATCTACTTAGAATTAAAAAAGGTTGTATTCCTCGGTCTTTTTCGGCGAATTTATGTAAAATATTATTTATTTGCAACGAATTCAAACGGTTTTTTTTTGCAAATGCTATAAAAGAAAGCCGTTGATCAGTCATTGATGAACGTCGTATTGCGTATATACAGACGGTATTTTTGCAGCCCTCATTCAAAATGGAATAGAAGTTTTATTACCATCCATGATTGCCATATTTAGGTTCAGCTTCAACTGGGGGTATATACCAGTTACCTGAAGGGAGGTAAACGTAGTATTCATACCTACATTTCCCTAAACCGGGAAACAAGCCGAGCGAATTACCTAAATCATATCGTCCGATAAGCTTGACATCGTTTTTTCTGAAAACAATGGAAAGGAGTTAAAACTAACAACAGAGATAAAAAACGCATACCTGTGTAAAGAGATCACACTATGTGCCTTTCTTGGCATAGAGGGTGCTTTTGAAAACACTGGATATGAATCTATATCAAATGCTTTGTGCCATAGAAACATAGCAAAACCAAATATAAAAAGGATCAAAGCGATGCTGGAAAGTCGCAAAATATCTGCCTCGTCAGGAATGACCTCAGTATCAGTAACAGCCGTAAGGGGCTGCCCACAAGGGGGAGTACTTTCACCCCTTTTGTGGTTATTGGTCATCGATGACCTGCTACACAATATGAGCAATTTGGGCTACACTACAATTGGGTACGCCGATGATATAGTCATCATAGTCAGGGGCAAAGGCTCAATTGGAGTCACATCAAAAATGAAAAATGGTCTAAAGACAGCAATAGACTGGTGCATCAAGGAAAATCTTCCCATAAATCCCAGTAAAGCCGTCATCGTTCCTTTCACTAAAGGGAGGAAATAAGACCTAGATCTCATCACAATAAACGACACGGTCGTAGAGTATTCCGACGAAGTCAAGTATCTTGGAGTAATCTTAGACAAGAGGCTCAACTGGAACTCTCACATTAACAACAAAATCACTAAAGCTACGAGTACTATAGCTTTATAGGCCTGTCGCAGCACATATGGCAGAACCTGGGGAATCTCTCCAAAGATCGTCCAATGGATCCACACAGTGATGATAAGACCCATTATAACATATGCCTCCATAGTATAGTATGGCGCTATGCACTATGCTTCAACAAACGTTTCTCCACGGAGATCCCAAAGAGAGAACCATGGGTTAGCAATAACCCACCAAATAGCCACAACGGCAGAAAGTGGTGTACGGATGGTTATAAAATGGAAACGGGGGTATAAGGGGGAGTATACGGACCAAACAAACGCTTTACTATACAAATGGGAAAAAGTCCCGGCGTATTTCCGGCAGAGCTCCAGACCATTCAATAATGTGCCAGCCAGATTTATTCATCTGGCATAAAAGGCGCAATCAATAACAAAATATATAAATATGAATATAATAAAATATATGAAAAAGAATGAAATAATAATATAATAATGATAAATAATTTGATACTTATCAGAATGAAAGTCTTGAAATCGGATAAAAACTCTTATTCACTTTGTTTCACTTTGTAAGTTAAAATGTGTGGCTTTGCAAAAGTACGAAGCTCAACCGGCGGAAATTTTTCTTTTTTTAAATACAGCTGCTTGCAATATGAGATAACCTACCCCAAACTTCCATCAAAACCAACACATGATACACCAACCATATACCCCACCCCTCTCACCAACCCATCATATTCACATCCTGAGAAGTAAAGAAAAATTAAAGTGACAAAACACACACTTATTCAAATCTTCTTTATTATCGAAGGAAAGAGTAGCTAGCTACTTAAAGAGTATGCATTGCAAATATTAACGATAATGGAAGCCAACAGAAATAACTACCAAAATGAATAATTAAATATGTATACCCGACACCTCTCACCAATTCCCATCATGAGAAGTAAAGAAAAATTAAAGTGACAAAACACACACTTTTGGAAATCTTCTTTATTATCAAAGGAAAGAGTTCTAAAGAGTACGCACTGCAAATATAAACGAGAATGGGAAAAGACAACAGAAATAACTACAAAAATGCATAAAAGCTTTCTGAAGGTTCTTTTTTACGGCGTTTGGTGGCGTATCGTCGTATACACGAAGTGAGAATACTATAAAGTTCATATACAATGGTTCCATGTAGTATAGTTTTCGCATCGCATAGTTACAGAACACGGAAATGTGACATAATGAAATTTTGTTTCAATTCTTATCGTTCATGTGATAAATATAACGATGCGATAACTACAGAACACGGGCACAGGAGGCCAAAAAAACACACGATCGAGTCTCTCACTCGTACGCCGCTGATTTGGTTTTATATCAATGTTCAATGAAATTATTACTCTACTTCAAATACATATAATTAATTCAATTCTACAGATAATAATTAATAAGATTAGTATTCAGCGAGCTAAACTCACCTCTCTTTAAATTCCTTCTTTTCTTTTTCTTTCTTTCAATTTACTTTATTTTCACAACTCACAAACCACTTGCTCTGTTTGCTAACAAATCACAACTGACTGAGAAAGATAACACATGGAGATGGAGTTGCGAGTATCGCGAGATATAACTATAGTCAATCCAACAAAAATTGACAGTACAGGGAAGTAAGGATGTTTGTCTCTCAGTCTGTTTGCAATGACTTACATAAATCGGTCCCTCTTTAAAGCTCTCACAGGGTTAGCGTAGTGTGTATGATAATTCGCCTTAACTCAGAGATCAATTCTATTAGGGTTACCATCTTCCAGTTTAAAATAAAAATATTGCGGAACGAAATAAACTCCGTTTATCTTTTTCCTTTTCTGGTAAGATAATAATGGGCGCGTTTTTTTAAGGGTATCTCCAGTAGACCAACAAAATATATAAATTTCGCAACACAAAAAAAATCAAAACGAAAATATCACTGTAATCATTATAAATATTGTAAAACATAAAATACTTATTTCTAAAATCACTACTCAACTAATCCGATGAGTAATTACCTCCATTTCCCACATATTTGGCTTAACAACCTGTTCAGCATTTTGGACACATCGATGCCATTTTTCCTTGTCAACCCTTGTAAGTGCTGTCGTTAGTAAGTCTCTTATTTCAGCCATTTTAAATGACTTGTTTTGGCTTGCTACAAACCCTTTCACTTGAGCCCAAACCAATTCTATTGGGTTAAGGTCACAGTGATAAGGCGGCAAGCGAAGCACTTTATGTCCCTCATTTTGAGCCATTTCATCCACGACGTATGTTTCATACTTGGCAACAACAATTCCTTGGTATGACAGTGGTTTGGTTTTTATTTCAGTGGCAATTCTTGCGTTTGAGTGCGGTGAGAGTATCTACAGGCACCACTATTAGAAAAACAGCTCCTCCATAAGGCCTGTACTGACATTTTTTGTTGGATAGAGTATAGGTATTAGCGTTGCCAGACGTCCCGGTTTGCCCGGGTTTTCCATTGGACGAAATACCAAATATACTTAAAATAATTTGCTTTGGGTTTAGTGTTCCTTGTTCTAGTTGTTTTGCGGAAAGAGAGTGTTCGCATGTGTTTCTGAAATGGACGGATGTGACAAATAAATGTTTACCAGATTTGACAAAAGCCTACTTACCTTTTAACTTTGATTACACGTGTTCGGAATTTTACAAAAATCCTAAAATTTGCTAAAAGTACTAAGGTACTTAAGAATACATATATAAAGTAACTTAATATTACGATAACAAAGAGACTGAATATGTAAATATAAGATATTATGTTTTATAATATAAATTTTAAAAAATATGGAGCGTTTATAATTTTAGATTTAATATGAATTAATTTTGAAGCATTTGTTTTTATTTTCAATGAATGGTTTTAATGAATCATTTATGAATGGAATTCGACTTCGTTCATATGTCCACCACGGAACGAACGCACCGGTCGATAGGTTGAACCCAATTTTCAGAGACTCGGCCGCACATTTCAACCGATACGGCCGATATTTCTCGTTCAATATTGGCTCCTCTAACGTTGCGTCGCCGGCTTGTTGGAATAGACCAATGATTTAATGTAGCCCCATTAAAAAAAAAACAAAAGGCGTTTAATCACAAGAACTCGGCCAAAAGACGGGTCCGTTTCACGAGATAACACGTTCACCGAACTGAGACTTCAATAACTGGATTGTTGCTCCCGTTTTTAAGCTTATGACACCGTCTTGTTGGAACCACTTATCACTGATGTCCAATTCATGCAATTTCTCGAAGAAATAATGTTCCAACATGTCTCTGTAGCGAATACTATTTGCCGTAACCTGACGGTCATTTTCGGCATGAAAACCGCACCAAACAGTGACTTTTTGCGGATGAAGTGCTGTTTCATGAAGCACATGAGGGTTCTCACCTGTCCAGTAACGTAAATTTTGCTAATTGAAGAAGACGTTTAACCAAAAATGTGCTTCATCGCTGAAGATGATTTTGCAATGAAATTCTTCTTTTTCTTCCATCATGTCCAGAGCCCAATTTCAGAACGTACGTCGCTTCATATGATCGAGTGGCCTTAGTTCTTATGTCAGCTTGATCTTGTAAGGGTGTAGGCCAAGATCCTTACGCAAAATCCGCCATAGTGTGGTCTGTAAGAGGACCAATTCTTGAGAACGCCGTGAAATTGACTGATTTGGCTGGTTTGCAACGGACGCCTCTACGGCAGCAATATTCTCCGCAATTAGGGCAAAACGTAGTCTCACTGGCATGGCAATATCAAGCAGCGAATATTCGGAGTCAAATTTTTTCACTAGATTTTGAATTGCTTGTCTACTGGGACGAGAAGTACGGCCGAAAATTAGCGTTAAAGCTCTTAAAGTGGCGACCACCGACGCAGAATTTTGGTAGTAAATTTTAATTGATTGTAAAAGTTGTTCCTTCGTGTACTCCACCATAATACAAATGTTGATTTTACTGAATATTTTGAAATTAACAGTTTGTTAATCGGTTTAAGGGTGCGTTTACACTGAAAGTTTGACGATGTCAAGTCGCTAATGAAAGAACCTTTAGGTATTTGGATTTATGTTTCACGATGAGATTTTTTGAATTAAAAAACTAGCCACCCATTTAAATAAAAAAACAAAAAAAAAATTTAATAAGTTTTTATTTTGTCACGGGAGAAATTTCAAAATCCCGGTTATTTTTATATTTTTGCCATTTGTCCCGTCTTGCTGCAAGCAAAATCTGGCAACCCTAATAGGTATACATAAGTGAATTCTGCGGCCAAATTAGTAAAGCAAAACTCAAAATATAATTAGTATTACCAGATAAACAATATTATTGAAGTTTAACTTTCAATTTACCTGACTTTCTTATACATGCTTATGGTTTTATATCCAATCATGGATTCTGAATTTCACTTCACATTTTTACTTTAATTTAATTAATTTTGAAACAAATATAAATCATCCGGAACACAATGCAATTAGTAGATTTATTTTGAGTTTTACCACTATACCTATATTAAACCTGAATTAAGATCATACACCTTTAATTTTGATATTTAAGTGTAATTTTTATTAAATTTAACAAAAATATGATCGATACAGGAACTTGAGGAATCACTCACACGGGTTGGCTCGAAAATGTAACTTTCAAGACCATTTGCCGCCGAGAGAAATAATAAGTTCTCAGTATCTCTATCTGTTTGAGTACAATGGACCAGTATTAAGTCTCCACTGTAGAAAGTCTCGCACCCCGTCAACAAAATCTCTATCTGTTTTATTTAAGATGTCGATGTTTATATCTCCTAATAATATTTAATTTTTAGCCTTATTAATAAAAAAAAAATTCTTAGATCATCATTAAAGATACTTAACCAACAGTCTGCAGTTTTATACACACAGCATAACTATCATTTTCATAACAAAAAGTAAGTTTAATAGCATCTGCACTTGAAAAACCTAAGTTCACTCTCATAAATACAAATCTCGCTTAGAACAATATTACAACAGGTAAGTGCAAAGGCGTCTTATTATACGCTAAGAAAACTGAAAAAAAATTCTCAAACTGCGAATATTCTGATGTAAACAAAAACAATTATCAGCATTACTGGGAGTATTAACTGGACCAAGACATAATGTTAGGGACTGAGCGTGGAATAGGTTAGGTTAGGTTAGGTTAGAAGGGAGGTGCACAGCAATTGCTGTGCTTGCACGGGGGCCCATTTGTCCATTGTGATCCCTTGTTGTTTATTGTGGTAAAAATCTTCCCTTACAATAAAAACACTTACCATACTCCGTTTAAATTATTCTTGTTGGTTGGCCTACTGGAACCAACCTGTCTTCTTGACAAACCTGATTGTGTCCGTCAGTGATACCTGCGCTACGTCCTCTAGGTCTTCGAAAAATCTGTTGCCAGATAGCGAAGTCGAGATGTCTGGAGGTTTGGACACTCGCAGAGCAGGTGTTTGATGGTCACGGTTTCTTCTATATCCTGACAGCTCCTGCAGTAGTCTGGTGAGCTAATGCCCAGCCTGTTTGCCATTACACCTATGGTGCAGTGGCCTGTCAGTACGCCGGTTAGGATACGTATTTCTTGTTTATTCCCAGAATGTGTTTTGTTCTTTTCTCGTTGATTCTAGGCCATAGACTGTGAGATATAACACAGTCGTGCCTTTGGGACCAGGTGGTGTTAATTTGTTCCCTCAGTTTTTGGTCAATGTTTCTTTTTGCTGCACTAATTGGGATGTCTATTAACGTAATGGCGTCCATTGCGTCAAGTTCTGACCCTGTTCTTGCCAGCTCGTCTGCCTTTTCATTCCCCACGATGTCGCTATGACCGGGGGCCCAACAGAGGGTGATCTTGGGCCATATGCATAAAACTGAAGTACTTACTAGTAGTTAAAAGTAAAAGTAAATACTAGTATTACTAGTAAAAGCCAAGATTTATAGTATATACTTCATTTGGTATGTATAAAATAAAGTATATATTGATAAGCATATACTGGTAGTAAATACTGGATTCATTCTAGTAAATACTACCAATTCATCCAAAATCACTGTATGAAAAATATTTTTACGTAAATTGGAAGCTGTAGTATTAAATTCTTTCATATTATTTACCGTTCAATCAAATTCTTCTTTTGTAAACACTTTAGTACACAAAGTAAATGTGTTTATGTGATTAGCAGCTGTAGTTTTGATTTCTATTGTAATTTACCGTTGTGATCATTCTTCTTTTGTAAACACTTTTGTTTTTGACTAGTCATTCTGTACGTTGGGCTTTAAACAAAGGTCTTATACAATAAAGTTCTTAAAGTGAGTGTTAAAATAAAGTTCATGTCAAAAAAGGAAGTTTCGACAGCTTTAGAGTTTATTAAAACACTCGAAACTCATAACGTGCTTATGAGCAAGTCTCAACAGCCTCACATAAAAAAAACGAAGGCGGAGGCTTTAAAACTATTTATTAGCGATTTTAATGCCAAAACCGGTATTTTAATGACAGAAGAACAAATAAAGAAGAGAATTAATAACATAAAGACTGATGTGAAAAAAGTCGCATTTTAAAAGCACAGGAAATAAGCCAATAAGGCGCAGGGACATAAGTCCCGAAGACATAAGTGGGTTATAAGTTCCGAATTGATTTCGGGACTTATAACCCACTTAAGTGGGACATAAGTCCCGAATTTTTATCGTTGAAAATGGGACACAAGTCCCGAATGAAACAATCAGTTGGAAATATTTTATATTTTATTAACGATAAATTGATAGGTATCTAAAACATAATTAACGAGAAAAAAAAATCAAAACAAATTAAACAAACATTTTCAATAAACTGTTAAAACTTGGTCGTTTTAAAAATAAATAAAACAACTGTTTTTTTATAATTCTACGACAGAAAGGACACAACAATTCATTTTGTTTTGCAATCGCCTCTTCATTTAGCTTCGTGAAACAGCAACTACACATCTTACAGCGATTACAAGGCTGTAAAAGTATGTTTCGAGGATTTTCGAAACAAAGACAGCAATTCAGTGTTTCGTTTCGATTTCTTTATTTTTATTTGATCAAATTCTCAAAATGATCGAATTCAGAAAAGGACATAAGTGCTGAGAAAAGGTATTAAATCGATGTTTTTGAGAATTTGATCAAATAAAAATAATAAAATCGCGCGATCTTATTATTTTTATTATTTGATCACATTCTCAAAAACTTCGATTTAATACCTTTTCTCAGCACTTATGTCCTTTTCTGAATTCGATGTTTTTGAGAATTTGATCAAATAAAAATAAATAAATCGCCGAACATAGATTTCAGAAGTAGACATAAGAACTGAGAAATGGCATTAAATCATATTTTTTAATTGCTTTTCTTACTTTCTTTGTCACGATGCAAACTCGACTAATAAAGAATACAAAATTACATGTTTTGCATTTTTCCCGACTGGTCGTACCTAGCTAACTGCATTTTTTTCAAGGTAATACATCAAGATAACGAAACCGATTTGACTATTTATTGTAGCATTTGGAGTGGTCTTCTTAGTTTCTCTCTAGGCGTATATTTAGGAAATGTATAGTGGGACATAAGTCCCGAATTAATTTTTCGGGACTAATGTCCCACTTAAGTGGGTCATAAGGCCCTAATTGATTTCGGGACTTGTAACCCACTTAGGTGGGACATAAGCCCCGAAAAATGAATTCGGGACTTATGTCCCTGGGCCAGCCAATAAAGCTAAAAGAATGGGAAATCATTTTACTAAATTTAATGGATGCGGAGCAGAACCCATGAATTTCGACAATACCTGGTATGTAAGTTGTATAGAGTAAGTTACTTAAACTTAATATTCTAATTTTATATAGGCTGTCTATCTGTAGGATCAGATAAACATACTAAGGAAAGAAAAAGATGTCTCGAAGAAGAAAATAAGGAAGAGTCAGAGCTTATAGACTCTCCATCCCATCCATCGTCACCAAAACAAAAAAGGTGTTTGGAACAGGAAACAGAAGAAACGTTACCTCTCACTAGAGGTGAACTTCAACGTTTGGTGCTTCTAGACCAGCTGAAACTTCTGAGGATGCAACAGGAAGAAATAAGAAAAAGGATAGTAAACGGTTTGGAACAGAAAACAGAAGAACGATCCAATGATCGCTTAACTACCTCTCAAAATATATGTCCTGAATATGGACAAACATTTTATAATTTGTAAAATAGCCGATAATTTTTTGATTTTTACTGAAGAATATTTTTTGTTGCACTCTGCTTTTTTTTATTTTTAATATTTAATAAAATAACAATAAAGTCATTAATGTGCACTATATATAATTTCTGCATACTCAATTCTCCGCGTTTGTCCCAATCTTCGAAGTACACTGGCATTATTTTCTGAACTATAAACTGCACTTTCATTTCCTCTGTCTTCCAATATTTCAAAGTCGTCGATATCGTTTACGAGTAGATGCTTTGCAATGTTATATAAAACAAAACAAGCGGCAGTTAAAGTTGGTACGTTTTTCAATTCAAGTCGTATACCGGCTCCTCTGTTGACCAAAACAACGTTCTATTATGACCCTTTCTTTGATATGCAATCTGTTGTATGATTTTCCGATGTTGCTTGTTGGATTTCTGAAAGGCGTCATTAATCATGGTGCAATTCCATATCACTCGTCTGCCAATAAGATTGCATTGGCTGAACTTCTCATAATTGGTTCAAGAAAACTATTTTTCCAAATCCTTGAATCATGAACTGAACCCGGCCATTCGCAAACAACACTTGTAAAACAATCCCTTGTATTACAAGTTGCTTGAATATTGATGGAGGCATATCCTTTACGATTAATATATTCCCCAGAATGTAAGTGAGGCTTTTTTATTTCTATATGAGTACAATCCAAAGCTCCTATATACATGAAGGAAAGCTGTATTTCAAAAGCCAATCCTGTTTAGCTATTAACTGTTCTTCGTAATTTGAAGGAAACTTTATCCAATGAGAAGATTTCTGGACTATAAGTTTTGGCACATAGTGCACAGTTCTGCAAACTGTACTCTGATGCAAGCCTGTGTCTTCGCCAACGCCAACTTGAAATCCTGGATCTCCAACATATCTCAAAAAAATTCGCATTTTTTCTTGAGGCGAAGTAGCTCCTCCTCTTTTCAGTTCGAGTCCCTTAAGTTTTAATAGAATACGGTTAAATAATTCCTTTTTTCCAATAAATGTTACATAACATTTTTATCGATAAAATACACGCTTAACCACTCAACGTTTTCTTTTTCAAAACGGTAAAGCATTTTAAAATTATTACATCCGCGCACTCTTTGCTCTTTATAAACTTTTTCTGAGGTAATACGTAAGAAAGCGGCCATTTACATTAAATAAAGTGTACAGATTGCGTTAAAATCAGACTCACGACTGTGAATGTTGGTATAAAAAATACAAAAGTATTTACTAGCAAATGTTCAAGTTGGTTTTTACAAACTTCAAAAAAATTCAGTAAATACTACAAAAAAATAGTTCTTACTAGTTTTTATGCATACCAATAAAAGTATTTACTAGTTTAATTCATCCAAAACCAGTAAATAGTATTTCTTCCAGTAAATACTAGTTTTTCAGTATTTACTGTGATTTTATGCATATGACAAATAGTGAATACTATGGAAATTTACCAGTAAAGGCATTTACTACCGTGTATGCATATGGCCCCCTGTGTCGTTCGCCTATTTCGTTGAGGGATTTTTGGCAGTTCCTGACTGTTTTTGACTTTAGCGTGGAATAGAGGTAATCAAATTTATAATTTATATAGATCAGCGACACAAAGTATTCTTACGTAAATGTCACCCTCACTCCTCCGCATAAAAACTGTCCAAACATATTTAAATACCTTCTTGATCGTCAGCGACAATGCAGTGTCAATTGACGAGTCTGATGAGTTTAGCAGTCGTTCACGTAGATATTTTCAGATTGTCTTTGTGCGCGAATAGTTTTGTTGCAAATTGTTCTCTCTTTCCTCTTTTACCTTTTATATTTTTTTCTTTAATTGAGTAGGAAACGAATTATACACGAAAAATGCTCTTTGCTTTTTTGCCATAATATGCATTTGTAAGAGGCGTGTTATTGTCTTCATGTAGCATTGATCGATGTCAGCTTCGTTTGTTTAACATTCGATAGAGTTTTGTTGTTATTTGGAACGTTTATACTTCGATGCTGTTTGTTAGAAGTTGTTGCTCTAGGTTATTGACGTTTTGCTCGAGAGTATGAATACTTTTGTCACTTTCAACATTTTTGGCGACAAGTTCATCGAGTTGTTGCTTATGATATTGTTTTAGCTATACAATTTCAGCATTATACCATCTCTTAAGTCAGAGCTAAATTTGTTAATGGCAGCGGCGAGGTGGTGGCGGTGAGGTTTATGGTAGCATTAGTGTTGGCAGCTTAGGCGGTGTTTGTGATGTTGGCGGTACCTGTGGTGTTGCCGATGGTGTCGGAGGTGGTGGAGGTAGTTACGGCAATGGTGGTAGAAATAGTGTCAGTGCGTGATGGGTCACACTGAGATATACGATTTTCTAGGAACCGATGATGGTCAGACGATCGATGGGGAGCATTGAACACCATGAATTGATAAGTAGCCAGACATAGAACCTCGACGTTGAGTGCTGCATGTAGGGCATCTCCAGACTTCGTTTGCTTTTTTTATGAAGTCAAGATCGTTGACTATTAGTTTTGCACATTTAGCATGACAAAAACTTATTACAGATGTTTTGCTCCACTTTTAAGTGCGACCCAGAGATCCTTTTACGACAAATTCTGCACGACATTGTGTGTATAATTAAGTTTGTTTACAATTGACTTGATTAGAGAGAAATTACAAAGTTACTAGAGAAAAGCTATCGGCATGAGTGCACCCCACAACGTTCTGGTGAGAACAATATTGTCGATTAACAACAGAGAGGGGAGTACTTAAGCCCCACCACCACGGCAAAATAGGCAAGCATGTGTGAAAAAGTTACATGACAGCGCATCTCCTTGCCGGAATGCGGTACAAGTTTGGAAGAATTTGGAAGAGATACTTTCAAACGGTGCCGGGAAATAACTTCACATGGGCAATAACTTCACCTCGAGTGGGGAATAATATCACTTTTTTTGTGAAGTGATTGCCCACAATAGGTGAGCAATATCTTTATTGTGGGAAATAATTTCTCTTAACATTTTACGATAATTCAAGAACCGTACCTCGTATCTACTCCAAATCAAACATAGACCACAAGCAGGGGGTTGCAGGGGGCAACCTGCACTGCTTGGGGTCACTCTTTGATTTGGAGTAGGTGCAAGGGCAAATTGTTGAAAGCAGCACCAATGGAAAGTGAAATAACGCCAAATGGCCTTATTGCGTAAGGCCTTATTTCACGGCACCGATATAAATTGCTAAAAACAAATTGTTATATTTTGTTATAAATGAAATTATACAAAAAACCTCATAAATAACTCCATTTCACATTTGCTCATCAGTATAATAAACAAATTCTCAAATTATAGATGGGAAATAACTTCGCAAAATTTACGGTGGAATAATGCTCACCTTCAGTGGGCAATAACTTCACAAAAAAAAAGTGATTTTATTTCCCACTTGAGGTGAAGTTATTGCCCATGCGAAGATATTGCCTGTGTAGTTATTTCCCTGCACCCTTCCAAACTGCTCATTACACCACGTATTGTCAAGAGTGTCATGCGACACAACTGGATCAGTTTTGCCGGGATCCCCAATTCGGTTATCGCCACGTGTAGCTTCTGACGTTGAGTGCTATCATATGCCGCTTTAAAGTCGATGAAAAGGTGGTGGGTCTCGACTTGAAATTCCTTGGTACTTACCAGATTTGGTCAATGACGATCTGCCACACTGGTACGTGATGATTAGTTTGTTGCAGAACGTCTTGAAAAGTTCACTAAGTACGTTGGATATGATCTTATATGCCACATTTAGCAGGGGTATGCCTCGTTTTCTAAAAGGCAATCCAACCTCTTCTATACTGGGGGTGAAATCTGTTCTTCATTGATAGGACGCACGTTTTCTTCTTGCTCTATCACTCTCTCTACATGATGCCCATTTAGTAGCTGTTGATACTTAAATACATATACATACTTCCTATTCCCTATGCTTCGGTGACAACGTTTTCCGTCGCGTCAATCGTAAAGCCAGCAGCCAGTTGCTTCGCTTTCTTGTAAAATCTCCGGACATTATTTCGATCGCGAGACTGTTCGATTTCCTTGAGTCCTCTTTTTTTCACGCCGGATCTTTTTTTCTGGAGTGGCTCGTAACCTACGGTGCGGTCTCGGCTACTTCCTTTATGATGATGTCCATCTATAGGTTTCACATATTGCTGGGCTTATGGGTGGTGAGTGCACAGAGGAGAGTCTCTCGCTCATCCGTTCTCTGTAGACTCTGGCTACTCCAGGTGTGCTAAGGCGTCCAAGAAGAGCTAACACGCGAAACGAATTGGATCGAAAAGAAACGGTCTAGCAAAAAAACGTAAAGCTATCTCCTCACCGGAAGTCGAGCCACAAAAAAGACGAAAAGCGTAGGCAGTTGCCAAAAAACGAACAACAAATAAAATTACGCCCTAAGCCAGCGATGAACATCGTTGTAATTACGGACTAAAATAAGTTGTATTGCCTCCTCAAAGGAACGATGTTGTAAGGTCACATCGCCCCGCAATAAAACGTGGAAAGTTAATGTCGATGATGCCGACGGTCACCGAGCAGTGTCCCGAAAATCGAATGCAGAGAAGATTCACTGGTATACTTACGAAAACAAGTTAGAAAAACCATCGCGTGTTGTGGCAAGGGGACTCCACCACTCATGCACTTAGGAAGATATAATGAACGACCTCCAAGGCAAAGACTTCAAAATTCTTGATACCGTCAATATTATTAAGAAGGAGAAGCAACAGTCGGACGGAGATCAGGAAAATTTGGTAAAGCGCGGACTTCCACTATTCATGCTAAGTTTTGACAAAGACGAAAATAAAGATGCGATATACGGTATTAAGACTATCCTAAATATCGTGGTCAAAATCGATAGTATGCGTAAGAGCTCCAGATCGATCCCGCAGTGTAAGCGCTGTCCAGGCTTCAATCACACGCAGACTTACTGCCATAAAGAAGAAGAAGGTCACCTAAATAAGCAAACCCCCGCCAGTTCTAAAAACTGTAGAGGCATTCATCCAGCAAAATATCGAGGTTGGGAAGTGGCGAAAGAACTCAAAAAAATGCGTAAATATTCCATTCGCCCGAATCCGAAACCATTTATGTATTAAAAATAAACCGAAACGTAGTAAAGAAAATGTGACCGAAACAAAATCTTCAAATATTGAGTTGACAGTTAACGACATTTACATGACTGACAATTCATAGGAAATCAAAGCAAAAATCTTTAACGTAAGGACTCCTACTCAAGTTGCAACATTGGAAAACACTGATAGACGTTGCTCACAGGATCCTGCATGCCTCGCCTTTTCCCTGATTCCTGCGACAAACAAACTTATTTTGGAGTGAACAGTTGCCATTGAAAACAACATCCATAGCACGCGCACTCCAAACAGAATACGAAAGCGACGCTTAAAATTCTTACTTGGAACGCCAACGGGCTCGATGAGTTAAAAATATTTATACGAGAAAAAGATATTGATATATGCTTGATCCGTGAAACTCATCTGACAAAACAATCGAAAGTAAAGATAAGTGGATATAGCGTTTATCGCGCCTTCCAGAAAACCAGAGGCTGATCATCTTTAATATAAAGATTGAACTAGAAGCAATGCAAGTAAGCACGGTTCGCGTTAGAAATAGACATTGTGCTTTCAACATTTCGTCCATATATTTCACAAACATCGTTTACTTTCTTAAATCAAATTATATTATAGTGATGATGCGAAACCCCCATTCTGGGGTTCAAGGCATGCCTCTCAGAAAGGTAGAAAGCTTTATCCCGCAGTGTAAGCGCTGTCCAGGCTTCAATCACACGCAGACTTACTGCCATAAAGAAGAAGAAGGTCACCTAAATAAGCAAACCCCCGCCAGTTCTAAAAACTGTAGAGGCATTCATCCAGCAAAATATCGAGGTTGGGAAGTGGCGAAAGAACTCAAAAAAATGCGTAAATATTCCATTCGCCCGAATCCGAAACCATTTATGTATTAAAAATAAACCGAAACGTAGTAAAGAAAATGTGACCGAAACAAAATCTACAAATATTGAGTTGACAGTTAACGACATTTACATGACTGACAATTCATAGGAAATCAAAGCAAAAATCTTTAACGTAAGGACTCCTACTCAAGTTGCAACATTGGAAAACACTGATAGACGTTGCTCACAGGATCCTGCATCCCTCGCCTTTTCCCTGATTCCTGCGACAAACAAACTTATTTTGGAGTGAACAGTTGCCATTGAAAACAACATCCATAGCACGCGCACTCCAAACAGAATACGAAAGCGACGCTTAAAATTCTTACTTGGAACGCCAACGGGCTCGATGAGTTAAAAATATTTATACGAGAAAAAGATATTGATATATGCTTGATCCGTGACTCTCATCTGACAAAACAATCGAAAGTAAAGATAAGTGGATATAGCGTTTATCGCGCCTTCCAGAAAACCAGAGGCTGATCATCTTTAATATAAAGATTGAACTAGAAGCAATGCAAGTAAGCACGGTTCGCGTTAGAAATAGACATTGTGCTTTCAACATTTCGTCCACATATTTCACAAACATCGTTTACTTTCTTAAATCAAATTATATTATAGTGATGATGCGAAACCCCCATTCTGGGGTTCAAGGCATGCCTCTCAGAAAGGTAGAAAGCTTTATATTGCGGGTATACAATACAGTTGTGATTTTCACTCACAAGATACTGGCCGAGTGATAGAAATAAGATCCTAGAGCCGATCAATTTCTTTATTGTCAAAGGAATATCTTGCAACTGTATAAAAGTTGAAGAACGCTTTGATATCTCCTCTAATCATTCTCCAATCATCATGACGATAAGCGAAGCTCTGATTAAAAAAGTAGGACCAGCCAGATTAAGCTACGCAAAAACTAATTGGTACCACTTAAAATGACCTATGAACTTGAAACTGAAGTTGATCGCTTCGTTGAAATCTAAGAGGATGCCGCTTGGAAGAATACTGTCAAAACAAAGAAAACGTCGGTCAAAAACATTGAAACACAGGAAATAAAAGAGATGATTAAGGAGAGAGAAAAGCGCGTAAAAAAATGGCAACAAACTCAGGCTCCAGAACAGTTTGTGCAACTCACTAAAAAGATCTCTTAATTAACTTAAGAATAATGAAATAAAAACTTTCCTATAAAGTTTAGCGGTAGATAAAGGTTCTAATTACTCGCTTTGGAAGGCTTTAAAAGTTATTAAAAAACTCAAGCCGCACCAATTAGGAAAAATCAAGATGAATGGGCCAGGAATGATAAAGAGAAAACGCAAGTTCTTGACACCCACCCGGAAGAAACTTTTAAACCGTTTGATAGGCAACATCTTATTCAAAATATATGCGCATCGTATATAATAATAATAATATTTAGTTAGGGTAAATTATACTGCGACCTATTGGTCTATTGTGTCCCCTTGCTTGTACCTCGGAGAGGTTCATGCTCTCTTTCAGAGCCCTCTCTAGATACTTCTTTGTGAAGCGTGTCGAGGTATTGCTCTGATTTATCCGTGGCAGGTCACACTCCTTAGAGCACAGCGTCCAGTCCAGTTTCTTTGATGAATCTGAGAATGAGCTGTGGGTCCATGGTTTTTATATCCTTGTCTGTTATTTGGTGCCTGCCCTAATATTTCATCCTTTTGTGGGCCAGTGCCACAAAGGATTCCAGTATGTGGTCTGGAGTTTCGGCGGTTTCACTGCAGAATCTGCAGAGCCCGTCCTCCGATATGCCCATATTCCTCATTTGCTCCTTGAGTCTGCAGTGCCCCGTGAGGAGGCCTCCTAGGATTCTTAGGTTGTTTTTCTTAAAGCCGATACAAGCTTTGAATCTCTTTTGGTTGTAGTTTCCTAAGAGTTTCTTTGCTTGCCTCAGACCTTTGAGGTTGAGAAAGGTTTTGGCCCTTGTTTCTTCCTCCAGTCTTCTGAACTCTTCGCGTATAGTGTGTTCTCCTATCCCGCAGAACGGTTCAGGTCCTATGAAGGGTTCCTCTGCCTCTTTTCTTGCCAGAGAGTCCGCTCCCTCATTGCCTGTAATGACAACATGGCCAGGTACCCAGCAGATGGAAATTCTGTTATTCTTGTCTAGTCTATTCAGTCTATTCCCACACGAGTTTTGACTCGATAACGTAGGCGTCAAGAGCCTTTATAGCTGCTTGGCTGTCAGACATTATTGCTATGTTGCAATTCCTGTAGATTTTCTCGAGGTTGATTCGAACGCACCTTTCTATGGCACATATTTCTGCCTTTAAGATGCTAGTACATTTGCCCATGGATTCGTAGTGCTTAGTTCCTGGCCCAAATACCCCTGCACCAGTTCTCTCCTCGGTCCTCGAGCCGTCCGTGTACCACGTTGCGTGGTTGCTCAGTCCATAAGTTGTGCATTCATTGTTCCAGTTCTTCTTATTGCTGAGCGTTATCTGGAAATTCTTCTCGAAGTTGAATTTCCTGATGCTGTCGTCCCTAGGTATGCCAAGAAGTGGAAGTTTTTTGAGTAAGTCACCGTGTTCTTTCGAACCGATGCATTTCCCTCTTCCAATTCCCTCCTTTGCCATCCTTAGGATTGTTTTGTCTCCCGCGTTCATCACCATGATGTGTAGAGGGGTCAATTCCAATAACACCTCCGTGGCTACGGTTGGGCACCTACGCATTGCTCCGGTAATGCACAGGCACGCCAGTCTTTGCACTTTGCCGAGTGTCTCACTTGTTGTGGTTAGACTGGTTCGTTTCGCCCATGCTACGGCTCCGTATCTGATCATTGGTCTCACAATTGCAATGTACATCCATCGCAGGATGTTTGGGCTGCATCCCCATGCCTTCCCCACCAGGCTCCTGCATATCATGAGAGCGCGGGTGTCTTTCTTGGATATCTCCTCTGTATGTGTTCGCCAGAGGAGTTTACTACATATCTAGATGAAGTCCTAGATACTTTACTTCTTTGACTGGTATCAGTGTCGTGCCTGATAGGCTAATATCCTTAAGTCTTTAGAAGTTGTCTTTTCCTTCTGAATGGTACTATCGTTGTTTTCGCCGGATTGATGTTGAGTCTGACAGTATGGCACCATTCCTTGGTTACTTTAAGCCCCCTTTGTATGATGTCCCCAAGGGTTTCTTCGAACTTGCCCCTGGCAATCAACACAATGTCATCGGCATACGCCTGACAGTTGATGCCAAGATTGGTTAATTTTTTCAGCAGTTCGTCTACAACTAGGCTCCACATTAAGGATGATAGTACCCCTCCTTGTGGGCATCCTCTTGTTGTGTTCACTCTGATGGTTCCAGATGGTGTTTGAGTCTCTGCTGATCTAGTGCTCAGCAGCTCACACATCCAGTTGGATACTCTACGGTTAACTCCTTTCCTATCCAGGGATGGTTAAATCGCCTCATTCGAGGTGTTGTCAAATGCTCCCTCTATGTCTAGGAAAGCGCACAGCACTATTTCTTTTGCTTCCAAGGCACTTTGAATTATCTTCGTCAGCTGATACAGGGCGGTCTCTGTCGATCTGCCCGCTCTGTATGCATGCTGACGATGATGTAAGGGGGGATATGTTCAGTACATCTTCCCTTAAATAGTTGTCCACAACCTTTTCTGTCAAATTCAGAAGAAATGACGTAAGGCTGATGGGTCTGTACGATTTTGGCTGTGTGGGGTCTTTTTTCCCTGCTTTTGGTATAAACACAACCCTTACTCGTCTCCATTGCATTGGTAGCCCAAGGCAATACTGCGCCTTGTTATTTTTAGCAGGTGTGGTGTTAGTACACCTTGCCGTTTTTGTAGTAGGGCGGGTATAATGCCGTCCACTCCGGCAGATTTAAAAGGCTGAAAGGAATTTATTGCCCTTTCAGTCGTCCCTCAGAACAGAAGGTTGATGTTCTTTCCCAGTCTTCCCTCCGAGGTCTGATCGAAGTGGTATTGATTACTAGCTCAGTACTAGGCGAGCTGCCAGGAAAGTGAGTTTCTAGTAGCAATAATGCCCTTTGATCCTCATCTTCCGTGAAGACGCAAGAGCTTTGTGTAGCCTTGCCGCAGTAGGAGTGCTGGTGATTGTCTTACAGAATTTCCTGAACCTATTTCTTTTAGCTTTTCTGATTTCCTTATTGTATGTCGTAAGGGCCATTTGGTAGCTTTGCCAGTCTCCGCTGCACTTTGCTCTATTGAAGAGCTTCCGCACCTCGGATCTTAGTTTTGACAAGTTACTGCTCCACCATGGCGTCTGCTTCCTGTCCCGTTCTCTACTTAGAGGACCGTTTTTTTCGAACGCAGTGATGATGGCGTTTGGTATGCCTTCCACTGCGATCTCTAGCTCTAGGGCTCTTCCTCAAAACAAGGCGCCCCAGATTGCTCTCTAGATCAGTTCTATAGGTTTCCCCGTTGGTTTTCCTTGGGTTTCTTACTGGATTTCTCGTGATACTTGTGCTGTCCAGGTCAAATACTATTATTCGATGGTCAGAAAATGACGGCTCACTAGATACCCTCCAGTTACTAATTAATTTACTTACGGTTGGGCTACCAAGCGTGAGGTCGAGTACTTCCCCCCTGACCCTAGTTACAAAAATGGGGGTATTTCCCACGTTTATAATATCAAGTGACGAACTCATAATAAATTCTGGTAGGTACTCATCCCTGATGTTGGTGTCGGTGCTACCCCATATGATGTTGTGGGCATTTGCATCGCACCCTATAAGGAGCGGCATGCGGAGCTTGTTGCAATGCTCCACCAGTCGCTGCATATGGGATGATACAACCGGCTCATCCCCTGCACAATACGCCGATGCGATGACAATGGTGCGGTGACATCCTTCAACATCCAGATGTACCTGAATTGACACCAGATCTCGTGCTGCTTATTCTGAAAGTAAAATAAATTTATATTTTTTGTTTATTAGAATGCAAGGTTTCTTGGCCCGAGTGTCCCATATTACCTTTGCATCCTTGCTCGCCAATCCTTTGACGTGTGCTTTCAGGATACATGGCTCCTGGATAAGTACTAGCCCTAGGCTTTGGCAGGTAAACATCCTAGATATAGTCGCCTAGGATGCTATACCATGGTGAATGTTTACCTGTGCTAGTTTGATTTTTCTGTTGGCGGGGTTCATCGAGCTATTTCTCGGGCGGGGCAATTGCCCCGTCCTCCTTCAGCAGCGAATCTTCTTCCTCCTGGGTGATGTCCTGGAAAAGGTCGATGACCGTGTTGTCCATCTCCCCCTCCGAGATCATGCTCTCAGAGATGGACATAGACTCCTCGGTCTCCTCGGGATCCTGTTCCGCCGATTGGATAGTGGAAGAAGGTGTTATAATCTTCGGAGGAGCTGTATGCTCTACCTCGGATTGCGCGCTCTGCGAGTTCAGACTCTATGCTGGCTGGGCTGTTTGCCCAGTGATCTTGTCCGACCTCTTGAGTCCACACACCGCAACCCTGCCGAATCGGTAGCTCAGGGATTCTTTCTGGGACTTTATGGCGTCGAAGGATTCCCGATCGATGCCAAGAGCCAGTACCTGCCCGTTTCCCTCTTTCCGACAGTTGAGGACCTTCCACGCCTTGACTTTTATTCCCGCATTCTGTGCTTCCAGCAGTGCCAAGGAGGTTTTAACTTCCTGGTCTGCACTACGTGGAAGAAAGATCGTAATGGAGTAGGACCGTGGTATATCTGTCCCACTGTATGCCATGAGGCATGTCTCCTTCCATTTCCCTAGCTTTGGGGTTACTGGCTTTAGCCACTCAGCTTTATGCGGAGTCTCGCAGTCAACCAAGAGCATTCCATGTTTGAAATGTATGCCCTGGAATCTGAGCTTATGCTCCCATCCCAAGGCCATTTCCACCACAATGGCGTCTTCTTCCGTGAGGTTTGAGTAGCTGAGGACCACCTGCGGATATTTCACCGGGAGAACAGTAACCTGCTCAGCAATCGCATCTGTTTCGTGTCTACCGCTAGCCGGGAAGGTTTTCACCACCATAGCATAGCTTCGACCATCCACGGTGGCACTCGCTTTTGCAGGCTTTCCCGTGGCCCTCTCGGTACCTTCATCCACCTTCTGCTTTTGTGCTTTATTTGTTGTGGGGGGGGGGAGCCGCCGCACCGGTACCATCGCATGCAATGATGGTACACACGTCAAGGTGACTGACCATCGCGAGAGGCGCATCGTATATGTGTTTTTTAACACTATCAGCTCTGTGTCGCGGAGTGCTTAAAGCAAGCAGCTATCACAAGCAGAAATTTGCCGGCACTAAAAGTACTCTCACAGCCTCATCATTTAGTGCAGGTGTTAGTAAGGACAAAACAATTAAAAATACAATAATTATATACCTATAAAATACTAACACAAACACAAATCATGCAAACAATTTAAGACATGAAAGAATTATTGCGCAAAATATTTTTCAGCTTAATTTTACTAACGTGCAAGTCAGTCACATGATCATTTAGATTATAGATTCTACCCATGCGACTAAAAGGCTCATGCCTCCCATAATTCGTTCTATGATGGGACTAAACAATACTTCAACACTGCGTAAATTATAGGCACCACCACGAAAATTAAAGCCAATAGACGACAGCAAGTCAGGTGCATCTATTTGACCGGATATAAGCTGGTGTAAAAAAATGATATCGCTATTAAGCCTTCGTTGAGAAAGGGGTAACATTTGAAGAAGCTTGATACGTTGACTATAAGGAGGAACGTTAAATGGATCATCCCATGGAAGTCCTCTAAGTGCAAATCGAATAAATTTACGTTGAATGGCATCTATTCGATTTGAATGAATGTTGTAGAACGGTGTTCAAACTTGAGAGGCATACTCTATAATCGGACAGACAAAACAATTGTACAATGACACAGAAACGTAAGGTTCATTAAATTCTTTGGCCCAGATTTTTACGAAGCCCAGCATAGAATTAAATTTGTTAATAAAAGAATTAATATGCTTAGCAAAAACCAGTTTGGGGTTGAAATAAACAACAAGATCCTTAAAATTATCATCATTACAAAGAACATGTTGAGACAGAGAATATTGATAGGTGGAAGTCATATTATTTCTAGAAAATGTCATATGTTGACATTTCGTAGGGTTCAGGGATAAACCGTTTTTATCATACCAATTGGCGAAGCTATTAATGTCTGATTGAAGACAAATTCTGCATTGCTGACTAGTGATAGATTTATATATTTTCATATCATCAGCGTAGATCAGGATATTACTGTGATTTATACATGCCTTAACATGATTAATGGCAAGTATAAATAGAGTTGGTCCGAGATGACTTCCTTGGGGAACTCCAGACTGAACCGTGAAAGATACAGATAGCGATCCTCTAAATTTCACTTGATAAACCCTTGATCTGAGGTATGAATTAATCCATTTTATGAAACATGGTGGGAAACCAAAAGCCCTGAGCTTAAATTCGATTATTTCACGGGACAGCAGGTCGAAAGCCTTAGAGAAGTCAGTGTATATGCCATCCATTTCGTCCTTATTCTCTAAGGCATTAGAACAATCATACAAGAAACTTAATAGATTAGTGACAGTGGATCTGTTTCTTACAAATCCATGCTGTTCATTACAAATTACATATATTGCGACAAAGAAATATTAACTTTTCACAAAAAATTGGTTCAAAAAGCTTAGGGATATAATAAAAGCACCTTTCCATAGATTAGGGAATTTACCTTTACTAATGGACAATTCAAACAGATACTTAAGATATGGAGTAATTGCATGACTGTATTTTTTAAGAACAATTGGTGCAATGCCATCAGGACCTGATGAATGGTCATTCTTCAGAGAAGAAATACATTTTAAAATTGTTTCCAAATCGAATGAGATAGGTACTACTAAAACTTATTTGGGAACAGCTGGTTAGATAACTAAAATATTGATCATCAATGTGAAGAGGAGTCTCCTTAAATGACTTACTGAAATGATCTGCAAACATATTGCTTGCATCTATACTTTGTCCAAGAAAAATTGTCAGTACAGAGAAGATAGGATGTTTGTCTCTCAGTCTGGTTGCAATGACTTACATAAATCGGTGCCTCTTTAAAGCTCTCATAGGGTTACCGTAGTGTGTATGATAATTCGCCATAACTCAGAGAGCAATTCTATTAGGGTTACCATCTTCCAATAAATTTTAAATAAAAATATTGCGGAACGAAATAAATTCCGTTTATCTTTTTCCTTTTCTGGTAAGAAAATAATAGGCGATTTTTTAAAGGGTATCTCCAGTAGAACAACGAAATATACAAATAACAAAAATGAAAATATATAAATTTCGTAACACAAAAATAAAATGAAAACGAAAAATATATCACTTTAATCCAATTTATTCATTATAAAACATAAAATACTAATTTCTAATATGACTACTCAACTAATCCGATGAGTAATTAAGTCTTTAGTAAGTCTCTTGTTTCAGCCATTCTAAATTGCTTGTTTTGGCTTGCTACAAACCTTTTCACTTGAGCCCAAACCAATTCTATTGGATTAAGGTCACAGTGATAAGGCGGCAAGCGAAGCACTTTATGTCCCGCATTTTGAGCCATTTCATCCACGACGTATGTTTCATACTTGACTTTGTAACGAAACTTATCGCATTAGACCTCAACCACTTTTTTATTTCATCTTTTCTCGTGGAAGTGGATGGTGCTTTCTGGAATGATAGGAAGCACTGCCCAAAACTATGACGGAGTTGGGTTCCAGGCGTATTAAACCATTTCTCGTACACATCAACGTTCATGTCCTCGTGGTGGTCTCCGGTTTTTCCCGAAATGAAGCGCAAAAGTCATCCATAGACGAAACCTGTAGAACTTCCTCGTTGAGCCAGGTATCATCAATAAAAGAAAAGTTTTCTTTTCTTTTCTCTAATTTTGTTTACTTCGCGAAAATATCTTCGTCTCCAAGAAATAATGTCAATTCTTTCGCTGACGTTTGACGAATTTAAGTCCGAGATTTTTTTGTAATATATATGTATTCAAAGTTGATCTGCTTATTTTTGTTATATTTGCATTTTTTTGTACTTCCAATAAAATCTTGTCTAGCGTTGGAAGGTCATTATCCATAAATAAAACTGATGGACTATCTGTCTAATGGCACATTTGGCAAAATCATCGACCTTGCTCTTGATACCGGATTTATCTTTCTTCTTTGGTGGTGAATTGTGGCCTTTGATTGATTTTTCCCTTAAAAGCCTGTACACAGTTCGTTCCGTAACAGAAAAAATATTAGCTGCATTTCCTACGGCTTCCGATTTACTTTTAAAAAGGCCATAGAATTTTGCAGTTGCATCAACAATTTGTTGTTTCTTTTCTACACTTAGATCCTTTGAAGACTTTGTAGCCATGTTTCTCTGTATTCATATAAACAATAAAGTAAACCAATTGGTTAGATGCACTTTCAGCGATTTAGATAACAACCATTGTTTCCGAGTTATAAACACAATCAGGCGATTAGAATACAAAATTATATAACCACGACGCAATGTCATAACCTAAACAGATGTTAAAAAAAACTGCACTTGTGCAGCTGTACAATACAAATACAATCAAATTAAAACCGAATGGCAACACCCCACATAGTAGTTCGTTCTCATAAGCACCAAAACCGAAAGTTCTTTGACAAAATCCATAGAAAAACCCTTAATGATATGCTTCATTGTAGAGATGGTAATACTCTTCTGATGTGCTTCAGTCACACACACTGCTTATTTTGGTGTATGATAATAGCAAGCGAACACAAGACGATCATGCTCATTCCCCATTCGGCTGTGTGGTAGACTGGTTGTGGTGGGTTGTACGCGAATTTTAGGAAAATTACAACAACAATTCCTTGGTAGAACAGTGGTTTGGTTTTTATTTCAGTGGCAATTCTTGCGTTTGAGTGACGTGGGAGTATCTGCAGGCACCACTTGTAGAAAAAAAGCTCCTCCATAAGGCCTGTACTGACAATTTTTGTTGGATAAAGTATAGCGAGTCAGCAGTTGTAGAACTATTGTAAGTAAGCTTCGATGGATAACCATCGGTTTTTTTCTTAGAACTGACAAAACCCCAGAAAAGTTTGTGGTTCAATTTTAAATAGCATTCCATTTTACTTATATAGTCAACTAGCTGTCCCGTGCTCGCCTTGCTTCGCCAGTCTGCCACTTCTCAAATTTAAAACTAAATACTTGCTGATGAGAACTGATAAAGAAAACGTCGAGAGTGTCCCTACTCATTATATGGATATACTCTGAGTGTGACTTCCTCTCAATCTCATTTTCATTTCATACCCTTTCTTTCTCAATCCCATGGCCATGCGCCATAAAAAAACAACACAAACTGCAAAAGGTGCATAAAAAAAGGAAGAAAAAGCACATTGCACAAAAGGTATAGGTAGAGAAACAGATTTGTGCCGCACACACACACATTTTCCTCCACTGAACGCTGGGAAAATCCAACGATCTAGCTTCAATCGAACATTTTACTTTTTTGAATTGTATAAAATGTATAGTTTAATGCTTATTGTTCAACTTCATGATAACATACAAAGATGCTTTAACTCTTAAAATCTTTGTACATAATTGAACTTTGTATTAAAAAAAAATCCTATTTCATTAGGATGAGTCATTCCAAAGCTAGGTGGCAATGGTGCGATGGTGGTGTATCCACTAAGTGATTGGCAGGTCGTGCGTTCGAATCCCGACTAGGGCCATATTTTTTATAAATTGAATACACACAAAAAAAAACAGATATCGCTAAAGCAATTTAGGCGCCACCTGTGGAGATAAAATCTCATCGCACCAAACTTCTTTCCTATCCTTCTATTCTTTCATACAGTAAGTAGAACCCAAAAATAGGCAATGAATCATTTGCTGAGAGCTACTTACAGCATCAAACAAAATGCCTGCGCTGTGGTTTCCACTATAAGGGTATTGTGTCACAGAAAAAAGAAATCCCTTTAGCGCACGCAAATTAAAAAAAAAAAAAAATCCAAAGCTAGGAGCTAGAAAGCATTCGAGAGTTACAACTTTTCTTAGATATCAGCTTAGATCTCCGCTTCTGGACAGCTGATGAAGCATTTTCCCGCGGTAAAAAGTAGCCTATGTCCATTCTCATTCTCTAGACTATCTGTGTACCAAATTTCATTTAAATCGGTTCAGTAGTTTTGGCGTTAAATCGAGACAGACAGACACACAGACAGAAAGAGTTACTTTCGCATTTATAATATTAGTATGGATATATAAGTTGCAGGATAAAGATTTGAATTCATTGAACAAAGTGAAATAGAGTTCAAGATCTGAATGGCAAAGACTTTTTAACTAGTTCTTTGAAGCCCTATTGAGTCTGTTTCGTATCGATTTGAGCTCTTTGGTGTACCAGGGATGGGACGTTTTCAGATTTCTGGAGGATTTCAAAGGAATCACTTTATTCATGCAGTTATCCATCAAAAAATAAAAAGAACATACTGCGTCTTCAATATGAGATAACGCAGTAAGATTAAAATAAAAGCTTTTAATTTTATCAGAAAGCCTTTGAAAATTTGCTTTCCGAAAGTCAAAAGATTGCGAACGGTCATACGAATTACTATTTTCGTACAAATGTGCGCCCAGTTCAATAAATACATCCAAGGGTGGATGATTGTTATCTATGTTAGTTTTACTGAAGTGGGATTCAAGAACCACAGTACTAACAGAGTCAGAAGAGAAAACAAGATCGAGAGTTCGATTTCTGAAATTTTGTATACAGCTTGTTTGCTTGTAAGTCAAAAGACAAAATGTTGTGTAGTAAAGCGAGCTCTTGTTGGGCAGAGTCAAAGGATGGAATGAAATGAGAATCAGGTTTTCAAAGCACTACCTAGAAAAGCTTTAATTAAGCTTCTGTTTTAGAATATGTCCCCACAGTGGCGTAGCGAGGGTTGGGGCCGCCCGGGGCAGACATAATTTATTTTTTTGTAGTGTACATAGTAACCATACTAACAAATAGCCTTATCATCAAGTGCAATTCTCACAGCAACACAACAATATAGATGCACATTCCACATTTCTCACAAGACAGACATTTCCCACCAAATCCACTCGACACCCGATACACAGCTAATGCTCGCCATAGAGTCAAGGCCAATGAGGATTGCACCTTTTTCGTGTCGCAGCAAATTGTGCTGAGTAATCCATTTTCATTTCTTTTTGTTTTCTCAAATTCCTTAGTTTATCATATTATAATGTAAGTAGCAAGTACGATATTTTTGTATAAATAGGCTAAGCTTTTTTGAATAAAGAACCAATTATTATCTGACTTGTGAATGCCATGCTTGGCTTTTTAGCCGCTTCTTCATTTTCAGCTCGGCTGTTTAGCCATCAAATCATTTCGGCTCTTTAGCCATCAAATCAGTTCGGCTCTTTAGCCATCAATATTTCGGCTTGGGATAGCCAATAATCCCCATAGATAAAATAGGGAGGTAGTAATATAACTAAAAACAAATATAAACATTACATGGCGATCCTGCCACTGACCCTAGGATGACCGAAACATATAATAAAGAAGAACTAGACAAGCTCTTCGAGCATTTAGACAATCGTTATTATTCGACAGGCGGTGATCCAGACGCTCCGACGTACGTACTAACTCCAAAAGCAGCAGGCCCAAGGCCTTTAACCATCGAAGAGTACATCAGACGTCAAGGAACCAATAAAGTGGTACTTGAAGAACCACCAAAGAAAGACAAAAAACCAAGAAGAGGACGAAAAGTGCGCCACAGACAGGCCAGAGCAAACCTCCACAGTTTGGCCCACCTGGCAACCACAACAACGGAGAAGAACAAATTTTAAAGCGAGATAAGGCAGTTAAACAATGCTGAGAAAGTATATAATTTAGTAACACTACCTAAAAATGGGAGGACAAAACTCCAAAGAGAATATCGTCGTCAACTCAGGCGACAATAATAATAATGGAAAGACGATAGACATAATAATAGTGATAGCTATACTTATTATTATAGTAGTGTTAAGTAAAATAGCAAGAAATATATGCAAGAAAAAAATAAATAAAGTAGTTGTCAAAGAGGTGAATAAGGAAATAGCTAGGATTAGTGCATAAAATATATTACATATTATATATAAGGTATAATTGATGTTAAAATAAAAAAAAATTAATTATATATAAGATATGTTAACTATGTTTAAGATCCTTGAATAATATCATTGATAACTTCAAGAAAACACCAAAAAGGATTTACACTAGTAAATATTTAATTGACAAAGAATTAGAACAATTAATTGTAAATTTTAGAGACCAAAACAAAGACTATGGTCCAATTAAATTAATAATTGAAAATAAAATAACAGAGTTAAGGAATATCTTAAAATACAAACGAAGTTTATTAGAAAACATAAACGAAGAGCCAAATTCAAGTAATAAGGAAAACCATATAAAATTAAATACAATGGCGACATTTGACATTGTAACAACACTAAAAGTCATTCCCGAATACAACGGAGAATTCGACAAATTAAACAATTTTGTGAACATGGCAAACTTTATAGCGAGCACACTTACGAACGACACAGAGAAAAACAAACTATTTAAATTCATACTAGAAACTAGACTAACAGATAAAGTGAGAAATAAACTAAGTACAGTACCTCGACCAACAAACCTATCTGAACTAATAGAAACTTTAAAAACTATATTTAGAAGCAAAAAAAATGCACTTCAATTACAGTCTGAATTAGGAAAAATTGTTCAAGCACCTAGAAATATTAACAGCTATGCAGCAAAAATTGAAGGCTTAGTAGCAGAGTTAAACACATTGCAAATAGCTGAGCAGGGAGAAGGCAGTAGAGAAATTATAGCTAAGCTCAACGATACGCTTGGTTTAAATGCTTTTAAGAATGGTCTGAACGGCCAAATAAAAACAAGCATTTTTGCGGCAAGACCAAAAACATTGTCTGAAGCAGTACAGCTAGCTTCTGAAATAGAATCAACATATGACACGACACATATAAGCCAAAGTGGCTCCTAATAAAAGAAATTCTAATTACAGAAATAGAGATATGAGGTACAATAGCAACAATTCAAATAGGGAGTATAACAAAAATAATAATAACCTTAGAAACAACAACAATGACCGGTTCCAATAACAAAATAAGTGTGCAGCTTAAATGTGTAGTCCCTTTCACTCATATGCACAAGGAAATTCAAATGAACGGGACCACTAATTTAAGTTCCACATTAAATTTGTTATTGGTATGGCCCAATAACTTTAGAAACAACAACAATAATAACTTTAAAAACAGCAGTAACAATAGAAACTTTAGGAACAACAGAGGTTACAGTAACGCTAGAAACAATAACAGAAATATTAATCATGTAGGTATTTCGGAAAACGGGCAGCAAGTCTCCGAAGTCCTAGGAGACTCAGAATACCAAATGGAAAGCAACCAATAAGATCCATCTTCCATCTAAATCAACATTTAACAAACTACATTTTTGCACACACTAATATAACCTACAACAATAATAGATTTTTAATAGATACAGGTGCAGATATAAGTATTCTTAAACTTAGTACCCTAAAAAATGACGTACATTTAAACGATATGAATAAAATTAAAATCACTGGAGTAACAGACTCAGAAACATACTCTTTAGGATCAATCAAAGCTCAGTTAGAAATTGAATCCAACATTACATATCAAGAATTCCAGATTGTAGATGAAAATTTTCCGATTTTAACAGATGGTATTTTAGGCAGAGATTTTTTAATAAAAACTAATAGTAAGATAGACTACGTGGATTTCACAATAACGCTTTTGGTCAACGATAATGAATTAGTATTACCTATGATGACTCAGTTACCCGAGACCGCAGACATAAAGCTAACTGCAAGCACACAGTCATTACACCCAATTAGACTGAACATATCAGAAGATAGCGTTGTATTGAACCAGGAAGTCCAAAAAGGAATATTTATAGCCAACTCTATTGTTTCATCTAAGGGTATAGCGCAAATCGCATTTCTAAACACACTAGAACACGATATATTGATAAAACCATTTACACCTAAGGTTGTTCCACTAAAAAATTATCATGTAGTAAATCTCAAAGTTAACTATGATAAGAACAAAAAGCAAGATCAATATAAGAGATTATTAGAAGAAATAAATATCGACATAGCTGATCCAAAAGCTAAACAATCCATCCTGAAGATATGTGAGGAATTTGCCGATTGTTTTCATCTAACAGGAGATTCTTTGATAGTAAATAACTTTTACAAATAAAACATTTCGATGACTGACAACAATCCAGTTTATATAAAGAACTACAGGCTCCCACATACTCAGCTGGTTGAGATAAATCAACAGGTAAATAAACTTATGGATGAGGATATAATTGAACCTTCAGTAAGCCCATTTAATTCACATTTGCTGGTTGTACCGAAGAAAGATAGTAAAGGAGAACAGAAATGGAGACTAGTGGTAGATTTCCGTCAACTGAACAAAAAGATAATAGATGATAAGTTCCCGTTAACAAAATTAGACGACGTTTTTGATACACTAGGTAGAGCCAAATTTTTCTCAACTCTAGATCTAACAAGTTCTTTCCATCAGATAGAAATACACGAGAAATCAAGACCAGCAACAGCATTCTCCACAAACCAAGGGCATTTTTACCATTCGGTTTAAAGATATCTAAAAACAGCTTCCAAAGAATGCTATCCGTAGCCTTGGCAGGTCTAAGAGCAGAAGCATTCTTGTATGTGGACGATATCATTATATTTGGATGCAGTTTAAACCATCACAATCAAAATTTAGAAAAAACTCTTCAGAGGCTCAGGAAATATAATCTGAAACTTAATCCAAAGAAATGCAATTGGCTACAGACAGAAGTAACATACTTAGGTCATTTGATAACGAATAAGGGGATAAAAACTGACCCTGAAAAATATCAGACCATTACAAAATACCCATGTAGCGATTTGTAGCATTCTGTAATTATTATAGACGATTCATTAAGGATTTTGCAGCCATAGCAAGGCCACTGACTACATTATCAAAGAAGGGTATAGAGTTCAAGTGGATAGACGAATGTCAAACAGCTTTTATAACATTGAAAGAAAACCTCATTAATCCACCTATTTTAAAATACCCAGATCATGACAAGACATTTATAGTAACGACAGATGCTTCAAACACCGCGTTTGGTATTACCTCAAGGTGAAATAGGAAAAGATCTTCCAATTTCCTTTGCTAGTAGAACTCTGAATAAACATGAACAAAACAAACCTATAATCGAAAAAGAGTTACTTGCAATACACTGGGCTATAAACCATTTTAGACCGGGAAACCCCTATAAGCCCGCATATGAAAAGCCCGCGTAACAAAAGCCCGCACGCCAAATTATGAAAAAGCCCGCAGCACAAAAGCCCGCATGCCATAAGCCCGCACAATTTATTTTCAGATTTAGCCCGCATATGATGCGGGCTTATTGTTTTGTTATTCACCTCATCACTTCAATTTTAAATTTTTTAAAGCCAATCAAATCGCTTGAAAGAAATATTTGTTCCGAGTAATATGGAGGGGGATGTAGTTATTCACCACACTCACCTCTTCCCCTCTTTTTTTTGAAAACAAGTAAAATCTCTTAAAAAATTTTTGTTCGTCCTAAAAAGAACCGATTTATTTACCATATCCACCTCTACCCCTCATTTCCCCTCCTAAATTGAAATTGGTCAATATCTCTCATTGAATATTTAGTCGTCCTAAAAAGAACGATTTTGGTTCATAGAACCACCAATACACAAAATCACTTCACTTTCACTGGATTGGGAGCAACCGCACTGCTCCAGGCATCGACGAAGAATGCGACAATTCAGAAAAATACCACTTCTTATATACACTTTGTCGAAGACATTTCGAATTGAAAATATTTTTGACAACCAATCAAAACTCTTGCAGGATATATTTTACACAACTTCCCTCTCCGTGATTCTCATGATTTCTTGCATCTTACAGATGGATTTTTGTGTGAATTCAATGGATTTTAAATGTACATTACTTCTATTTTAACACGCAATTGTTTAGGAAATAACCATAGATCAAGTGCGGATAGTACATGTGTTGAATAGATGCTCTTCCATTGAAAAATAATAGCATTCCTCCCAATAAAAGAGAAAAAAGTTCATAAAATGGAAAGAATTTGTATACATTTGATTAAAGCAGACCGCAAATCATGCGAGTAAATGGAGTTCATATTTGGAATTATTCGCTTATTTAGTGGAAAAACCAGTTTAAATCCTAAGATTCCGCGAGCGGGCTACATAGACCCGACATGATGCGCATAAATTCGCCTTATCTTTTCAATTCGGCGCTTATTTGCTTGTGTTTATGGCGCCTGCCAGACAACCAGCATATACCCTTAGCGGAGCAACGGAGTTGCGTGAGCGTGCTAAACCCTGCGGAAAGTTAGTTGAAACCCTTAGATCCCGCGAAGCGGGCCACTCACAACAAAAATGATGCGAGTTAAATGGCATTATCTATGAAATTTGACGCTTATTTGTAAATGTTTATGGCGCCTGCCAGACAATAAGCATATTCCCTTAGCGGAGCAACGAAGTTGCGTGAGCGTGCTAAACCCTGCGGAAAGATAGTTTAAATCTTTAGATCCCGCGAAGCGGGCCACCCACAACGAAAATGATGCGAGTTAAATGGCATTATCTATGAAATTTGACGCTTATTTGTAAGTGTTTATGGCGCCTGCCAGACAATAAGCATATACCCTTAGCGGAGCAACGAAGTTGCGTGAGCTTGCTAAACCCTGCGGAGAGATAGTTTAAATCCTAAGAACCCGCGAAGCGGGCCACCTAGGCAAAAATTATTACTAAAAGGATTTCCTTCTTCATTATTTTCAGAGTTTCGAATAGAAAAAAAGGATGAAAAAATGTAAAAAAAAAAGAAAAAAAGTGTATTTAAACAATGCAAATAAGCGCCGAATTGAAAAGATAAGGCGAATTTATGCGCATCATGTCGGGTCTATGTAGCCCGCTCGCGGAATCTTAGGATTTAAACTGGTTTTTCCACTAAATAAACGAATAATTCCAAATATGAACTCCTTTTACTCACATGATTTGCGGTCTGCTTTAATCAAATGTATACAAATTCTTTCCATTTTATGAACTTTTTTCTCTTTTATTGGGAGGAATGCTATTATTTTTCAATGGTAAGAGCATCTATTCAACACATGTACTATCTGCACTTGGGCTATGGTTATTTCCTAAACAATTGCGTGTTAAAATAGAAGTAATGTACATTTAAAATCCATTGAATTCACACAGAAATCCATCTGTAAGATGCAAGAAATCATGAGAATCACGGAGAGGGAAGTTGTGTAAAATATATCCTGCAAGAGTTTTGATTGGTTGTCAAAAATATTATCAATTCGAAATGTCTTCGACAAAGTGTATATAAGAAGTGATATTTTTCTGAATTGTCGCATTCTTCGACGATGCCTGGAGCAGTGCGGTTGCTCCCAAATCAGTTCAAGTGAAGTGATTTTGTGTATTGGGTTCTATGAACCAAAATCGTTCTTTTTAGGACGACTAAATATTCAATGAGAGATATTGACCAATTTCAATTTAGGAGGGGAAATGAGGGGTAGAGGTGGATATGGTAAATAAATCGGTTCTTTTTAGGACGAGCAAAAAATTTTTAAGAGATTTTACACGTTTTCAAAAAAAAAAGAGGGGAAGAGGTGAGTGTGGTGAATAACTACTTCACGCCATTTTCGAAGCCACAAAATATTTTCTATAAGAGTTTTGATTGGTTTACTTCAATTTCCAAAATGTTAGATACTCGATCTTGTGAGAATCACAGAAAAGAGTTTTCTTAAGGGGAACTTCATATTTCCCCATGACATGCGGGCTTTTGTGGTGCGGGCTTTTGTGGTGCGGGCTTTTGTGATGCGGGCTTTTGGGATGCGGGCTTTTGATATGCGGGCATTCGTGTGCGGGCATTCGTGTGCGGGCTTTTGATATGCGGGCAAACGGACCCAACCCTTTTAGACCATATTTATATGAAACGAAGTTCACTGTAGTAACAGATCATAGACCGTTGGTTAGTCTCTTCACATACAAGAACCCATCGTCCAAATTGACAAGAATAAGGCTAGATCTATCAGACTACACGTTCGATATAAAGTATAAACAAGGCTCAATGAATACAAATGCGGATGCATTATCACGCATAAAATTAGACTCGCAAATATTGAAAGAAATGATTCCGACATCAGATATAAATGTCATAACTCGAGCAATGACGAAAGAATTAACAAAAAACAAAACTGATAGTGGTATACCCAAAAGCAATGCTTTAAACGTAAGGCCTGATCAACTTTACGCCTGGGAATGCACTTCATTTTCAGAAATAACAAACGTACGTAAACTAGAATTCAAGACTGTGCTCAATAACTCGCGAGAACGAAGAAATACTTCGCATAAATTAATAAACGTCGACTATAAAAAAGTAATAGTAGAATAAAGCGATAATCCTAATCAGGACTTAGGTCAGATTTTGGAGAAACTAGTATTCGCAATGGCCAAGAGAAATATTGAAAAATTAGCTATAGCAAAAACTGATATAATATTCGAGCACATCAATATAAATGAATTCAAAAAGATATTGTTAGAAAAATTTAGAATTTTAGTTTTATTTTGTCTTTTCTTTTCTTAAGACCACAACCGCACGATTCGAACTCTCATCAAGAAGTGTCCTTTCTTCCTTCATCGTTTTCTAGGTAAAACATCCCCCTCGAATACATCTGTTGTTGATTTAGCAATTAGCTGCTAGATGGTTGTTTGTCATCTTTGATCCCTCCGAATACCTCAGCACTAGGTACAGGGATTTATCGACGGTGGTTGTTGATTTAACAATCAGCTGCCAGATGGTTGTTTGTCATCTTTGATCCCTCCGAATACCACAGCACTAGGTACAGGGATTTATCGACGGTGGTTGTTGATTTAACAATCAGCTGCTAGATAACGCTAACAATATATACAAGGTGGCGCAAAAATAACCTTCCGATGTTTTTTTGCTGTAATTTAAAAAAAAAATGAAAAATTTTGATTCTTCTTGTGGATTATTTTTATTTGGTCTTTTAATTTTTTTTACATCAAGTCGAGAATATGATGTCATGTAAATGGCCGCCGCCACAGTTGATTGTCATTTGAGCCCTTTTATGGCATTTTCCATCACTTTGGCCAAAACTTCCGGCGATAGGTCCTCACATTGTTGACGGATATTGTCTGAGGCTTGTTGACATAAACCCGCGACTTCAAAAAGCCCCACAAAAAGAAGTCTGGAGCGGTCAAATCAGGCGATCTTGCTGGCCAGTGCAAATCGCCAAAACGGGAGATTAGGCGCCCGGGAAATGCATCCTTCAGCATATCGGTTGTGGCGCGTGCAGTGTGTTCTGTTGCACCGTCCTGTTGGAACCACATGTTTTTCAATCCCAATTCATCAAGTAGCGGCAAAAAGAACTCGTTTATCATTGCTCAGTAGCGCTCACCATTCACAGTAACCGTTTGGCCCGCGACGCCTTCGAAGAAAAAAGGTCCCATGACTCCTCCAGCGAAAACAGCACACCATACAGTGACTTTGAGCGGGTGTAATGGCTCTTCGTGGGTTACACGCGAATTTTCAGTGCCCCAGAAACGTAAATTTTGCTTATTTACTTACCCGCTAAGATGGAAATGGGCCTCATCACTCATGATTTTTGATCAAAAATCATCTTCCTCTTGGTGGTGATTATGGATGGCTTGAGCGTATGTTAGACGCGATTGGCGGTCAGCAGCTAACAGCTGATGCACCGTCTGGACTTTGTACGGAAACATCTTCAAATCTTGTACCAAAATTCGCTGTAAGGACCAACGACTGATACCCATTGGCGTGGCACGTCGTCTGGTCGATATCGACGGCGCTTCCATGACATCTTCGGCTACAGCAGCAATATTCTCTGCAAAACGGCTACTCCGGGGTCTGCCACGCCTGGCAGCATCTCGTGTTGTGCCAGTCTCTTCGAGGTGAGCGGCTAAACGTCGCAGTGTTTCACCAGTATGCGTTGGTCGGGTAGGAAATCTGCGACGAAATTCACGTTGTGCCAAAGTCACCGACCGATTATTGCTCAAATAAATAGTCACCAATATTCCGGGTTCTGAAGCAGTGTAGCGTAACATTGTTTATTAACGTGTATTTCGCATGTGTTTACTACACAAATGTCAAAACAGAACTGACATTAGGGGCCAATCGCAAAATTTATAGCATTTTCTGATAGGGGGATTACTTTTGCGCCACCTTGTACAATGTTGCAACAAAGATATAAGAATAAAAAGCTAGCAAACTTAAAAATACTGATATATCAACCAGCGCTGAGGATAATTGACGAAAACGAAATGCATAGAATAATAAAAGTATTCCATAACACCCCCCTATTCAGGTATCAGAAGGACAATAAATAAAATTAAACAACGATATTGCTGGAAAAATTTAAGCAAGATGGTAAAAAAGCATATCGATGAGTGTGTAGTATGTGCGCTTAGTAAACAAATTCGAAACACTAAAGAGAATTTAGTAATAACTGAGACACCAACAACAAGTTTTGAAATAGTAACGGCAGATACAGTAGGACCACTCAGGCCATCGAATGATTTCCGGTATATATTGACATTACAATGTGAATTGACCAAATACGTAGAGGCGATACCAATGAAAAGCAAAGATGCGAGAACGGTAGCAAAAACTCTGGTGGAAAAATTCATACTCGGGCATGGTAGTTTCAAAAAATTGAAATCAGATATGGGAACAGAGTTCATTAACAGCATTATGAAAAATGTATATGAAATCTTGGGTATACACCATATAACATCAACACCTTACCATCATGAAACCCTGGGCTCGATAGAAAGAAACCACAGAGTGCTTAATGAATACCTTTTAGCTTTTTCTGAAGAAGATAACTGGCATGAATACGACACCCCATTCCAGCATCGGAATGCCGATAATAGGTGGATCGTTCCTAACACTGCATTGTTGTCGAAAATGTTTAAAGCTCACATCAATGTTGAGTCATGCAATTCGGGCAAGTACATATGCAAGTATGTAAATAAGGGTAGTGATATGGCTGTTTTTGGACTTTCTGATCGAAACACGCCCGTCGATGCAATCACACAGTTACAAATGGGAAGATATGTATGGCGAATCCTCAATTTTAATATTCACGAACTCTATTCAACCGTTGTTCACATCAGTGTGCACTTAGAAAATGGTCAACAAGTATACTTTAAGGAAGAAAATGCAGCGCAAAGAGCTGATAATCCACCAAAAACAACATTAACTGCATTTTTCCATTTGTGTCGAACGGATGAATTTGCGAGAACTTTGCTATATAATGAAGTTCCAAAATATTATGTTTGGAATGCATCAAAACACGAATTCCAACGGAGAAGTAAGGAGCATTTGATCCTGATCATCCCGGCATACGCATTTCTGATGCATTGGGGCGGGTATATACAATTCACCCTAATAACGCTGAATGTTATTTTTTGAGAATGCTGCTTCATCAAAACCGAGGACCAATATCGTTTCAATCGATCAAAATGGTGGAGTTTGTGAAACATATAGAGAAGCATGAAAAATGAGAAAATGACCAACATTGGGACACCACATTAACAGAAGCATATCTTTCATGCCTTCTAAATCAATTACGTGTTTTGTTGGCTATCATTTTTATTAGCTGGTGATTTTCGTCAAACTCTACCTTGATTCCAAGATCAACACCCGCTGATGCTTGCCTCAAAGCATCACCACTTTGGAGAAATGTGAAAAAAATCTCTTTATCGACCAATATGCGTTGACATTTACTCCAAGATGTTTCTGCTCAAACATTCTCCAAGCAACTATTGCATATTGGTGACGGCAAATTTCCGATCGATCTTGCTACAAGTGAAACATCTTTTCCATCAAGTTTTTGCCAAAAGATGGTTTTCCCGAACATTTCGACAAACTACAAAAATCATGACTGGCTTCGCGAACGAGCGATTTTAGCTCCCAAAAATGATGATGTTAACAAAATCAATGATCGAATTCAATTGCAAATCCCAAGAGACAATGAAATATAAATCAATTGACACAGTTACAGATGAGGATCAAACAGTCAATTATCCGGTAGAATTTTTTTTTTTTTTTTTTTTTAGTTTATTTATTAGTTTAAAAAAAACTCTGAACATCAGTTAATACTTATATAACTAAAAGTGATTTTATATAATATTATTTTTTAACAGTGGTTTAAGTTGAGATTTAAATACATTTAAATTTGTTTCAGTCTTGAAGTTTCAAGGCAGACTATTAAATAATTGTAATCCTTTGTAAAGCAGGTTGTTCTGAGTGCCAGCTCTTCTATAAAGCGGTAGTCTAAAATCACCGGCATTCCTTAAATTATAAAAGGAATTTGTTATATAACTAATATTATGTTGGAGATATAGGGGGTATAAGTTGTATCCAATTTTAAATATCATCACAAGAGCATTAAATTTTAAACGTTGTTCAATACTTAACCATCCGAGGTTTGAAAGCATTTCCTGTCTTGGAGTTCTGAAACCGCACTTAAGCACAGTTCTCATTGCTCTATTTTGCAATATTTGAAGTTTTCTTATATTTTCCATATTTGACATGTAAATGATCGATGAACAATAGTCAAAATGAGGAAGGTTCAACGTGTTGTAAATTGTAAGAGCACAATTATGTGATATATTTCTACGAATTCGTTTGAAAAACCCTATCTTTTTTGAGACCTTAGCACAAAGTTTAGTTATATGTTCATTGAATTTAAGTTTATTGTCAATACATACACCCAGATACTTGATTTCACGAACACATTCAACTAATTCACCATTCATTCTAATGTCGACATTCGTTTCATTACTATTTATGCACATGCTTTTAGTCTTTGTAACGTTCAGTTTTAGCTTATTTTTGCAAAGCCAGACATTAATTTTGTTAAGTTCACTTTGAATTAAATATTCACATGCATTAATGTCATCACCAGCAATGTAAATGAGGGTGTCGTCCGCAAATATTGAAATCTTTGCTTCTGAAATTGCATTAACTATATCATTAATATATAAAAGAAATAGGGAAACCCCCAACTTCGATCCTTGAGGCACACCAAGATTCACGTTTTTTGCATCGGAGAAAGTTTCATTCACTTTAACTCTTTGCGATCTTCCCGACAAGTAACTTTTAAACCATTTAAGTTCAATTTCACAAATACCGCACTTTTCAAGTTTTTTAAGTAATATAGAGAGATAGATAGATAGATAGATTCTTTATTTTTTCATCATAAAGTTTACAAATTGGTATACTTAAGAATAAGGACATGGCAATACTGCCGTCTGCCTGAGATGACATTTCATAATATGATTTAAAAATAAAAGAAATAATAAAAAGCAAAAATTTTAAAATATAAAGAAAAGGAAATAAGAAAAAAAAAAAAATGTTTAACAAAAGATATGAAGAAATATTATTATATAAAACAATGCTATCAATTTTAACGTGATTTGAAATACAAAATATTATACAATTTGGTTAATTTGATTAGCTGTTTATACAAAATTTTATCAATTTTAACATGATTTGAAACCCAAGATAATACACAATTTGGTTAGAAATAGCTGTTTATACAATATTATCAATTTAACGTGATTTGAAACACAAAAGAGATATTATCAAATTTAGTATGATCAGCAACAAAACAATAAATAGTTAAGTATAAAATTTGGTCAAAACTGCAATAAGTGGGTAATCGACTAAGTTTAATATGTGAAACTGTTACGGTAAGAAAGAGCATGTTGGCAATATTTAAAGAGGCTGAGCCAGCCCATTGCTCCATTTAAAATTTCAAAAAGTTTGTCCAAAGATATAAAACTTTCCCGAAAATGCAACCGGCGAATTTCTTGTAGAATAGGACAAGCAGCAACGAAATGGTATATATCTTCATTCACTCTTCCGTTACATAGATCACATAGCTGGGGCAAGTCTGATCGATGAGGTATAAAGTTCAAATTTAAAATTTCAACTCTTGCTCTAAAAATAATACTTATAACCGAGGCTGAAAATTCATTACTAAAGTAAGAGACTTCCGAGGGCAGTTCATGGTTTAAATGACTATAAATAGCTCTTGAAGTAGATGAAGATGCTCTGGAAAGGTTATCCAGAAACATTTTGTGATCCACCTTAGCAATCACATCAGAAAACTGAGCCTGCCAATCGGTCACATTAGTTTCTGTTAAGTTTAAACTTGTTTCGTAAGATAAAGCTAGTTCGTTCCAGTTTTTAAACGGGGAAGCATTCACTCGAAGTAATTTTCTTAAGATGATTTTGTGAAGACAAGTTTCACTTCTTTTCATCACTCTAGTAATGAAGTTCGCATTTGCCTTCAAATTTTGTATATATATAGGGACTATTCCTGACTCTACATATATGGCGTAGTTGGGTGTTGAGTTAGGCAAACGAAATATCCTCTTAAAAAAGTTCCTTTGTACAGTTTCAAAAGCTTCGAAGTGTGTGTATCCGACGGGTTGGACGCCATATGCCATGCATGCATTTACTGTCGCGTTGAAAACTTTGTACTTGGACGTTAAATCAACATTTTGATTCGAAAAAAACTTTGGCCACATTATATTAAGAGCCAATTTAGCTTCGTTGCTTTTTTCTTTGGAGTGCTTTAGATAGCTTAAATTGTAGGTCAAGAGGACACCCAAATATTTAAACTCTTGTAAAACCTCAATGTGTGTATTGTTTAGAGACCATTTTTCTTCCGCTCGCCTTCTTGATTGCCTCTTTTCAAATATAACAATCTTAGTTTTTTGGGTATTAATTTGCAAGCCCCAAGACTCGCAAAATGAACTTAGACGGTTTATTTGCAATTGAAGCGTGAAAGGATTATCAGCAAGCATAACTAGATCGTCCGCGTACAACAGGACTTTGATTATAATGTTAGCAAAATTAACTCCACCCGGAAGAAGCTCGCAGACATCATCTATGAACAGGGCAAATAATAATGGGCTGAGGATACAACCCTGAGGAACACCTGTAATTGTATTAAATCGATTTGAAAATGTGAAACCGTCCCATACCCTTGCATTTGTTGACGAAATAAGACTTGCATACACTTCGAGAAACTTTCTTGACAAACCAATGCAAGAAAGTTTGTATATTAAAGCTTGTCTATTGACTTTATCGAATGCAGCTTTAAAATCAACAAAGCAAGTGTATAGTTTCTTTTTTCTATCTATAAATTGTTGAGCAATGCTTGAAATGGCCAAGATATGATCCATGGTTGAAAAACCTGGGCGGAAACCGGCTTGAAAGATGCTCAAAAGACTGTTATCCTCAATCCATTTTGAGAGCCTTTCATATAGGATTGCAGTGAAAGTTTTTCTTATTGAATTTAAAATTGAAATACCTCTATAATTTTCCGCAGCGTTAGCATCACCTTTTTTAAAAATGGCAAAAATTACAGATTCGTTGAAACTGTTAGGGGCACATCCATCATTGTACACTTTGTTATAGAAAGACACGAGGTAGTTTTTAAAATCAATAGTGCTGTTTTTATAAAACTCGACTGGTATGCCGTCTAGGCCAGGAGCCTTGCTGTTTTTCAATCTTTGGAGCGTTACTTCCAATTCGGGCAATGAGAATTCTAAATCCAGCTCGTTGACTCTAGTATCAGGTAGCGCGTAATCAAAGGTATGAAGGTCTTCATCAGCTGAGAGTAGAGTTTTAAAATGAGCTGCTAACGTCTCAGCTTCTAAAGAGAACTTCATACCCTGATTGCGCCCACCAAGATTGCGCACTGTCTCCCAAAATATCTTTGAGTTTGTGCAGTTTTCCAATTTCTTAGCCAGGTTTTTTAAATAGGTGATTTTCTTAACTGAGCACATTTTTTTTAAAATCATTATTAACGCGAAGATAGATGTTTTTGAAAAATTGAGAATTGGTCGTTCTAAACAGTTTTAAGTAAACGAACGAAAGTTTACGGAGATTTCTGCAATCCTTATCAAACCATACATTTTTAGCTACAAAAGTGTGTGTACTCTTCAACGCAAAAGGGGCTGCGGTCTTTATAACCCGTTCTATACTTTCACATACCACTTCAGACGAGACTGCGGATTGTTGGGGCAGAGATAGTAAGTGCCGAGAAAGGAGGCTTCTATAGAGGGTTGCATTGTTCTCCGACCACTTCAGCTTATTAAAACTAGAAGGTGTAGCTTGCTGGTTTAACTCCTTTAGGTGAATTTTAATTACAATTGGAAAATGAGCCGAGTAGTTGACTAGTGCAACTTCAAAGTCATCGATAATGTTCAGCCAGTCCCCTGAAATCGCAGCAAAGTCCCTGCCCGCTAACAAAAGTGAATTCGCCACATGCATCACTAATAGAAGACCCATTCAAAACAAATAGACCGAAAACTTCAAAAAATTCTGTTAAACTCCCCCCGTTGCGGTTATAAATTTTATCCTTAGAACATCTACTCTCGGCCAGTGCAACTCGTGCTCGTAAAATATTGGCGGAAGAATTTTGATGTTCACCAATCCTAGCATTTAAATCACCGACGATTAACACATGGTCAAGAGAAGTGTTATTCATAAATTCCACTAGTTCATCGAAGTCGCTAAGCCAATGATTGCAATTTAAATAAATAGGAATAATATAATAGTTTAGGTTGTTGCTGAAAAATAATTTTAGATTCAATAATTTTAAAATTAATAAGATTAATCCATAAAGATTTTTTAATCCCATATAAAATACCCCCACTGGCTCTTCCATGCAAATTAGATCTTATCGCGGGTGTAAACATTACTTTAAAGTCTTTGAAATATTTTAGAAATTCATTTTGATTCTTTTCTTCAATAAAAGTTTCTATAAGAATTATAACATCAAATTGGTGTAAATATTTAAAAAAATCGAAATGTAAAAGCTTACTTTTGAGACCAGTTATATTATACGAGCATATATTTAATTTTTGAAAAATAGTTGTGTTATGGCAGACGACAGAATTTACCTATTGTGTTTTATCCCTAACATGGTGTGAACTCTGATTTCCAAATGGCGCTCGCTGCGGTTGGAGGCCAAAAGCGGAAGAAGAGCTTGGAACCACGGCCAACCTCGCTCCCTCGCTGCAGTCAAAGTACTCGTAACCACTGTCACCAAATAGTTCACTAATGAGTGACATGTCCGCTGCTGATTTGACAACTAAACCTCGTGAAATTTGATAAACAAAAAGTTGATTGTTGATTTGCAATTTGTTGTCTCCTTTAACGAAAATTCGGGCGTTTGGATTTATCTGCCGCAGTTTGTTTTTTATTTCTATTAGTGTTTTTCTTTTTCTTCTTGATAAAAGTGATTGCTCGCGAAATATACTTATTCCGGAGCCTTTGAGCGTGTGCGCGGAGGTAATAAGTTTATCGGTGATCGCCGCTGTTGGAAGTTCGATGATGACAGTTGCTCTTTCAGTGTTGTTGTTGCGTATTTGTCTGGAGCTCTTAAATTGGATTTCTTCGTCTTCATTTAACTTCAGAAGCCCCTTGCAAGTCTGTTTAGCTAATTGGATTGCATCGGTTTCTGTGTCTAAAGGAAGGTGTACCACAATAGACTTATCGTTTGATTTCCGTGAGAGAATTTCCAATTGGGTTTCAAGCAAATCGCATCTTTCTGTCATTAAAGTGAGTTTTCTGCTGAGTTGGGTGTTAAGTGTCTTCAAAGAAAGTATCTCGTTCGAGAGCACCAACAAGTCATTTTTTGTGACTAGATCTTTAAGCTTTTCTTCGAGACTCTCATTTAAGATAGTTTTTAGATCAGCAGCTGATAAATCGCCTATTCCCATATTTGCTGCTTTTAGATGAGAAATCTTTTTGTTGGTAGTGTTTTGTTCAGGAGAAATTTCAAATAAGTATCGCTTGCGGTTCATCGGCAAATCGTTGTACCGCAATTTGATTTCGATGCAACACGGAGAAAACTTTTTTTTCATTTTTTGTTTTCCTTTTTGAGCTTATTTACTTGAGTAAATTTAACTAGCAATTTGCGGTGTTAGTTCAAAGTGATTAAATGAGTGTTTTTACGTGGTTTTTCTTAGGAAGTTACTTGGATTTATAATTTAATTTGAAAAAAAAATACGGAGCTTCGAAAATTTTTGCAATTCCACTTTGACAGTTGAAACGTCACCCTCATATAATATACCTCTGTCTATCGTCTCAAACGCGCGTTTAAGGTCCAGGAAAACAGCAAGAAGACACTGGCCATTATTCATTTCCTTTTTCCATTCATTTATAAGCCAACAAATAGAGGTTTCACAAGAGTGCCCTTTCCTAAAACCTGATTGCTGTACACTCAATATATTTTCGCCTTCTATAAAGTTGGTAAGTTGATTACATACTATTTCCTCAAGGATTTTTTCATAGGTAGGGAGCATGTTGATTGGCCTCCAGTCTTCAGGATTTTTAGGGTTTTGGATTTTTTCAATAGGAATTACAACCGATTCCTTCCAACTTTCAGGAAAATCACCACTTTCTAAGGACGAGTTTACTATTTTTAATAAATTAGGTAAAATTTCGCATCTGCAATCGAGAATTATACTGCAATTTAGTTCAAAACAGTCATTTTTCTTGTTCATTGTTTTGATTGTTTCTTCAAGTTCTTGGAAATTCACTTGCCTAAATTTAAATAAATTGTTATGGGTAACTATAATATCAGAATAGGGAATCAAGTTTATACTATTATTAATTTCTTCAACACTGTTCACAAAAAACAAGTTTAGCGCGTTGGCAATCTCTCTTTCATTTTTAAGGCACTTATTATCAAATTTAAGACATGAGATTTCACTTTTTTCGGTTTTCAGTAATTGTCTTTTTAATGTCTTCCATAAACCCTTCTGATCACCAGCATTCGCACTTATTTTGGATTCTATGAATGAACTTTTTGCTCTTATACACTCGTTTTTATACGCATTTCTAACCGCTTTATAATTTCTCCAAGCTTCAATAGAATTTTCAAATCTAGCCCGATCATACAAGGTTACCTTTCTTTGCTTAAGATTGCATAGTTCGTTGTTAAACCATTCAGCACATTTTTCATTTATTTTGGCCGACTTTGTGACAGATGACAATACTAGTTCCATTTCCTCTTTAAATTTTTTAGCACAGCTATTCAATTAGTTTGTTTCGGATGTACTAATAAAATGTTCACAATTTAATGCACATACAAAGGGATCGTAACTATACTTTATATATTTGATTTGTTTATGTTTATCATTTTTATGTGATTTCGTGAACAGTTTTATATCCAAGGTCTCATGATCAGAAACCTTCCATTCGCTACGCATTGCGACATCAACTTTCATTGTGTGGTTAGCCAACACGTAATCTATTAAGGTTCTTGATGTCATTATTATTCTTGTTGGCTGTGTTACTAATTGCTCAAGACCAATATTATATAAAAAATCGTTTACAAACTTGAGTTCATAACTACTTCTTGCAAGAAAGTCAACATTAAAGTCACCCAGGATTAGTGTATTTGCATTTTCACTGATGTTGTTTAAAGCCCACTCATTTAAAACCTAAAAAAAATCGCGAACACTAATTTTTTCTGACCGATATAATAGAATTAAGTTCCAAGATTCCTTCCTTACAGTTATTTTAATTGCCAAAATCCATAACTTTTTGTCGATTGCATATTGCGTTTTTCCACTGATCTTATACCATTTTTAATATAAATTGTTACGCCACCTGTATGCCGCGAGTTACTAAAACAATTATAATTCTTATAACCATTCAACAATATTTCACATTTTTCTACTTTGGTTGTAAGATGTGTTTCAGTGAGTAACAAAAAATCAAACTTGTTTTTGTCTGCCAATTCTTCAATCAACTCAAAATGCCCGGTTATCCCTTGCACATTCAAGAGGATCCCATTTAAATAAGCTAAAGGATTTTTATTAAAAAGGTTTTCATTTAATTGCTAATACATCACCCGGCTTCGTTCTCCATCCAGTCTCTTGCGATAAACTGGACACATATAATCCGTCGTCTTGTGATTAATGTCCAGATTTAAACCAAGTCTACCATTCATTTTTACGCAGTTCATGCATTTTAATAACTCGGCACTATCACAATCTTTGGTATCATGCTCACCACTGCATTTACGACAGCAGTATTTATTCCTACAATCTGCTGCTATGTGGTTAAAACCTAAACATTTATAGCACATCCTCACTATTATTGATTCAAACACTTTACATCTATCCCATCCAACATTTACTCGACCTACGTCCATCACTTTTGCAAAGCTTTCACCGTCCAATTCCAACACTGCATTATAGTAAACAAACTTTTTTCTTCCTTTCTCTCCGTTTTTATACCCTATTCTAGGGGTATATTAATTTTGACGCATAGTTTGTAACATACCTTAATATTGCCCGTAGACCCCTAAAAGTTACTATATTTATGATCAGCATCGATAGTAATGTCGATCTAGCCATGTCCGTCCGTCCGTCCGTCCGTCCGTCGGCAAAAATTAGGCCTTTAAACTGGACCTAGAGAGCTGAAATTTTAACCATATACTCTCTAGGGTCCCGAAATAATCAAGTTTACGAATTTTTGAAATCCGCCCACAGACACGCCCACAAACTCAAAAAAACAAAATTTTGGAAAAAATCGAATTTTGAGCTAGGAAGCTGAAATTTTTTATATATGATCTATGACTCCTAAAACTGCTCGGGATATAAAATTTTCAAAATCCGCCCACTGCCACGCCCACAAAAAAATAAAACAATTTTTTTGAAAATCCAAAGTTTGAGCTAGGGAGCTGAAATTTATAATATATACTCTCTAGGGGCCCTTTAAGCTCATGTATAAATATTTTCAAAATCCGCCCACTGACACGCCCACAAATAAATAAATTTTTTTTTTTGAAAATCCAAAGTTTGAGCTAGGGAGCTGAAATTTATAATATATACTCTCTAGGGGCCCTTTAAGCTCATGTATAAATATTTTCAAAATCCGCCCACTGACACGCCCACAAATAAATAAAACAATTTTTTTGAAAATCCAAAGTTTGAGCTAGGGAGCTGAAATTTATAATATATACTCTCTAGGGGCCCTTTATGCTCATGTGTTAATTTTTTTTTAAATCCGCCTACTGACACGCCCACAATTAAATAAAACAATTTTATTGAAACACCCAAGTTTGAGCTAGGGAGCGTTTTTTTTGATAAAATCCTTTAAATGTTATATAACAAAATATGTAGAGCGTTCTTAACAATTTAACCATACTTAGACTTTTGTCACGCCCACTTATGAGGGATAGGAATAAGAATAGGGTATCCAACAGTTCGCCCAAGCGGACTGTAGCCCGTCCCTATGTTTTTATTTATTTTTATACATTTGATTTCACTCGCGGCTAGCATACCGTTTTGTGCTCTCAAGCTTTTTTCAATTTCATCCTCTTTGATTTCCTCACTTACACCAGTTACGATCACTCTTGGCTTTTTTAAAACCGGTATTTTTACTTCGTATTCCGCACCAAGCTTTTCTTCAACGGCATTAACAACTTTGCTTCTCTCTCCTTCACTAATACACGATATTTGTACAATTCCATTTTGCCTTGTAGCCACTGTACTAATTTTTAGGTTTGACGGATCAACCTTCTTTTTATACCCTATTCTAGGGGTATATTAATTTTGACGCATAGTTTGTAACATACCTTAATATTGCCCGTAGACCCCTAAAAGTTACTATATTTATGATCAGCATCGATAGTAATGTCGATCTAGCTATGTCCGTCCGTCCGTCCGTCCGTCCGTCCGTCCGTCGGCAAAAATTAGGCCTTTAAACTGGACCTAGAGAGCTGAAATTTTAACCATATACTCTCTAGGGTCCCGAAATAATCAAGTTTAAGAATTTTTGAAATCCGCCCACAGACACGCCCACAAACTCAAAAAAACAAAATTTTGGAAAAAATCGAATTTTGAGCTAGAGAGCTGAAATTTTTTATATATGATCTATGGCCCATAAAACTGATTGGGACATAAAATTTTCAAAATCCGCCCACTGACACGCCCACAATTAAATAAAACAAATTTTGGGAGAAATTGAATTTTGAGCTAGAAAGCTGAAATTTTTTATATATGATCTTCGGCCCATAAAACTGCTTGGGACATAAAATTTTCAAAATCCGCCCACTGACACGCCCACAATTAAATAAAATATTTTTTTTGAAAAACCAAAATTTGAGCTAGGGAGCTGAAATTTTTAATATATACTCTCTAGGGGCCCTTTATGCTCATGTGTAAATATTTTCAAAATCCGCCTACTGACACGCCCACAATTTTTTATTTTTTATTTTTGAAAATCCAAAGTTTGAGCTAGGGAGCTGAAATTTATAGTATATACTCTCTAGGTGCCCTTTATGCTCATACTTAAATTTTTTTTAAATCCGCCTACTGACACGCCCACAATTAAATAAAACAATTTTATTGTAAAACCAAAGTTTGAGCTAGGGAGCGTTTTTATTTACAAAAGCTTAGTTTTTTCGATAAAATCCTTTAAATTTTTGCCACGCCCACTTATGAGATATAGGAATAAGAATAGGGTATCCAACAGTTCGCCCAAGCGGACTGTAGCCCGCCCCTATGTTTTTGAATTCTTTTATTTGCTTTTTTGGATTTTTTTTGAATCATAGTTGTAGTTTTGGTTTAATTTTTATATTAGTTTTTATACCCTATTCTAGGGGTATATTAATTTTGACGCATAGTTTGTAACATACCTTAATATTGCCCGTAGACCCCTAAAAGTTACTATATTTATGATCAGCATCGATAGTAATGTCGATCTCGCCATGTCCGTCCGTCCGTCCGTCCGTCCGTCGGCAAAAATTAGGCCTTTAAACTGGACCTAGAGAGCTGAAATTTTAACCATATACTCTCTAGGGTCCCGAAATAATCAAGTTTAAGAATTTTTGAAATCCGCCCACAGACACGCCCACAAACTCAAAAAAACAAAATTTTGGAAAAAATCGAATTTTGAGCTAGAGAGCTGAAATTTTTTATATATGATCTATGACCCATAAAACTGATTGGGACATAAAATTTTCAAAATCCGCCCACTGACACGCCCACAATTAAATAAAACAAATTTTGGGAAAAATTGAATTTTGAGCTAGAAAGCTGAAATTTTTTATATATGATCTTTGGCCTATAAAACTGCTTGGGACATAAAATTTTCAAAATCCGCCCACTGACACGCCCACAATTAAATAAAATATTTTTTTTGAAAAACCAAAATTTGAGCTAAGGAGCTGAAATTTTTAATATATACTCTCTAGGGGCCCTTTATACTCATGTGTAAATATTTTCAAAATCCGCCTACTGACACGCCCACAATTATTTTTTTTTTATTTTTGAAAGTCCAAATTTGAGCTAGGGAGCTGAAAATTATAGTATACACTCTCTAGGTGCCCTTTATGCTCATACTTAAATTTTTTTTAAATCCGCCTACTGACACGCCCACAATTAAATAAAACAATTTTATTGAAAAACCAAAGTTTGAGCTAGGGAGCGTTTTTATTTACAAAAGCTTAGTTTTTTCGATAAAATCCTTTAAATTTTTGTCACGCCCACTTATGAGATATAGGAATAAGAATAGGGTATCCAACAGTTCGCCCAAGCGGACTGTAGCCCGCCCCTAAGTTTTAAATCGTCTTTTGTTTTTTCACCCGTTTGTTTTGCTTTCGGTATAACTATTACTGCGGGCTCTTTTTGTAATTGACTCGCATATGTTTCCCTTGTTTTATTATTTGCATTTACACTTTGAGCTTCACTAAGACCGAAGGAGTTACACTTTTCAAGAATGTCACGCACAATTTGTTCTTGTTTCTTAATATATTCTTTAATTTCGTTTATCGATTTAAGCATATCATTCAAAGTTGCGAAAATTGCATTTTTTTCATCTACACAATCGTTGCAAATGAAGGCGAGGTTTTTTTTTTCTTGAATCAAACGCGCATCATAATCGGGTAGTCCCGTGCATTTTTCGTGAAACACTTTGCCGCAAAGGCCACTACAAATTATATTTCTTTCACCTTTAAACCGTTTTTTTACACTTTTTACACTCCGTTTCCATAATGTTATCGAATTGTTTTATTTCACTTTTATTTATATATTTATATCGCAGAGAGAGATTAAAACACGTCTTTCTCTGTCGAAAGCTTTCTCAATTCCCTGGAGCCGTCTCGAATGCCACCACATATACTATCTTTGAAAGTAGGCTCACCAATCATTCTTCTTCGAAATTTGGATCCACCACAGCTATGCAACGGAACCAGACTTTCCGTTAAGAAATTAATACCAAATGTTATTGAAGCAACAATTATTAGCGGTAAAAGCAAAGGAGAAGATGTGCTCATTCAAATAATTCCGATGATACCCACCGATCTACCGTTGAATTTCAAGCGATTGCAATTGGTGGGAAATGTCTGTCTTGTGAGAAATGTGGAATGTGCGTCTACATATACTGTTGTGTTGCTGGGAGAATTGCAATTGATGATAAGGCTATTTGTTAGTATGGTTATTATGTACACTACACTCTTAATGGAAAAAAAAATTGTTTTTGTTTATAAATTTTTTTTTTTTGTTTAGTGATTTAATCTTTTCAATCTATTATTATGTACCTCCTTTATTTCGTTATTTATTTTTATTCTAGTATTTACACCTCTTAACTCTATGACCTCATAGGGTCCCTTATAAGGCAAATCTAATTTTTTCTTATTTCCTACTCTTAGATATACCAAATCTCCTATCCTAATTTTAAGTGGGGTTGATTTCTTATCTAATACTTCTTTTCTTTCTAGCTTAGCTCATTCTAATAGGTTCTTTGCTATTTTATTCATTTCATTTAATCTAAATTTTAATTCTAAGGAGTAATCTTCTATATTGTATATAGGATTTGATGTTGCTATAGTTGAGTTTTCTGGAGGTGTTACTAATCTTCCGTATATAAACTCAAAGGGCGATATTCCGATGCTGGAATGGGGTGTCGTATTGTAACTAAATGTAAAATACGGTATCCATTCATGCCAGTTATCTTCTTCAGAAAAAAGTAAAAGGTATTCGTTAAGGACTCTGTGGTTTCTTTCTATCGAGCCCAGGGTTTCATGATGGTAAGGTGTTGGTGTTATATGGTGTATACCCAAGATTTCATATACACTTTTCATAATGCTGTTAATGAATTCTGTTCCCATATATGTTTTCAATTTTTTGAAACTACCATGTCTGAGTATGAATTTTCCACCAGAGTTTTTGCTACCGTTCTCGCATCTTTAATTTTCATTGGTATCGCCTCTACGTATTTGGTCAATTCACATTGTAATGTCAATATATATCGGAAATCATTCGATGGCCTGAGTGGTCCTACTGTATCTGCCGTTACTATTTCAAAACTTGTTGTCGGTGGCTTAGTTATTACTAAATTCTCTTTAGTGTTTCGAATTTGTTTACTCCGCGCAATTACTATACTCTCATTGATATGCTTTTTTACCATCAAATGCAATTCTCCCAGCAACACAACAATATAGACGCACATTCCACATTTCTCACAAGACAGACATTTCCCACCAAATCCACTCGACACCCGATACACAGCTAATGCTCGCCATAGAGTCAAGGCCAATGACGATTGCACCTTTTTTCGTATCGCAGCAAATTGTGCTGAGTAATCCAAATACATTTCTTTTTTTTGTTTTAGTTTATCATATTATAATGTAAGTAGCAAGTAAGATATTTTTGTTTAAATAGGCTAAGATCTTTGGAATAAAGAACTAATTATTATCTGACTTGTGAATGTCATGCTTGGCTTCTTATCCGCTTCTTCATTTTCAGCTCGGCTCTTTAGCCATCAAATCAGTTCGGCTCTTTAGCCATCAATATTTCGGCTTGGAATAGCCAATAATCCCCATAGATAAAATTGGGAGGTAGTAATATAACTAAAAACAAATAAAAACATTACATGGCGATCCTGCCACTGACCCTAGGATGACCGAAACATATAATTAAGAAGAACTAGACAAGCTCTTCGAGCATTAAGACAATCATTATTATCCGACAGGCGGTGATCCAGACGCTCCGACGTACGTACCAACTCCAAAAACAGCAGGCCCAAGGGCTTTAACCATCGAAGAGTACATCAGACGTCAAGGAACCAATAAAGTGGTAGTTGAAGAACCACCAAAGAAAGACAAAAAAACCAAGAAGAGGACGAAAAGTGCGCCACAGACAGCCCATAGCAAACCTCCACAGGTTGGCCCACCTGGCAACCACAACAACGGAGAAGAACAAATTTTTAAGCGAGATAAGGCAGTTAAACAACGCTGAGAAATTATATAATTTAGGTACTAAGAAACAAACAAAAAAATTATATATATATATATAATTTTGTTTCCATATAAGTAACACTACCTAAAAATGGGAGGACAAAACTCCAAAGAGAATATCGTCGTCAACTCAGGCGACAATAATAATAATGGAAAGACGATAGACATAATAATAGTGATAGCTATACTTATTATTATAGTAGTGTTAAGTAAAATAGCAAGAAATATATGCAAGAAAAAAAAAAATAAAGTAGTTGTCAAAGAGGTGAATAAGGAAATAGCTAGGATTAGTGTATAAAATATATTACATATTATGTATAAGATATAATTGATGTTAAAATAAAAAAAATGTAATTATATATAAGATATGTTAACTATATTAAGATCCTTGAATAATATCATTGATAACTTCAAGAAAACACCAAAAAGGATTTACACTAGTAAATATTTAATTGACAAAGAATTAGAATTAGAACAATTAATTGTAAATTTTAGAGGCTCAGACCAAAACAAAGACTATGGTCTAATTAAATTAATAATTGAAAATAAAATAGCAGAGTTAAGGAATATCTTAAAATACAAAAGAAGTTTATTAGAAAACATAAACGAAGAGCCAAATTCAAGTAATAAGGAAAACCATATAAAACCAGGAATTATGTTTACACAATCTGGGACTCAATTCAATCGGTAAAATACATTTACGCGAATGCTTAACAAAACAAAACCAGCTGATACTAAGCCATGCGTTGAAAATGAAAAAAAAAACATAGGGACGGGCTACAGTCCGCTTGGGCGAACTGTTGGATACCCTATTCTTATTCCTATCCCTCATAAGTGGGCGTGACAAAAGTCTAGGTATGGTTGAATTGTTAAGAACGCTCTACATATTTTGTTATACGAGTATAACATTTAAAGGATTTTATCAACAAAAAAAAACGCTCCCTAGCTCAAACTTGGGTGTTTCAATAAAATTGTTTTATTTAATTGTGGGCGTGTCAGTAGGCGGATTTAAAAAAAATTAACACATGAGAATAAAGGGCCCCTAGAGAGTATATATTATAAATTTCAGCTCCCTAGCTCAAACTTTGAATTTTCAAAAAAAAAAAAAAAATTAATTGTGGGCGTGTCAGTGGGCGGATTTTGAAAATATTTACACATGAGCATAAAGGGCCCATAGAGAGTATATACTATAAATTTCAGCTCCCTAGCTGAAACTTTGGATTTTCAAAAATTAATATACCCTTAGAATAGGGTATAAACAAATTATTTTATTTATTTGTGGGCGTGTCAGTGGGCGGATTTTGAAAATTTTTTATCCCGAGCAGTTTTAGGAGTCATAGATCATATATAAAAAATTTCAGCTTTCTAGCTCAAAATTCGATTTTTTCCAAAATTTGTTTTTTTTGAGTTTGTGGGCGTGTCTGTGGGCGGATTTCAAAAATTCTTAAACTTGATTATTTCGGGACCCTAGAGAGTATATGGTTAAAATTTCAGCTCTCTAGGTCCAGTTTAAAGGCCTAATTTTTGGCTACAGACGGACGGACGGACGGACGGACATGGCTAGATCGACATTACTATCGATGCTGATCATAAATATAGTAACTTTTAGGGGTCTACGGGCAATATTAAGGTATGTTACAAACTATGCGTCAAAATTAATATACCCTTAGAATAGGGTATAATTAAATACAATGGCGACATTTGACATTGTAACAACACTAAAAGTCATTCCCGAATACAACGGAGAATTCGACAAATTAAACAATTTTGTGAACATGGCAAACTTTATAGCGAGCACACTTACGAACGACACAGAGAAAAACAAACTATTTAAATTCATACTAGAAACTAGACTAACAGATAAAGTGAGAAACAAACTAAGTACAGTACCTCGACCAACAAACCTATCTGAATTGATAGAAACGTTAAAAACTATATTTAGAAGCAAAAAAAATGCACTTCAATTACAGTCTGAATTAGGAAAAATTGTTCAAGCACCTAGAAATATTAACAGCTATGCAGCAAACATTGAAGGCTTAGTAGCAGAGTTAAACACATTGCAAATTATAGCTAAGCTCAACGATAGGCTTGGTTTAAATGCTTTTAAGAATGGTATGAACGGCCAAATAAAAAAAAACATTTTTGCGGCAAGACCAAAAACATTGTCTGAAGCAGTACAACTCGCTTCTGAAATAGAATCACACTAAAAAAAAAACGTTGTCTACGGTTTCAAACAGTTATACCTACACATATGTACGTCTCGTCAATAAACTTGGTAAAATTTCTCTTAAAAATTTTGTCAACTGTTGTTCGTACTACTTTCTAGCAAGTGAAGGAAAAATTAAGCCGCAAATTTAAAATGTTCCCATATTGGTTCCTATTTTTCGGAAATTTCAAATTCTTCACAAAAACAGGATTCGATTATTTTTTGTAATTTTTTTTATTTTCCTGGGATGTTCCATTAAAATTCCAAGTTTCTGACCGTCTACCAATTTATCGCGTTTTTCTGTAAGGAAGATCAGTAATGCATTCATTTTTTGAGCATAAGATTGATTAACTTCGTGTAGTACTGCTTTCCAAAAGCCCAAAAAAGACAGAAATAAAACCAATTGCAATGTACGAGTTATTAGCGATGCTCCTGCATCCGTCCGTGTGTTTAGTCTTTCGCCTGCCTCCGTCAGTTTTTCCAAGGTTTTAAAAATGCCCTCATAATGGTTCCAGGTCTTCTCGTCTGCATCAGCCCTTCATCTTGTTTCTTGCAGCCACTTCAATGCTTTGCTGGAATGCCTTCAGATGTTTTGTTCTTTGTTTCGATAAAATCAATAAAACATTCCACTAGTACTACTTTCTGATTTTCAATTTTAAGATAACGCAGTACTTGACTAGTTTGATCTTTGTGTGATACATCTGGGGTGCTATCGAATATAACGGAATAATATTTGGGCTTTTTAACTTGACAGAAAATTCGTTGACGAATATTAATGAACTTGTTTTGAATAAGTGATAGTGCTTCCATCAATATTTTTTCGTGAAATGTGTTCTCGAAGCACTGTAATTTGCGAGTAGGTGCACCAGTTCTAAAAAGTCCCCCTATTACCTACCACTTGTAATTTCTTCTCTTTTCTTCAATTGTCTTTCCTGTTCGAAGTCTGGCCTCTAACTTCTTCCATTTGCAAAGGTTTTGGTTGTGTTGGGGACTTGATTCATGCCTGGCGACTTTGGGATTAATTTGTCCAGTTATTAAAAACATCATATGAGCAAAACTGTGATGCGTTGTTTTTGTCCGGATTTTCAGACAAACGGCAGCAAAAGCAAAATAATGACAATTTAGAAGGAGAATAAGCCATCCTAGAACTTAATACTTTTTCGCCGTTAGTCAATGTGCGATAAATCCATTCTTTCAGCATTCGGTGCAGCAGAAACCGTGTCGCTAACATCCTGTAATACTTCTGGACCGTGTTGCACAAGTAGCAATCTCATATTTTCATCTATATCATTAGGCCACTTTCACATATCATCTAAATTTTTAGCTGATTCCAATGCTTTATCAGTCTCAGTGTCAATGTGTTCAATGAGAGAGTCAGAGACAGAGCCGGACTCAGATCCGGAGTCGGAGCAATAACCTTGACAACTATATTTGAACTATATTTGGATTTTGTTGTTAAGCAACACAAGGAATGTCTGATTACTTACTGTGAAGCAGTGGTAATGCTGGTAAATTTTGTAAATAAATTCGTTGGCTGAAAAAAGAAACTGTTTTGCAAATTTTGTATACCTATTTAAAAAAAATTAACCTGCCGCCCGGTGCACCTGTCGCCCGCTGCACCTGCCGCCCCATCACACCTGCCGCCCGGGGCCTGTGCCCCCTTGCCCCTCCCTCGCTACGCCACTGTGTCCCCAGTCAATGGCAAGTCGTTGTGTTTCGTCATAATGTTTCTTATGATTGGAAAACCGCCGAATGAAAAAACGTCTTATAGACTGATTTCGCTTCTTCCAATTATATCCAAAGTGATCGAGAAAATATTGATTAGGCGAATACAGATGGTAGTAGAAGAAAGGCATCTCATTCCGGATCATCAATTCGGTTTCAGAAGCAAGCATTCTATTGTTGAACAAGTGCTATTCTATGCACATGTAATCGAAAAATTTCTTGAAGAAAAAAGTATTTGTTCAAGCGTATTCCTTGACGTCTCTCAAGCCTTTGACAAGGTCCGGTATAAAGGCTTGATGTTTAAATTACGGCAAGTTCTGCAAGACCATTTAAATAATATTTTGGAGAATTACCTAACTGATAGATTATCCCGCGTCAAATGTGGAAATGATTTTAAGGAAATAACGGCTGTTTGGCGAATCGCACTCAACGAGACCATATCTGTTCATGTAACTTTTACTTACGAGAAAAAAAAGAATTTAAAAGTCTATTTAAACTCGATTCGAATTCCGTTTGGAAACGAGGCTTAGTATCTTGGAATGGCACTTGATGCAAAGTTGAAATAAAAAGCGCATTTAAAGAAAAAACGCAAAGAACTAGATAATAATTATAGAGAAATGTATTGGTTCCTCGGAAAATATTCCGAGCTTAATATTGAAATCAAAATGCTTGAATATAAGCAAGTGCTAAAACCAGTGTCGACATATGGTACACAATTCTGGGGTTGTACCAAATTAAGTAACTTTAACATTTTACAATCTTTTGAAAACAAAGTGCTAAGAGGTATTGTTAACGCGCCTTGGTATATCAGAAATAGCGATATCAACAGAGATATCGGCAATAAAATAAAAGTCGACTAGAAAATTGCGTAAATATTACAGTCCTCCAAGTTTTGGATGAAAGATATTTACTGCGTCGTCTGCAAAGAACAAACCTTTAGACTTAACGCTATAAGTAACCGCGTCTAACTGCGGAGTTAGCGGGAACTTCTAATAAACTTCTAAAAACGTTCTTATTTTGAGTAGTTAATACTACAAAACATATAAGATATGAAAGACAAATTGCTTATTGGTCTAACTCCTTGAAAAAGGGAGAAGGGGTTAGTGAGTAAAAATCTCACACTGTTACTGAGTTTCGTCTTTTGAAGATTACCACATCCCAGTGTAAGAATAACAAATCTTCTTGTTCAACACTCGCGATTGTTAGTTAAGCAAGTCACGTCTGGTTAGACATGAACAGACTTGGATGTGAAAAAATAGTGGTCTGAGTGCCACGACTAACTTCCCAGTGACGCTTTATATAGATTTGAAAAAAGTCATATATTTCATAAAGTTCATGAACAAAGTAATGGTATAGATTGCGGAGTATTTGCAATCTATTTTGCAACATTGTTATGCTACAAGAAATTACCAGAAACCAAATTCCGTATGATGTATCAATTATGAGGAATCATATACTCGTAGTTAGGATGCTACTATATAAGAAATTATTTCTTTCCCCAAATGGTGGATATCGAAAATAATTTTATTACACTCGCCATATATAATAATCTCATAATATCAATGTAATAATGATTTGCTCAATGACAATGTAATGACTGTCATAGCTTGACGTGTTTTGTTTTGTGCGTGTTTTATTTCTTTAATTTAGTTACTTATCCGTGAAAAAACTAGTGTTTAGTGTAGTGTTCTATACCTACGTTCCTTAATATTAGATCATTTAGTTTGTTTTAATTGTTTCTATTGATCGGCTTTTTATGAAATAAAAGTTCTCTTGGTATTTTTTGTTAAGCGGTTGTTACTGTTCCTTTTTTTTCTTGTTCTCTTCCTTTCAATTATATGTATATATGTGCAGTTTAGTTCCTTGTACTTTCTTATTCCTAGAATTTGTCCCCATTTATTATTGACTCCTTTGGTGTAGCTGGCTAATGTGTCGTGTAGAGAATAAAATGTCGGCGGGGATGGATGGTGTCCCAAACGTCGTATTGAGACACCTGCCTATGGAGGCTGTAGATATTTTCACCACGCTGTTTAACAATGCGCTGAATAATGCACATTATTTTAAGTAAGTAGAATAGGTAGTTTGTAATTTGTTTTATATAAAATCTCAATAATGATACCGAGTTTTAGTAAATTTTCTCGAGGAATATATATGTAAGATTAGTTCGTAAAATAGTTCGTAGGCTGAAAGGCAATAATTATAAGATATAGTTAAGTTTAGAGCGTTCGCATAAGGACCAATAAATAAGAATAAGTATCCTGTTAATTTTAAGTTAGGTTTAATGATTTTTGTCTAGTATGTAAGTAGATATTTAACAATGAATAAAAAAATGAATTTCAAAGTCAAAAAAAGGCTAATGTGTCGTGCATGTAATTTATAGTGCGCGAGTTCTATACTGGTTGTAACATATCTGCAATTTTTTTTATTTTATTTTTTTTTCTGTTTCTATTGTTTTTTTTGCTATTTAAAATCCCAGTTCTAAAATGGATTGCAGAGCTAATAAATGCTTGGAATCCAAAAATTCCTCCAATCCTCTTTTTGCCTGTTACGGCCCTTGTGGCATGATGTTCTATGCTAAATGTGTAGGCTCAACCAATGCATTTATGGATAAAGTCAAAGCTTCGGATATCGCCTTATGGTACTGCTTTCCGTGTCAAAAATTGTCACTTTCCACCCTTGCTTTCAAAATGTCAGTTTTCAAGGCTGACATATTGAAATTATCGAAGGGGTTTAAAGACTTATTCGACAATTTCAATACCACCGTATCAATACCACCGTATCACGTATCCACATTCTCTGATTTTCATTTTCGGCAGCAACGTCTACTGACCCTGAGTTGCCGACTAATGAAGTAAAGCAGTGTACCCAGCGGGCCATGGATACATTGATTTCATTTGACACAACAGTCTGCCCAACTGTTGAAGCTACCCCTGAGCCCATTGTCTATTTAGCATCGCCCTCATCTACGTCCTCTACTCGCAGGCAAAAGGAAACGCGATATGCCTTCCTCTGCGTTGAATCCAAAGACAAAGCGGTTTAACCTTAGGAGTCAGCGAAAAAACTCAAACGAGGCGCCCACTCTTAATGTTAGTCCCACATATATAAATCATTCCTTAGGTACAGAATCTGGAACTATTGAATCGATTCCCAGGCCGAAATCTTTTTTTCATTTCTCGACTAAAACCCAACACTTCTTCAGACGATGTCCTGAACCATTTGGTCTCGAGAAACCTGATTCCAAAAGATGACTCAATCAAATGCACCAAAATCAGCAAGGCTGATGGGTAAAAAACCAAGTAGGCTGTCCCTCTACTATCAAAATGTAAGGGGACTCCGCACAAAAACCGCTGAAGTATATTTAAACTCCCAAGCCCTCTCTCATGATATCTTCTCCTTGACGGAAACATGGCTTAATGCCGGAATTTTAGACACGGAACTCTTCAATCATGAGTTCTCCGTATTCAGAAACGAACGTCATAACAATGACCTGAAAGCGCTTGGAGGAGGTGTCCTGATCGCTGTTCGTTCCAACTTTGAGTCACGAAAGATTGACTTTCCATTTCAACTTAATGTCGAAGTTATCTGTGTAAAAATTACACTTAAGAACAAACATTTATATGTTGTTAATACGTACATTCCATCGTCTCGTCTATGTTCTTTGTATTCGGAACTTTCTATGGCACTAGACCATATTTTTGACATATCTTGTTGTGACAGCACGGTCTTACTTATAGGCGACTTCAATCTGCCACATATTGGATGGGTACCTTCTGAGGATGATTCTCATTTCATTCCATCCTTTGATTCTGCCCAACAAGAGCTCGCTTTACTTGACAACATTTTGTCTTTTGACTTACAGCAAACAAGCTGTATAAAAAATTTCAGAAATCGAACTCTCAATCTTGGTTCTGGAATCCCACTTCAGTATAACTAACATAGATGACAATCATTCACCCCTGGATGTATTTATTGAACTGGGCGCACATCTGTACGAAAACAGTAATTCGTATGACCGTTCGCAATCTTTTGACTTTCGGAAAGCTAATTTTCAAAGGCTTTCTGATGAAATTAATAGCCTTAATTTTAATCTTACTGCGTTATCTCATATTGAAGATGCAGTATTCTTTGATGGATAACTGCATGAAAAAAGTGATTCCTGTGAAATCCTCTAGGAATCTGAAAACGTCCCATCCCTGGTACACTAAAGAGCTCAATTCGATACGAAACAGACGTAATAGGGCTTGGAAGAACTATTTAAAAAGTCTCTGCCACTCAGATCTTGAACTCTATTTCACATTATTCAATGAATTCAAATCTTTATCCTGCAACTTATATATAATTAAAATGGAATGCTCTTTAAAATTGAACCAAAAACTTTTCTGGGGTTTTGTCAATTCCAAGAAAAAAACCGATGGTTATCCATCGAAGCTTACTTACAACAGTTCTACAATAACAGTAAGTCATTTAGGGAGACCCCTCTTCACATTGATGATCAATATTTTAGTTATCTAACTAGCTGTTCCCAAATAAGTTTTAGTAGTATCTCATTCGATTTGGAAACAATTTTAAAATGTATTTCTTCTCTGAGGAATGACTATTCATCAGGTCCTGATGGCATTCCACCGATTGTTCTTAAAAAATGCAGTCATGCTATTGCTCCATATCTAAACTATCTGTTTGAATTGTCCATTAGTACAGGTAAATTCCTTAATCTATGGAAAAGTGCTTTTATCACACCTGTATTTAAAAAAGGCGAACGTGGTGATATCACTAATTATAGGCCCATTTCAAAGCTTTCGTGTATCCCTAAGCTTTTTGAACAAATTGTTTGTGAAAAGCTAATATTTCTTTGTCACAATATATCCTCTCGCGCGGTTAGTCACCTTGTCGAGTGCATCATCCAGGAAGGGATGGTGCCGGTGCGGAGGCTTAAGTCGCGGAGATTCAACGGACTATGCTGTCGACGACTGCGATCGTCACTAGGGCCACCCATGGCAGATAGACCGTCTGATGAGCGATGACCAAGAACTAACCAAAAGGACACTACGGTCCATCCCCTCCCCCCAACCCCACCCCTTCCTCTGCCCCCCCCCCCCCACCCACCACACACCTATCCTAATACAAACCTAATTCCAGGGGTGGAGCGAGCAAGTAGTAAACCGTGCCCAAGGATGAAAGGTTGGGGGTCAAACCAACCGCTAACGAGCTCCCTGAGGTGCCCTGGCGAAGACCTGCAGGTACCTTAATGCCTTACCCCGGCATGGCGGCGCTGCCGGGGCGGACTACCCTTTCCGGCCATAATCGTGGGAACCAAAATTTCTAAAACAACTAACAAAAACAAGGATGAGGGAGTGGGTATGTTAGATACCGAGAGTGCGGCAGACACACTGCCGGTGGAACCGCACATTAGAGATGAGGCCCTAGAGGCCGGTGCAACTGATGAGGAGATATCGGAGGAAAGGGAAGAACAGCTCTTAGCTGAACCCTCCGAAGAGAATCTCGCAACGGACAAGGCGAGGAAGAAGAAAAAACTCTCTCCAGGTCTGCTAAGGAAGAGGGAGTTCAAAAAGGCCAAACACATATATGGCAGGTAGCATCGCTAGGATGGGCCAGAGAAACCATAGCACAGGACATTCTCACAAGGCCCCCAGAACCGAGAACCAGGACGGCTAATAAGGACGTGACCGGCAAGAAAGGCGATTACACAAGGCGGAGGGATGACGTTGTTAAGATGGACCCCAATGCCAGAAACAGAAGACCCGAAGTACGTAAGGAGGTTCAGCCAGTCCCAAGGGAGCCTAGCGATAAGCCGGGCCCCAGCGGACTTCAGCGGAAACCGACGGAAAAAACGGGTGGTAAAAGAAGTGTGTTTGCCTCGAAGAGGATGAGGTCGTCGGAAGACGTGCCAAATGCCCCCAAGAAGATCAAACAGACCACAACGACCACGGGGAGCCCCAAAAAGGCATCAGGCGCGTGGGGAACCAACCAAAGGAGCAGCTACAGCGAGGTGACGAGAAATCCGTTGCAGCTGGCTGTGGTGGACATCAAAAAGCCGAGCGGGCAGTACACAGTAGAATGTGGGAAGAGAATCGAGCAGACCTTGGGCTCTGCAATCGTATCTCACATTCTAAAGAACGCCGGCGTAAATGCCCCAGCCTATGGCAAGATGAGGTGGATCAAGGGTATCACCTACATCGACTGCAAGGACCAGGCATCCAACTACTTCGCCAAGACCGTTATAGACGACCTAGAACTCTGGGAAGGAGCCATGCTCAATGCCGTCCCGCCCAGAGAAGTCCCTAGGAAGGCGAAGGGACGAATAGTCATCCCCGAAATGGGGGTGGACAAGAATGACGTGCTCCGCGTCCTGCAAGCGCAAAACCCACAGATCCCCATGCAGGGATGGGAAATTGTAAGCGCGGAAGAGCCCAAAAACGGTGCAAGAGGCTATATCGTCGTCTTCGACGAAACGCCATCACCGCTGAAGAAGGAGATGCAGATGGCGTTGTCATTTGCAGCGAGCGAGGTTACCCTCAAGCTGCTTAAACGCACTGCATCGGACGCACAGGTGACCGACAATGTGGGAGGAGAAGATATGGCCATCGATGAAGATAGTCCAGATCAACCTCCACCACAGTAAAGTCGCCTCGGACAACTTGAGGCTGCTCCTGGAAAGGGAGCAGCTGGACCTGGCCCTAGTCCAGGAACCATGGATCCATAACGATCGCGTGATGGGATTAGGGTCATACAAATTTAACACCTTTTACAGATCCGATAAGGGAAAGGTGAGATCGTGTATCGTGGCAAATAAAAACCTTCATGTATTAATGTTGTCTCATTTCAGCACGGGCGACGTGACGGCGGTGGAGGTTAGAGGAGAGGACGAGAGCTGTACTGTGGCGTCAGTGTACATGCCCCACAATGACGACACATCTGTCCCCCCGGATTCGGTAAGGACGCTAGTAGCAGCGTCCGAGAAAGGTAAGAAGAACTTAGTCTTAGGCGGTGACGTAAATGCCCATCATACTATCTGGGGCAGCTCAGATATTAATGCAAGGGGCGAGGCTTTGTTCGACTTTTTACTCAGTTCCAATCTAATCGTATGTAACAGGGGTAATGACCCTACCTTCATAACAGCGAATAGAAGGGAAGTTTTAGACGCTACATTTGTATCTCAGAGCAGTTCCGTCCAGGTCGTGAACTGGAGAGTGTCCAGCAAGGCATCGTTCTCAGACCACTGTTGGATACTCTTTGACCTACAAATTCAATCTCAGGCTAGGGAAATTTTCAGGAACCCAAGAAGAGCAGACTGGGACAGGTTCACTACAGAACTACAGATGTTGGAAAACGTCTGCCCGGTAAAAAACCACAGCACTGAACAAGAGATCGACAAAGCAGTTGAGTCTCTAACTGAGGTGCTCTCAAAATCCTTCGAAAAATCCTGCCCAGTAAGCAGAACGAACGGAAAAAAACGCCCTCCCTGGTGGAACTCCAAGATCGGGGAGCTTATGCAAGCGTCAAGATCTAGATGGAACCTCGCAAAGGAGGGACTAATCGAATGGACGACCTACAAGCAGAGCGTTAAACTCCTAAAAAAGGAGATAAGATTCGCCAAGAAGAACTCATGGAGAAATTTCTGCGAATCGATCGAATCTACGACTGAGGCGTCGCGACTCAGAAAAGTTCTGGCTAAAGCACCGATACCGATATCCTCGCTAAGAAATATCGACGGTAGCTGGACTGAATTACACGAGCAGACGCTGGTCGTTTTGACAGAAACCCATTTCCCAGGATGTGCCGACGTGCCTAGAGTATACGATACAGTTACACATGACACGAGGCAGGGAATGGATCAAAACACAATCGACGCAATAATCGACGAAAGAAAAATAGCATGGGCGATCAACTCATTCGCCCCCTTCAAAGCACCAGGAATAGATAATATTCGACCTATAATGCTTCAGAAGGCTAAGGATGCCACTATCCCAAGACTAAAACGCATCTATATGGGCTGCTTAAGGCTTTGCATGGCGTGAGGTGAGGGTAATATTTATCCCTAAAGCAGGGAAAGCTACCCACACCACAGCAAAGGACTACAGACCTATAAGTCTGTCATCATTCATGCTAAAAATACTGGAAAGACTAATTGATGTGCATGTCAGAGAAGCGATCAGCGATAATTACCTTTCCAAATCGCAGCACATACATCAAAGGTAGATCTGTAGACACCGCACTACATAAAGTAGTTTCCGTGGTGGAAAGATCACTGGAATTCAAGGAATTTACTTTGAGTGCGCTCCTAGACATAGAGGGAGCCTTCAATAATATCGAGGCTGACGCAATTCTGCGCGGCCTTAGAAGGGCCCGGGTCAATAACAGTCTATGTGAATGGATTGGACTAATGTTAGGCACACGACGAATCAAGTCCTATCTAGGAGACGTTTGTATAGAACGGAAAGTTAGCAGAGGTACCCCACAAGGAGGCGTCCTCTCTCCGCTCATATGGATCCTAGTCATGGACGAACTCTTAAAAATACTAGAGCGGGAAGGCTTTATCGTGAGCGCTTACGCCGACGATGTAGCAATCCTGGTCCCGGGTAAATTCACCCCAGTCCTCAGTGAGCGACTCAGCTATGCACTCCTACTGGTCAGCAAATGGGTTGCGGAAAAAGGACTCGGAGTAAACACAGACAAGACAGAAATCCTGCTGTTCACAAGGAACAGGGCAATACTGGCCTTTGAACCACCAAGGATGAATGGAGTGCACCTGCAAGTATCCAAGACGGCAAGATACTTGGGGGTTATACTAGATTCCAAACTCAACTGGAAGGAAAATATAGAAGACCGGGTGAAAAAGGCATACGTGGCACTTTATGCCTGCAGAAGAACATTCGGCAACACATGGGGATTTAAACCACATGTGGTACACTGGCTGTACACAGCGGTGGTAAGACCCATTCTAACATATGGCGCAGCTGTATGGTGGAAGGCTACTGAGAAGAAATGCCATCTCTCAAGCCTTACTAAGATACAAAGGACGGCTTGCATTGGGATAACAGGGTCACTAAGGACCACACCCACTGCAGCCATGGAGGTAATACTTAACCTCACGCCCCTGGACATACACTGCAGCAGCATAGCAGTTAAAACGGCCGTTAGACTCAGGGAGTCGGGACTATGGTCTTTCAGGCCCTACGGACACGCATCGGTCGAGGCAAGATGGAGAGCCTCGAAAGAAACAAAATCCACTGACTACCTACCACACACCTTCGCCTTCAAAAAGGGATTCGTTACCAGAATCCCAGAAAGAAGCGAATGGATCAACAGAACAGTCACGGAAGAAGGCGAAATAGCTATCTATACCGACGGATCCAAAATGGATGCGGGTACAGGTGCAGGCATCTTCTGTGAGACTCTGGGCCTGGGTATGTCCTTCAGAATCAACGATGAATGCAGCGTCTTTCAGGCAGAGACAGCTGCAATCACTCAAGCCGCTAAGGAGGTGAAGAAGCGTAAACTGGCCGATAAGTAGATCACCATATACTCTGACAGCCAAGCGGCCATAATGGCCATGGAGTCAGCAGTTGTTAAATCAAGGACGGTGTTACAGTGCAGAAAACACCTAGACGAGATATCAACCGTAAACTCGGTGACCCTATGCTGGGTACCGGGGCACAAGGACATCTCGGGCAACGAAGAAAGGAAGGGAAATGTTAAGTGAATAGACGTGTTTGTAATCGCTCCGTCCCTAAAGCAAAATTCTTAACCAATTTCTTTTAAAATAAATTATACACAGTCGGTTTTATAGAGACCAATAATTATTTGCATTGTATAACATTCTTTTACGTACAAACTTTATCCGGATAAACGTATTTTATACATTTTTGATTCAGTGTGGCAATATTATTAAAAACATTTCAACATGTCAACTACTCGCCAGCAAACTCTTAAAGAGAAATCCACTTTGGCTACTGCAGTGACCCCGGATAAATTTCAATCAGGTAATAGCCAAATCAAAACTCAAACACAATCTGTAAAGAAATCAGATAAAAAACCATCGCTAACCGACCAACTTCGTGATTTGGAATCAAACTTAATTGTTAAATTTAAATCGTTGCTTTCGGAATTTGAATGCAGCTTTAACAACAAACTCTGTGAAGCTATTTCTTCTCTTACAAGCAGAGTACAACAATTTGAGAGCGACATTCTGGAACTACGAGATGAAAACCGCAAACTAAAAGAAGATCTTGCTGACATTCAGCGGAAAGAGCGTCTCCGTGATGTGATCGTTCGTGGCATTCCACAAAAACCAAGAGAAAATCCTACTGACTTGGTAAAAATCATCGCTGGAAAACTCAACTACAACATCACTTCCCACTTTGATGCATTTCGACTGAGAAACAAATCCAATAATGGAAGCAGCCCGTTGCTGATCAGACTCTCATCACAAACTGAGCAAAGCGCACTGCTTGCTGCCTTTCGGGCGAATAAAGGTCTTACACTCGCTCAGCTAGAGAATGATTCACTTTTCTCTGACAACAACAGCGCAACATCTGCGCCCGTTACCCATCGTACCAGTTCCAGTCGTATTTATATAAATGAGAGTTTAACCAAGGAAAATAGCTCTTTGCTACGCCATGCTTTACAACTACGTCGTGAGGGTCTACTGTTCTCCGCCAGAACGCGCAATGGATTTGTTTACGTGAAGAAGAGTAAAGATGACACTGAAATGAAAATTGCTTCAACTTCTACGCTCTCGTAATAGCTGACTGTCTTGTTAGCCGTATGACGTTCATGGATTCTGCTTTTAACGTTTAGCGATACAATAATATTTATATTTATTTATTTCATATTTATTTTTTATTTATAATTTTGAATTCTTAGTCTGAAATTAATTTTGAATTTTTTTTAATTGGATCTAATGTTACATTTTTATGATACCCACCCCTCCTCTCCTTATCTGTACACTTTTCTCGCGTTTTCGCTCTTTTCTTTATACATCTGTTCATGTTTTCTTTTTTTCTTTTCTATAGTGTCTCTTTTGCATAGATTACATATTGCTGCAAATAATGACATTGCGCTACTATTGTTTGTTGATGGCGTTTTAATGTATGATGGCTCGTAATGTGAGTTTACCTGGAGTGATGGATGAGGTAGAGGTTCGTACACTTGTAAGAATATTATCCAATGCTTATGAAGGTTTTAAAGTATGCCATTTTAATGCTCGTAGCCTTAACTTATCGAAGTTAGATTTTGTTCGCCATACTTTCATTGGGTCAGGATTAGATGTTATTTGTGTAAGTGAAACTTGGTTCAAGACACTTGATAATCAGGACGACTATAATACAATTTTTGGCATTCCCGGGTATTCACTGATTCCGCATAACAGAACTACAGAAACTACTGGTGGTGGGATTGCAATTTATTACAATGCTACTTTAGGCTGTAAAATATTAGGAAAATCAGTGGGTAATGACACTGAATATCTGCTTGTTGAAATTTCAAATGGTAATGTTAAATGCATCCTTGGTGTTGTCTATAGCCCCAATCGTAACTGTTCTTTTGATCAATTGTTTTGCAAAATTCAAGAATTCTCACCATACTATGAGCATATTATACTTTGTGGTGATTTTAACGCAAATTTACATAAATCGGACAGTAGATCTCGTCAGCTCTTAGATGACATTGCTTCCTCTGGTATGGTGGTTGTTAACTCTTCCGCTACACGTTTTGCGACTGACTCCCTACCTAGTCTTCTTGACTTAGTAGTTGTCTCCGACCGTTGTAATGTTTTGCTACAAGACCAGCTATCTCTAGAGAGTGTATCCGATCATGATCTTCTTTTCTGCACATATAACATCAACTTCTCTTGCGCTTCGTTGCAGGAATCTTTTCAATTTCGGGATTTCGCATCAATAAATAATAACATCCTTCAATATGATGCAAGTTTATGTCCGTGGAATTCTTGCTACTTTGTTCCGGATGTTAATGGAAAGGCAGAACTTGTTCAGGGAATAATAAATGATCTCTTTAATATGCATGTTCCCGTTAAAACTGTACTAGTGCGCAATAAAAAATGCCCATGGTTTACTTCTGAAGTACACTGTGCTATAAAATCTCGTCGGAAACTGTATTGCAAATGGAAGCTAATGCGTAATACTACAAATTGGGAGGCATATTGTAGAGCCAGAAATTACTCCTCATCTGTCACTAGAATGGCAAAGAAAAGATATTTTCTATCGAAACTGAGTACCGACCAACCTTCAAAAAAGCTCTGGAGCAATTTACGCTCAATCGGACTAGGAAAAAATAATATATCAACTAATTTACCTGATGTTGATGAACTTAATTGCGCTTTTTTGTCCAATCCAAGTAGCAACTCCTCTTTTGTCCCGATTGTTCATCTCTTTTTTGATTCACCTCTTGGCTTGGATTTTGAAGTTGTCACGGAAGCGGATGTGATACATTATATCCGAAATCTTAAGTCGAATGCAATTGGTGAGGATGGATTACATCTTCGCTTCGTTAAAATGTTACTTCCCCATATTATCAGTTGTATCACACATTTAATTAATTTTTGTATTACTTCCTCTACTTTTCCTGACTGCTGGAAAAGAGCTAAAATTATCCCTGTACCAAAAAAATCCAGAGCCTTATCGACCTCCGATTTCCGTCCCATAAGCATTTTACCATGCCTGTCTAAGGTTTTTGAAAAAATCATTGCCAAGCAGATTTCTTGTCACCTTAATCGTTTTAATTTATTGACGCCTGTGCAGTCTGGTTTCCGTGCCCAACATAGCTGCTCCACGGCTTTGGTCAAAGTTCTTGACGACATCAGAGTAGAATATGATAAGGACTATCTTACGCTGCTCTGCTTACTTGACTTCTCTAAGGCCTTTGACACGGTAAATCATGACATTTTATGTAGGAAATTAAAGCTTTACTTTGGTTTTAGCGAACACTCTTTGTGTCTAATAAGAAACTATCTTTCAAATCGCTCTCAAAGGGTTTATATTGACCAAAAATATTCTCGACCAAAAAGTATCCTTTCTGGAGTGCCGCAGGGTTCAATTCTTGGCCCAATCCTTTTTTGTTTGTATATAAATGACCTTCCTCAAGCATGCTGCAATGCATCTATTCATCTTTATGCTGACGACGCACAGATATACCTTTCTAGGCCAATTGGACTGGTTGAGGATCTCGTGAGTAGATTTAATTCTGATCTTTCCTCAATAGTTAAATGGTCTCAAAATAATGGTCTGATCTTAAACCCAATGAAAAGTCAATTGATTCTGATTTCAAAAACATTGTACGACACTGAAGTGATACCGCCTGTTTATCTCAATTCTACGATGCTTAAGTTTTCAGATACTGTAACAAACCTTGGGTACAAATTGGATCGATCTCTTTCCGCTATTGACCATGCAAATTATATTGTGGGACGTATCTATGCAGGCTTACGTAAGCTGTATTTATTTTCTAGTTTCACACCCGTTGATACTAAATTAAGGTTGGTTAAGTCCTTATTTGTTCCAATCTTTGACTATGCCATTGTTGTCTATCCAAAATTAGATTCCCGTTCTCAGCACAAACTACTTGTTGCTTTTAATGATATGGTGCGATATGTATTTGGGATAAGAAGATATGAACATATATCCAGTTACCACAAACTCGTCCTCGGCTGTTCCCTTCAGGATTTTTTGGGAAATAAGATGTTGTGTGTTCATGCACAAGATCATACGTGACCAGTCTCCGCTCTATCTTTTCCAGAAATTACAATTTGTTCAGTCGCAGCGAACTTTCAATCTTATAACGCCACCTTCCAACTACTTGAATACGTCGCGCCTCTTTCTAGTCCACACTGCCAGACTTTGGAACTCTCTACCTGTCGCCATTAAACAAATAATAGGAGCTGAAAGATTTAAAAGAGCTTTATTTGCCCACTTCGCCTAATTGTAATCATTGCATATTCTTCTTTTCTTTCTTACTTCACTCTACTATTCTTTATCTATCGTAACTTTCTCCTCTTTTCTGTTCTCTTGTTAACCCTGTCCCTCCATTCCTTTCTCCAAATATGTATTTAAAGTTCCTTAATTGTATAATCATTTAAAATTCATTTAATTTTTATTTTAAACTTAACTTCTCTTAGTACCAATGTTTTTTCTTTTATTTAAATTGTTAATGTACTATAAAAGACACTTGGTCTTACTTGTACTCTACCAATAAATTTTTGAATTGAATTGAATTGAATTGAAGAAGCAGACAAGCTGGCAAGATGCGGATCGGAGATGGATGCATCTCTGGCGCTGAAATCCTTACAAACTCCGCTCAGTACACTGTCACGGAAAATCAACGCCGAATCCATGAGTAGAACAAACCTACGTTGGACCAGCCTTGAAACATGCAGACACACGAGGGAGCTTTGGCCAGCGGTAAACAAAAGGAAATCTAAGGCCATAATCGGGCTGAACCGCAGAGACATACGCACACTGACAGGGGTCCTTACAGGACACTGCGTGGTGGGCCTACACGCGGAACGGCTGGGCATAGCGCACAACGATTACTGCAGGAGCTGTAGAGACGTCGAAGAGACAGAATCTATTCGTCACCTATTATGTGAATGCCCTGCCCTTAGTACTAAGAGATTCAAGATTCTTGGCAGCTACTTTTTTGAGGAGCTGGAGGATCTGACCGACATTGAGCTTAACAAACTCCTGAGATTTACATATAGATCCGGGTGGTTCTAATAAAGCGGATCACTGAGCTGTTTAACAGCGGCATATCTTTTGTATTTGCAGGTTCAAAATTTTGGAAACCCCAACAGCAATGGACACAATGGACCCAAACAGTTGGTCTAAGTGAGCCGTGACAACAGTCACAAGGGCATCCATCTACCTACCTACCTACCTTGTCACAATATAATTTGTAATGAATAGCATGGATTTGTAAGAAACAGATCCACTGTCACTAATCTATTAAGTTTCTTGCATGATTGTTCTAATGCCTTGAAGAATAAGGGCGAAAAGGATTGCATATACACTGACTTCTCTAAGGCTTTCGATCAGCTGTCCCATGAAATAATCGAATTTAAGCTTAGGGCTTTTGGCTTCCCACCATGTTTCATAAAATGGGTTAATTCATACCTTATATCAAGGGTTTATCAAGTGAAATTTAGAGGATCGCTATGTGTATCTTTCACAGCTCAGTCTGGAGTTCCCCAAGGAAGTCACCTCGGACCAATTTTATTTATAGTTGCCATTAATGATGTTAAGGCATGTATAAATCACAGTAATATCCTGATCTACGCTGATGATATGAAAATATATAAATATATCACTAGTCAGCAAGACAGAATGTTTCTTCAATCTGACATTAATAGCTTCGCTAATTGGTGTGATAAAAACGGTTTATCCCTGAACCCAACTAAATGTCAACATATGACATTCTCTAGAAAGACTAACCCTTCCATCTTTCAATATTCTCTGTCTCAACATATTCTTTGTAATGTTGATAATTTTAATAATCTTAAGGTTTATTTCGACCCCAAACTGGTTTTTGCTAAGCATTTTAATTCTTTTATTAATAAATTTAATTCTATGCTGGGCTTCGTAAAAAGGTGGGCCAACGAATATAATGACCCTTACGTTTCTATGTCATTGTACAATTGTTTTGTCCGTCCGATTCTAGAGTATGCCTCTCAAGTTTGGGCACCGTTCTACAACATTCATTCAAATCGATAAGAGGCCATTCAACGTAAATTTATTCGATTTGCACTTAGAGGACTTTCATGGGCTGATCCATTTAACCTTCCACCCTAAAGTCAACGTATCAAGCTTCTTCAAATGTTACCCCTTTCTCAACGAAGGCTTAATAGCGATATCATTTTTTTACACCACCTTATATCCGGTCAAATAGATGCACCTGACTTGCTGTCGTCTATTGGCTTTAATTTTCGTGGTGGTGCCCATAATTTACGCAGTGTTGAGTTATTGTTTAACCCCCATCAAAGAACGAATTATGGGAAGCATGAGCCTATTAGTCGCATGAGTAGAATCTATAATCTAAATGATCATGTGATTGACTTGCATGTTAGTAAAATTAAGCTAAAAAATATTTTGCGTAATAATGCTTTAATGCCTTAAATTGTTTGCATTATTTTGTGTCTGTGTTAGTATTTTGTAGGTACATAATTATTGTATTTTTAATTGTTTTGTCCCTACTAACACCTGCACTAAATGATGAGCCTGTGAGAGCACTTTTTGTGCTGGCAATTTCTGCTCGTGATAGTTGCTTGCTTTAAGCACTCCACGACACAGAGCTGATAGTGCATTTAAAAAAAAAGACAAATGACAATAAATAGTACAAATAAAGCCAAATTATTTTAATTATTTATTTACTAACAAAAAACGGCTGTACCGATTTCGCTGGAAACTTAATAAGTTCTGAGTTACGTAATTAAACTGCGATAAAACCCGGTCCCATGTCAATATCATCTTTGGTTCTCGAGATAATCGTGGCGAAAGATAATTCCGAACGCACATACGTACATACACACAGACATATATCTCTATAAAAACGTCGAATTTGGATACCGGTGACTTTGAAACGTGGAGATATGTCAAAATCCGCGATTCACAAAATCGGCCCCATTACAAGAACTTCCACTATGAAGTTAATAAGCACAATTGATGTGTTGTCTCACTTACGGCTATTGTGCATCGCCAGGATTATACCTATCTTACACTAATTCTACAACACCCAACCACTGATTCTGCGGTTTTAAGACTTGAGATGTTGAATTTACCGATTTGCAAGTCTTTTTTTTACGGTTACCCCTGTATCAAAATACAAAAAAGTTGTTATTATCCAATTATAACATAACAAAGGTAGGTCAGAGACACATTACTAGCATAAAAGGTCTTAACATCACGCTCCCTTATCCACGAGAAAACAAAAGTCAAGAAGAAGTGCAACCAAGCGGAAAGAGTTTTAAGTTTTAAACAAATCAAATTATAAACAAAAATGTATTCCTAGTCCTACCATATCTAAGAAAAGTAAGTCTGTAACTATTGACCTAGCTATTGCAATGAATTGCAAAGTAAAACCTTATTGACCCAATAGTGACAATAAATATCAAACCGAAGATTCCGTTGTTAGTTTCATCTCGCAATCAAAATTATGCAGTATTTATGTAAGTACTTATCGGTAATCAAATTCCTTTCGATTTAATACCACCTTATAAAATAACGCGATTTCAAATTTAAAAAGTGGTCTGGGTGCGACCCGCAATGTCCAAACGACTAACTTCCCAGTGGGATCAATGTGATTTATGCGATTAGTGGGAAGTTTTGAAATGTGGTTAACCATAAGATATGGTTAAGAATTATTTAATATTAAAAAATCTTTAAAATTTTTCATGGAAATTAAATGTTGTTAATAACAGCGAAGTGTTGTTATGAACACGGAGACCTGCAAATTTACATATACATATACGAAATAACGGAGCACAATGTAATAATGATTTGCTCAATGACAAATTACAATAAATAGTACAAATACTCGTAGAGGCAAATTATTTTAGTTATTTATTTACTAACAAAAAACGGCTGGACCGATTTCGCTGGGAACTTAATCAGTTCTGAGTTACGTAATTACGTTGAATTTGGATTCTAGTGACCTTGAAACATGGAGATATGTCAAAATCCGCGATTCACAAAATCGGCCCCATTACAAGAACTTTCACTGGGAAGTTAATAAGTGATAAAGCTCGCACGATGGTCGCGACGTTTCCGAACGAAAACAATGACAAACATAGGGAAAGGCTACAGTCCGCTTAGGCAAACTGTTGGATACCCTATTCCAATTCCCATCGCTCATTACGTGGTATTGACCAAAATCTTACTATGGGAGAATCGTTAAGAAGGATCTTCATACTTTGATATACAGCATTTAAAGGGTTGTATTGAAACTAACAATTTTTTGTAAAACAACGCTTCTTAAAATTAGGCATGGTCGAAAACTTTATGTAAAGGAATTGTTCAAAACGCTTTTAACTACATACTTGTTAATGATTTCTTCAATAAAAGGTTTTTTTTTAAGTGGAAGTGGCAGTGCGCGGTTAAACAAAATTGTAAATCCCGTTGTAAAACACACCTCCTAAAAGTGGGCATTCAGTTTTCTACATCAAAATTCGGTTTTTTCGATAACTTTGTTTTTTGAGTTTGTGGACAGATCTTACAAATTCTTAAACTTTATTACTTCGGGCCCCTAGGTTAGGTTAGGTTAGGTTTATGTGGCTGTCGGCAGAAGCCGACACACTTAGACCAATTTAAGTCCATTCTGATACCACGTATGTATTATCTACCTCAACTCTGTACATGGGGCTGGCCAACGACACGCGGTTGTTCTCAAACGGTCCCCCATCTACGTACTAACCGCGCCCAACGTCGTTTAATTACGGTGATTTCGGGCCCCTAGAGAGATTATGATTAATATTTCAGCTCTCTAGCTCCAGCTTAAAGGCCCAATTTTTGCCGGCGGACGGAGGGACGATCAGACGGCTAGATCTACATTGCTATCGATGCTGATTACGAATATAGAAACTTTTATGGCTCTACGGGAAATATTAAGGTATGTTACAAACTATGAGTCAAAATTAATATACCCTTAGAAAAAGAATATCATAAACTGAAATTTAACTTAAACCAATGAATAATTAACGTCGGAAAAAATAGAAGCAATCTATGCACAACCTATAATACTTAATAGTGTCGCATATTATTTGTATAGAAATCGGACGTTTAATAAATAAGGTGCCAAAATAACAAGAATTTCCTAAAGCACATAGATGCATTTTTACTTTATAAATATTAAAGATTTATTAAAGAAGGAAGCATCGCTTCGGGTTTCCACATGTGAGAATTCTCACACGAATACACTTGTTTAAAATATTCTGCAAACATTTGAAGTCTATAAAATATTCATTCCATGCACTGCACAGTAATCTTTATTTCATAGAAAAGTCGCTGTATTAACATAAAATAATTCTTAAATTAAGGCACATATATTTTTGCTATCGCATGTGCTACCAAGCTTGCACACTAAAGCCTCTAAATTATTTAGTAAAGAAAAAATGTTTAACACTGACAAAAGAACTGAAGTGGGAAGATAGATCATTCACGAGTTTTCTTCATTTAGCTGCTAAATATGGTAACGACAGGGATTAGGTAATCTGCACACTTATGCTATTCCTAGTAGCCGTCTAATTCGCTAAGGTACAGGTAGCTAAAATGCATGCACGGTATCTTTAGCAGTGTAAGGCACATGATAGTTGTGGCAAGTGAATTGTAGTTATTATCAACTGTCTCTGTGATGATACGTTTGATGGTCTGTAAATGTTTTACTCCCATAACGTACAAACACAATAGCGTTTTATAACTTTTACACGTTTTATATAAATATTGCTGAAAAGGAACAATTGGTCATCATTCGAATTGTGAATTTGTATCCGATATCTTCTCTTGGTCGGTTAACTCGCAAACTGACTGGTTAATTAAATCATGGTGAGTTCACTGAATTTAAAAGAGTAAACAAATGTAAACCAATGATGACATCACGAGCTGCGACGAAAGTGTTTTATACAGCTAGTACTTAAATGTTGCAATATGTGCGATGGGAGTGAAAAAAATATATATATGTAGGAAACATATGATAATGTTTACAAAAATAACAGTGAAAACCAAACAATTCAAATGAAAAATGAAAAAAAAAACGCAACCGAATCATTTAAAAGGGTTTTCAACAGATTTTGAGAGCAAATTTAATTAATTACATACGATAAAGTGAATCACCATAGCATCTTCCAATTCTTGATCCCGGATGTTACCAATTTTAATAGCATACAATATGCAAATACATTAAGGAAATAGTATCTTCCTTGGTTTTACTGAAATATTAATTTAATATATTTTTGATATTCTTGATTTTACTGAAATATTATATAAATCTCCCTTTTTTAAAGATTTTAGGACTGCTTGTAATAGCTCTAGTGGGTTACTGTAATGGCGATGTATCTCACTTAGATAGCAATTTACATGAAGATGGATACCGTTACAAGCAACCTTCGCGGCCATTCATATCTGATAAAAGTGGATTAGATAACAATTTAAGCATTGATGTATCGCAACAATCATCTATTAAACCCCAGCACTCGACATCAAAACCATTTCAACCTGCTTTTGATTATCTTCCGCCAGCCACTATCATGCCGGTACCACAAACGGACGAGCCAGAAGATGCAAATGAGACACCATCACAAGCTGAACCTGCACAAGAGTATGTTACACCAAATGTTGCACCACAACCGCCACCAAGCTCACAATCTGCGAAGACGCAACCGAACAATTTGTCTTTCCCTCAGCCGGCAACAAAAGAGACGCAGCAAGATATACCTCAACAATCAATTTCAAGGGCAATACTACCAAAACCAATTTTACCCAGACCTGCACCGGAGAGAGAATACTTACCACCGGGTGGGAACGACATAAATTCGGAACCAGAGTCGCAAGAAGCATATCCTGTTCCTCAACCTACTGTAACAGAATTCCAGCCCACATATCCTGAGCTACAAACAACTTATCCAGAACAGAAAGCGACATATTCTTCACCAGATCAAACAAATCAAGCACCAGATTCTGCGTATGTGGAGCCTCAACCTATCTACGCAGCACCACATTCAACTTATCAGACATCGCAGTTAACAGACTTTGAACCAACAAATACAGAGTCACAAACAACTTACGCTTCACCCCAGCCAAATTATCCGGAATCACAAACATCATATTCTGTATCACAGCCAGTACCAGAAGCTCCCGGATCCGAGGAATCCGAATGTGTCCATGAATTAGGACTTGACGGCTACAAATATAAATTACCCTCGAAATCATTTAAATATTAAAATTATTTCCAACATTTTCTAATATCATTTGAACACACACGCATATAGATGTATGGTTTGACTTTAAAGTCAGATCGAAATGCCAAATAAAGACAAATCAAATTAATAATGCTCTCTAAAATGTTCTCACGAAGGAATGCCAATTCGTTTTATTATTAATATTATTATTCATGTCGTGTTGTTCGAATACATGCGGTCATACACGTAACTTTTAGAATTCCAAACGTTATTAGGCCAAGTACAAATAAGACATCTGACATAAAAATGATTTCGAACAATATTGCTAATAATGTTGGAAATTACAAATCTACCTAGACTAAGTTATTCGTACATACCTATAATGTACTTTAATTTGCTTGACTTTTTATAAAATCTTCAAGACAATGTTAGTTGTATTTTGTGGAGATCCACCACAACATGCCATTCCAACCATAGCGTAGATTTAAAATTCAGAACTTCCACTGGGAAGTAAACTAGCTGAATTGTTTTAGTTATTTATTTACTAACAAAAAACGGCTGGACCGATTGCGCTGAAAACTTAATCAGTTCTGAGTTACGTAATTACGGTCCCATGTCAATATCATCGTTGGTTCTCGATATAATTGTTACGAAAGATAATTTCGAACGCACATACGTACATACACACGGACAGATATCTCTATAAAAACGTTGAATTTGGATTCTGGTGACCTTGAAACATGGAGATATGTCAAAATCCGCGATTCACAAAATCGGCCCCATTACAAGAACTTCCACTGGGAAGTTAATAAGTGATAAAGCTCGCACGATGGTCGCGACGTTTCCGAACGAAAACAATGACAAACATAGGGAAAGGCTACAGTCCGCTTAGGCAAACTGTTGGATACCCTATTCCAATTCCTATCGCTCAAGGAATTGTTCAAAACGCTTTTAAACTACATACTTGTTAATGATTTCTTCAATAATAGGTTTTTTTTTAAGTGGAAGTGGCAGTGCGCGGTTAAACAAAATTGTAACTCCCGTTGTAAAACACACCTCCTAAAAGTGGGCATTCAGTTTTCTACATCAAAATTCGGTTTTTTCGATAACTTTGTTTTTTGAGTTTGTGGACAGATCTTACTGTTATATATTCAGTTGTCTATCGTATATATTAATTCTTTTAACTCTTTAACTTATACACTGTTAAGTATGACTATACTCTATTCTCTTAGTTAATAAAGAATATGTAATAGACATGACACAGTCGAGAAGAGTCAGTCTGATTGTCTTCGTCATCAGGACAACTCGTGTTTTATTTAAAGTGACAATATCTAACATGGATCTGATACCATGTTAGATATTGTCACTTTAATTAATTGAAAAAAAGGAAAAAAAAAACACGTGCGTGAACTAAAATGGATTCAACGTTTCGCGCGCCGATGCAGTTTAATTTCAACAAAACTAATTTAGACCAAGGGTGGAAGATTTGGTTTCAAAAGCTAAACTTATTTATGAGTGCTGCCGGCTTAAGTGATAAAACTGATGCCAGAAAAATTTCTATTTTGCTTCATTGCATAGGAGAACAGGGCATACAGATTTATAACACCTTTAAATTCGACAAAAAAGGAAACGAAATAAAATTCAGTGATGTGACGCAAGCATTCAAAGACCATTTTTCGCCAAAGAAAAATCTATTATACGAACGGTACAAGACGACATGTCGACAAAAAAATCACCACACCGTCAAACAGTTTCTAACGGAACTCAAAAGCCTAGCGTCTTCTTGTGAGTACAAAGAAGAAACCGATATGATACGGGACGTATTCGTCATAGGAGTTGTAGCGTGCGCCTTTCAAATCTTTTCGCACCGTACTGTACAACATGTTCACAATAACCCAATGCATCCGCTGCAAATCAGTGCAATCGAGACCAACTTCAAGGAGGAAATCATGCGAACGAAACATCAGAAAGAACTATAAAAGGTACGACGCCATTGTACGTGGTCTCTTTCTACTTTCACGAGTGTTTCGGGTCGGTGCCGCCATTGGTAGAAGCAGTGAAATAAAATAAAAAGGTTTTTCTTTTGTAATAGTGTCAAACTAAACAGAAAAAGTATTTTCCAATACTGCGGGGAGGTAACCACTGCGCTAGGCAAAGAGAAACCTCGCCCGGGCATCACAACTCGAGCAAAAGGCAATTAGAACCTGCGCACCGGCACAGTCGGCAAAAAGTCAGAAAATATCTAACATTTCTCTTACACTGCAAAAGGATTACTCGGCTCAGACCAAGCGCCTTAGCATAAATCCCAGTTAATTATTGAGATTTTATTTATTCCATGAGTGTGTGAAAATATCTCGGCATGTCCATTATAGATTAGGTCACGGGTATCGTTGTTTCTCACTGATCACTCAACTACCAGCACCGACCTGGAGATAATAAATTCTTCAACCACCTGACATTTCATCCACCTGTATAGACACGGCGAATTTAATTTCTTTACCACCAGCCTAACTTCAGAAAATAAAATCTCGTCACCACCACCTGCAACAACGAAGAATAAATTCTTCACAAACAGCGAGACGCTAAGATTAAATCTTCCACAACCAGCCATTTGCAACGAAGATTAATTGTTCCACCAGCCATATACAACAAAGAATAATCTCATCAACTACCAGCCATTTCAACTACCTGCATAGACACGGAGAATATAATTTCTTCAACCACCTGACAGTTCAACTATCAGCATTTTCCCCAATAACCAGCATTTACAACAAAGAATAAATTCTTCAACACCAGTTAGTTCATCCATTTTCTACAACGAAGATATCAATTCTTCCACCACCAGCCAGTTCCATTACCAGCATTACAACGAAGAAGAATTTCTTCCACACCCAGCGTTTCACGAAGTATGTAAGCATAGTCTAATAATTATTCTTATTGAGTAGAAATACGAGTAGTTTCAAGTTAAGATAAGATTGTAACACAGGTAATGCCATTTGAATTATACCAAATACATATACTTTAATAAAATCTTTTACAACAGCTAAGTCCATATCAATCAGACAACAAGTTGTGCGCACAAGCCGGTGTCAGCAAGTCAAAAGGACATCAACGCATATCATTCAACCTCGATTATATCGAACGTCTGTAAGTGCTAACTTTAAGTGTATTATTCTTTTGGCATCAACCATTTTCTAGTTAGATACTTGTATAGCTTAACATGTGCTGTTAGAGGTTACTTCCAACAGTGTAAGAAATTACTTCCGAAATATATTTAAAGCTTGACGTTCTATTTTTAAGTCAATTCCTTGGGGTATATTTGGTATCCTCAGATCTCAGAATCTTTATCTATATTATTTTGACTTAGACCTTATTGTGTGAGGCATTAAAATAAATTCATATACAATTTGGATCGGCTTTAGCAGTCGGGTCTTAGATTAAGATCTTTCAATGAATAAAACTGTGCTTACCTTTATCCGAACCAATGTGTTGATTTAATAGCCATGATAGGCTAGGAAATTAGTTTTGGCGATGGAGAGGTGTGACAACTGATAGCAAATGGAGTTGGTGTAACAACTACATTAAGGGGTTACCTCTACACAGTTAACCGGCGTAAGGTAACCACGGAGCTGTTGATTATATTCTACAGTAAAGGGTGGGTAAAGCCGATGACGCAGCAACAATCTAGTGCTGCTTGGTCACGAACATCTGACCGTTTCTCTTCTCTGTTTCGTATTTTCTCTCTTAGGTCCCTCTCGGTACCGGCATCATTTGTGTCTTTTAATTTTTTACAACTTTCTATTTGACTTGTGAACCCTCGCGGTTCGCAAACCTCCTTCGGGCAGCATAACGACGTTTAGTCACTGTATAGTGGCATCCTTTTCTAATGTGTCTTCGGACGCATGGCACGTATTTTTTTTATTTTGTAACCAAGAAGTAGCAGAAAGATCCCCCCACCCCCCCACACCATCGACGAGCTGTCGCCGTGCAAAATCGCAAGCGTGCCACCCTCTGCTACAGGAAAAAAGTACCACCCTTATTTTCCCTGGGTAACCATTACAGAGTCCAAGAAGAAATTCTCAAAGAGACACTAATTCGAGCAGAAGAACTCACACTTGAAAAGGCAATTTCAATATGCAAGACCTACGAAACCAGCAAGCTACAAGTGAAGGACATGGTCAGCGAGGGAATAAGCACTGACTTAAACATACATAAAATAAGTAAAGTGTTCAATCGAAAACAAAAGTCATCAACTGTTGGGCAGCACTTTCCGTCATCAGCGTCGAAGTCATTAGAGCAGTCAACAAAATTTCCATCAGAGTCCAGTACAAACAGTGCAAAGACAAATGTTTGCAGTCGCTGCGGTCAAGTTCATCGTTTTAAATGTCCAGCCCAAAGTGTGAAATGCAACAAGTGTCAGAAGATGGGCCATTTCGCAAAATGTTGTTTTAGTAAGGTTGTAAAAGTTTTGAATAATAGTCCTGAAAACCTAGCAGTTTCAAATATCTCTATTGAAGAACAAAATTCTGAAAACTCTTTCTTTCTAGGTAGTTTAAATGCAGTAAATGAGATGTTGGCACATAATTCGTCGGAAACTTTATCTTGGATAATTAATGTTGGGATTAATGGCACAGAAGTAAAGTCTCAACTTGACACCGGTGCTCAAGTCAATATCATTTCAGCCAATACACTAAAACAACTAAAAGTTCCCAACCATCTTATAGAGAAAACGCATACTAAAGTTACAACATATACTGGAGAAAATTTGGAGGTAAGAGGTCAATGTTCTCTGAAGTGTGTAGTTAATGGAAAAATATATTGTATCAATTTTGTGGTTGTAAATTCTGATAAAATAATTATAATTGGACTTCCGGACTGTATAAGATGTAATTTAATTAAACTGGTTTTCAAGAGTAATAGTGCATATCATGAAAACATATATGCAAAATTCGAAGATTTATTTAAAGGTTTGGGTTGCTTGAAGACGGTTTGCCATTTAAGCTTAAAAGAAAATGCACAGCCTGTTATTGACGCTCCGAGAAAAGTTCCTTTTAAGCTTCATAGTCGTTTCCAAAATGAATTAGAACGAATGGAACGTTTGCAAGTCATAGAGAGAGTTTCCGGTCCTACAGAATGGGTACACTTTGTTGTCCTGGTTGAGAAACTAAATAAAAACTTACGGATTTGTCTGGACCCCAAAAATTTAAACAATATGTTCGACGGCACTATTTTGTGCTGCCGGCAAGTTACCTACGGTCGTTGCAAGTTCGTCGACTAACGTAAGTACTTGCACGAAACTGTGTACGACCACACTATGTAGCTGGTGGACACTAACTAAAAGCCACAATAGCCAATGGTTAGCTCGATCGAGAGCGATGACAATGGGTTGATTGATTGTGCGGTGCACACGATTGCACCCGCACCGACGAGTAATTTGGCGGACCGATGCCGACGACTTTGGTGAACCAGCGTAAAGCGACGAAGTAAAGTGGTGGACGAATTTACTGCTTTCCTTGCGCGAAAGCTGGACAACTGCTAAAAGGTGTCGAATAAAAGAGCAGAGTCCAATGATGAATAACAACTGAACTTTATTTATTTTGTCCTCTCTTTTATACAGAATTATAATCTTTCTTTATGCTTTACAATTTTCTTCGTTAACAAAAAAAGATGGCCCTGAGCGCCTAATTCAAATTATTGGAGAGATTTTTAGTGATTTAAGATAGTTCACAATAGCGATATTACACAGTTTTAAAAGTTTACAAATTCGTTTCTTCCGTAAATAGTTAAATTATTTTACATGATTGTTATACAAGTTAAAGGATTTTCACCATTCCGGCCCCTTTGAAAGGCCCTTTCAAGCAGGAAGTAAAGCCAGTTTTCTGATAGGACGTCGAATTACTCCCCTTGCGGTTCGGATGTCTGCGACTCGAACTTTTCCATCGTGACCGGCGATGACTTGTGTGATTCGCCCGAGCAGCCATTTTTGCGGCGGGACGTTGTCTTCTTGCACGATCACCATGGCGTCTACGTGCAGGTTAGGCGAGTCGTCGTTCCACTTAGTCCGTCCCTGCAGTTCGTTGATGTATTCATTGGTCCATCGCTGCCAAAAATGTGACTTGACGGCATTGATGCGTCGCCATCGTTCCAAGAAACTGATGTTTGGTGCCAAGTCTAGTCATTCAGGTAAAGCCTTCAGTGGTGCTCCAATGATGAAGTGTCCTGGGGTGAGTATATATCCTTGGGAGCCCTCGCCTTCCAATCATTCTTTTTAGCGCTGCTATAAAGGCATCCGACGTGAGGTCGGAGACAACTGCAATATGCACTACCTTGGATGCGAAGCACACGAATACCGCCACATATGTTTTATACGGTACCTTGCCTCGAATTTTATGATATGTAAATATGGGTCCACAAAAATCAACACCACAGCAGGAAAATGGTCTGGAGACGGTGACTCTCGCCGCGGGAAGATCTCCCATCAATTGGTTCAGTAATTTGGGCCTATACCTGACGCAGTGGATACAATTTCTAACCGTGGATTTAGCAAGTTGCCTAGCGTTCACTATCCAGAATTTGATTCTTATTAAAGCTAATAGAGCCTTGGGTCCTGCATGGAAGTTAGACGTATGTATGTGCCTGACTAAACACTTCGCAAACCAGCTGTCCCTTGGAAGAAGTAAGGGATGCTTGCGTTCTTCGGGAATAGTTGCGTTTCGTAGGCGTCCTCCAACTTTGAGTAGCTCGATACCCTCGACTTCCTCTAAAAACGGACTTACCGATTTGATCGGACCTTTGGGCATTTGATTGTTGCGAATTGCCGTGATTTCCTCAGCAAAGTAATATTGCTGAGTTACCCAAACGACCCTCAGTAACGCATTTTCAATTTCTTCCAGTGAGAAGTCTCCTACACGTTTGTTCTTGCGGGCATACAATCTTAGTAAGTGAGCGAAAATCCGAAGAATTTTTGTGTAAGCACTAAATGACTGAATGAATTCAACCAACGTAATTGAATTCTGATTTCGACACATGAGTGTAGTTTTTCGAAATTCGAGATTTTGGTCCTCGAGCGAAAGTTGGTTGCATGAGTTTTGCGGCCAATGTTCCATCTCCAACTGTAGGAATGGTGGCCCGGAAAACCATATCGACTGCTCCAACTCTTGAATCGTGCATCCTTTTGACACCTTGTCGGCTGGGTTGTCCTGAGTCGGCACATGTCTCCAGTTTATCTCGGTGGTTATTTCTTGAATTTCAGCTACCCTGTTTCCAACGAAAGTGGTGAGTTTTGATGAGTGCGTTTTAATCCAGTGCAAGACGATCTCTGCATCAGTCCAGAAGAATATTTCCGTGGGTGGAATTTTGAATATGCCATGAATTTTCTTCCAGAGCTTGGCTAATAGATGAGCCCCACACAATTCGAGCCGCGGAAGTTGTTTTCTGTTGACTGGAGCTACTCTAGATTTTGCGGTGAGAAGTTTTGTTGATATTTCCCCTAGCCGGTTTTTGGTTCGTATGTAAATGCAGCACCCATATGCCCCCATGGACGCGTCACAAAATCCATGAATTTGGAACGAGTCTCGGTTATCGGTTAGCGCAAAGCGAGGAACCGACAAGTTTTGAACTGTATTCAAATCGATCATGAACTGTCTCCACTCCGTATCAATGCTTTGAGGAATCGAGGCATCCCAGTCCAGTTTTTCGATCCAAAGTTTCTGTAATATTACCTTCGCCTTTATAATAATTGGGCTTAATAGTCCCATCGGATCAAACAACGATGATGACAGAGACAGGATGGTCCTCTTTGTGAACTTCTTGTAGGTTTGAGTGGGATTGTATGAAAATTCGAAGGTGTCTGAGGCTGGGTTCCATGTGATCCCAAGCGTGCTAGTGAGATTGGACTCGTTTACCTTGAGATCTTTACTCTGCGTGGCACTGCTTGACGCGTACAATACTCTTGAATTGTTGCTATGCCACTTTGACATTTCAAATCCAGATGGGTGTAGAATTGCGGTTACCTGTTTCTTTATTTCAAGAAGCGTTTCTACGTCATCGGCTCCTGTAATCATGTCATCTACGTAGAAGTCAGAGAGAATTACTTGTGATCCGAGTGGATACTCTATAGCGCGTTGCTCAGCTACATAGCGAAGACTTCGAATTGCCTGAAAAGGTGCTGAAGAGGTTCCGTATGTGACGGTGTTCAGAGAGTATGTCTTTAATTGTTGTTGAGGATTTTCCCTCCAAAGAATATACTGAAACCGCCTATCCGATGGGTGGATCAAAACTTGCCTGTACATTTTTACAACGTTAGCTGTCAATCCATATTTGTGTAATCGAAAACCAAGCAAAGTTATAAACAGGTCATTTTGAATAGTTGGACCAACCATTAATATATCATTTAGAGAGACATGTGATGATGTGTCGCACGATGCGTTGAACACGATCCTAAGTTTTGTGGTTGTACTACTGGGCTTGAGTACGCAATGGTGAGGCAGGTAGTAATGAGGCTGTTCTAAATTAGGGTCTTTTACTAATGACATGTGTCCTAACGACTCATATTCCCTCATGAATTTGATATATGCTTCACCCTGATCTAAACTATTTGAAAGTCTCCGCTCCAGTTGGAGAAATCTTCGAAACGCAATTTCATACGATGAACCGAGGAGGGAGGGGTCTTTTTTAAAAGGTAATCTCACCATCACTCTCCCAGTTGGCAAAATTTCGATTGTATCCATTAAGGCCCTTTCGCATTGAATTTGTTCTTCGGACCAATTCGATTTACGACCGTTGACCTCCTCTAGTTGCCAAAATTTCTCCACATACTCACTCAATGAGTCTTCTTGCGACAGCAAACAACTTTGGATTGCGTTTCGCCTGTGTGGTTTATATTTTCCAGACACAATCCATCCTAGCGACGTCTTCTGTAGTGTTGGAAGTTCTTGACTTAGTTTTATTTGTCCGACAGCAAGTAAGTCGAAGTAGACCTCGGCGCCTAGTAACATGTCAATTTGAGATGGCTGGTTGAAATTTTCATCAGCCAGTTCAATGTTTTTAGGAATGTTCCAAGTCGCGGTACTAAGCTCCTTATCCGGTTGATAACTCGTGATGACCGATGAAACTAAAAACTCTAAAGCGACCTCAAAATTGTTATAGCGAGACCTAATCATTGTATATAAACTCTATAGTAAAATCATCAACACGATTTCAAAAAGCTCAACCTCCACGAATTTGGAGACCAAAAGGATGGAGTGATTGCTTCTCAATTTAAGCATAAAATATTTGTATGAGCTTTGAATTAAGAAAAGAGAATCAAATAAACTGTTGGTTAGGAAACAGAGCGAAGAGTTTATTTGATCCTCTTTTCTTCGATAAGGTATTTCGTAAGGATTTCTGACGAAAATAAGAATTCTATCATTGTATGGAATTTTGTTATCTTGTATGGATATCTCGCATTTTCACCTGATTGCCTTTGGTCGCGCTATATGATTTTCATTCGCATGGACGTGTAAATATTTATTTTTCTGTGTAGCAGCGTAACAGCCGAATACTTTTTGGTAAATGGAATGTAAGATGAGAGGCAGATGCTGTAAGGGGAAAGGAAACATTTTTCTACAGGATATTGAATAAAAGCTGATTTCGGTATTTTGGTATTTTCCATCAAAGAAGGAATTATGAGTTTATGATTTTTATGGTTTTGCTATTTTCGCTGTATCTCGTCCAAAAATGCACCAATTTTTATCATTTCTTCAGTATTTGATTCAGAAATATTTAATTTGTGTAGTTCCATTATTCAAAGAAATAGAGTTGGATAAGTATATTTATCTTTTAGGGAATCGATCATATTGTAGGTGGCCTATGTTGAGGCAGGTCACTTGTCATTTTACAGTTTTTTTTTGTAAAATATTCGTGATCAGCATCGATAGTAACGTGTATCTAATATCTCAAACTCAAGCTAGAAAGCTGAAATTTTAACCATAAATACTCTCTACGTGCCCGAAATAATAAATGTTAGGACATAATATATGGTGCAGTGACCTGTCAGTACCCCGGCTAGGATACGTATTTCTCGTTTGTTCATTCCCAGAATGTGTTTTGTTCTTTTCTCGTCGATTCTTGGCCATAGACTGCGAGATATGCGAGGGGTAGAGGTTAACGAAAAGGCCGACGAACTGGCCAGAAAAGGTTCAGAAACACCTTTCATAGGTCCCGAACCTTTCTGCTGCACTCCTAGATCAGCAGCAACGGCAGCAATTAAAAGCTGGGAACATAGAAAATGTATCTATCTTTGGGAAAGCATCCCAGGTCTAAGGCCAAATGAGCCATTCGGCCCTTCAATCAAAATGCCAGCAACTGCCTAAACCTAAGCAGGCATGATATCAAAAACTTAGTGGGTTACCTTACTGGTCACCACGGTTTAAGATATCATCTGCACAAAATGAGAATAGCAGGCTATCCTGAGTTCCGACTCTGTCTTGAAGAGGACTAGTCAGCTGAACACATTTTATGTGAATGCCCATCCCTTAATGGAATTAGAAAGAAGATATTTTTCTGGGAACAAATGAGCCCCGAGGACATAAAGAATTCTTCTACTGGTAAAATTGTCCGCTTTACACGGAAAGTGGAAATTCTACTAGTTTAAAATTTGTCTGGCCCATACCGTACAAAAGATCTTTTTAGGTCGAAGTAGGTATAGGTAGATATATATACAAATATATTAAAATTTATAAAAACGTAACAAAATATATAAATATGAATATAATAAAATATATGAAAAAGAATGAAATAATAATATAATAATGATAAATAATTTGATACTTATCAGAATGAAAGTCTTGAAATCGGATAAAAACTCTTATTCACTTTGTTTCACTTTGTAAGTTAAAATTTGTGGCTTTGCAAAAGTACGAAGCTCAAACGGCGGAAATTTTTCTTTTTTTTAAATACAGCTGCTTGCAATATGAGATAACCTACCCCAAACTTCCATCAAAACCAACACATGATACACCAACCATATACCCCACCCCTCTCACCAACACATCATATTCACATCCTGAGAAGTAAAGAAAAATTAAAGTGACAAAACACACACTTATTCAAATCTTCTTTATTATCGAAGGAAAGAGTAGCTAGCTACTTAAAGAGTATGCATTGCAAATATTAACGATAATGGAAGCCAACAGAAATAACTACCAAAATGCATAATTAAATATGTATACCCGACACCTCTCACCAATTCCCATCATGAGAAGTGAAGAAAAATTAAAGTGACAAAACACACACTTTTGGAAATCTTCTTTATTATCAAAGGAAAGAGTACTAAAGAGTACGCACTGCAAATATAAACGAGAATGGGAAAAGACAACAGAAATAACTACAAAAATGCATAAAAGCTTTCTGAAGGTTCTTTTTTACGGCGTTTGGTGGCGTATCGTCGTATACACGAAGTGAGAATACTATACAGTTCATATACAATGGTATTATTCCTTCGTAGTGTCGCGGAAAAGTTTCGGAATTCTTGGACGTGGAGTTACTGTTCAAGGTCAAGAGGAATTACTCATGGATCAGGGGCTCGTTGTAGTTTATCTTCGTACACACATTTAAGTGTTCCTGCCAGTTTGGTTTTGCTATTGGGACGATTCCAGTAAGTCGGAAGTGCGGTGTACTCCGAAGACAATTCATTCCTCACATCGCGTCGTCCGAGGCATTTTACAGGCGCGATCTAAACTTTGCGTTCACCACCGCCGCAAGCTAAGACATAGCCACATCCCAATGGTAATCAAAAATTAGTTTTTGCGTTCTTCTGTGGATAATCGTCCTTAGAGTTAACTTAAAAAAAATTAACATAACTACTGTTATACATAAAATAATTACTTTAAGAGTTCGCTAAATAATTACAAAATATGAAATATTTGATCTACCACTTTTTGTGTTCTTCATGCTTTTACTTCATATCTACATATATACCATTGTATATAGACTTTATAGTAAAATCATCAACACGATTCAAAAAGCTCGACCTCCATGAATATAAAATAATTAGATTCTTATAGCTAGTTAAATAAAATATAAATAATATATATATATATATATATAATTATATATTATTATAAATTATAAATATAAAATATTTATATTAAATTATTATTTATATAAATTAATATAATAAATTTCAAATTCTATTTGAAAAACAAATTAATTAATAGACAAAAAGGATGGCGTGATTGCTTCTCAACTTAAGCATTTATCACCGTCAAAAATATTTGTATGAGCTTTGAATTAAGGGAAAACGAAGAAAGGAGAACCAAATAAAGTGTTGGTTAAACAGAGCCAAGAGTTTATTTGGTCCTATTTTCTTCGATGAGGTATTTCGTAAGGATTTCTGACAAAAATAAGAATATCATTGTATGGAATTTTGTTAGTTTGTATGGATTGGATAGGTATCTCGCATTCACAACTCTCTGTCTCTGATCGCGCCGTATGATATTCATTCTCATGACGTGTTAGTATTTATATTTCTGTGTAACAGCCGAATACTTTTTGGTAAATAGAATGTATGATGAGAGGCAGATGATGGAAGGGGAAAGGAAACATTTTTCTAAAGGATATTGAATAAAAGCTGATTTCGGTATTTTGGTATTTTCCATCAAACAAGGAATTATGAGTTTATGATTTTTTAGTGTTTTATTATTTTTGCTGTATCTCATCCAAAAATGCACCGATTTCTATCATTTCTTCAGTATTTGATTCGGAAATATTCAATTTGTGTTGTATCAGCCCTTATTCAAAGAAATAGTTGTTGGATTGGTATATGTATTTCTTTTTTAGCGAATTGATGACCTGCATTAATATTGAGGCTGGTCACCTGTCGTTTTGCTGTTTTTCTGTAATATATTCGTGGTAAGCATCGATAGTAACGTGTATCTACTATCTCAAACTCAAGCTAGAAAGCTGAAATTTTAACCATACGTGCCCGAAATAATAAATGTTAAGAATTTTTAAAATCTGCCGACCACGGCCGTAGCCAGGACCTAATGTATGGGTGAGTTTAATTTTTTTTTTGGGTGAGCTGACATTTTTTTTAAAAGAAAGTTGAAATGTATAGTCATTTAATTTTTATTAAAACGGTAGGTGTAAGCAATATCACATTCATGTTTTTAAACTACGAATTAAACGTATATGCTATAGATCAAGAAATGGGTAGGTATATAATATGTTTTTTTATACACACACAAGTAGTACGAATATCTACTTAGAATTAAAAAGTTATATTCCTCGGTCTTTTTCGGCGAATTTATGTAAAATATCATATATTTGCAACGAATTCAAACTTTTTTTTTCAAATGCTAGGTATAAAAGATTGATGAACGTCGTATGGCGTATATACAGACGGTATTTTTCCAGCCCTCATTCAAAACGGAATAGAAGTTTTATTACCATCCATGATTGCCTTATTGAGGTATATACCAGTTACCTGGAGGGAGGTAAACGTAGTATTCATACCTAAACCAGGAAACAAGCCGAGCGAATTACCTAAATCATATCGTCCGATAAGCTTGACATCGTTTTTTCTGAAAACAATGGAAAGGATTATTGACATCCACATTAGAGAATGCATACCAAAAAGCATGCTACTGCACCCTAACCAATATTACTTATAAAAAGGTAGACAACTTACCCATTTTCATTGATTCGGTACGAATTCCGTACGCAAACGAGGTAAAATATTTGGGTATGACACTCGATGCGAAATTAAAATGGAAACCGCACGTCAAGAAGAAACGCGAAGAGCTCGCCATTCGATGTAAACAAATGCACTGGCTGCTTGGTAGATTTTCCCAACTCAGCATGCAGAACAAGCTGCTTTTATACAAGCAAGTACTAAAACCGGTTTGGACATACGGTATACAACTTTGGGGTTGTACCAAATCCAGTAATATCAGAATTTTACAAACTTTTCAAAACAAAGTGCTAAGAAAAATAGTAAATGCACCATGGTTTATCAGAAACACTGATATCCACAGAGACCTAACTATGGCTACCGTCGAAGATGAAATAAAACATTTTGCCTGCAAACAACAGACACGCCTTCACGGTCATTGCAATATCACCATGCTACAAATTCGAGACGATACTAACCTAGTGCGCCGATTACAAAGGATAAAACCATTTGAATTAGCGCAATAAGATGTAACCGCGTGCTTATGGCGGTATTAGCAGGTGCCTCCACTGGGAAGCTGCCTGCCAAACGCGTAATTTACAGTTTAAATAAAACTACTAGATAGGAATAACCTAGTTGTAGTATGCAGGTTTCGAAGGGAGGTGGTTTTTGTTTTCTTATCTTAAGTGAGAAAGAGTCGCATGTACGATTTTCCACCTACCCCTATTATTCGTCCGAGCCTAGTTCTGGTTCCAAGTCTCGTGCTTTTAACCAGGATAGGTAACTCTCAGCTTGCTGAGAGTAACGATAATATTACTATGGCTTGGGAGTAATATTAGAAACTCTATAAAAAAAAAAAAAAAAAAAAACCCTAACCAATATGCGTACCAAAAGGCCAAATCCACGGAAGGCGCTCTGTTAAAACTATAACAGAGATCAAAAACGCATAGCTGTGTAAAGAGATCGCACTATGTGCCTTTCTTGGTATAGAGGTTGCTTTTGATGACACTGGATATGAATCCATATCAAATGCTTTCTGCCATAGAAACATAGAAAACAGCTGTCATAGAGGCAACAGCAGGAATTACACCTCTCCACGTATACATTCAAAATGTGGCGATCCGCAGTGCAACACGTCTAATACAATCAAACGAGATAAGGCTTAACGACAATCCCGAAATTAAAACTCTTCTCGAGGAACTGCCAGAACTTAATATGAACTGCGCGGTCACAGACATTCAAAAAACACTATGCTTTAGCAAACGTTTCTCCACGGAGATCGCAAAGAGAGAAGCATTGGTTAGCAATAACCCACCAAATAGCCACAACGGCAGAAAGTGGTATACGGATGGTTATAAAATGGAAACGGGGGTAGGAGCGGGAGTATAAGGACCAAACAAACGCTTTACTATACAAATGGGAAAAAGTCCCAGCGTATTTCAAGCAGAGCTCCAGGCCATTCAAGAATGCTCCAGCCAGATTTATTCATCTGGCATAAATGGCGCAATCATCCATATATTCACGGATAGACAAGGAGCTATAAACGCCCTTAGTTCGCATACCACTGACTCCAAATCAGTCATGTACTGTTTCAATACCCTTCAAACATTCCGATTAAGAAACAAGACCAAATTATGGTGGGTTCCGGGTCATGTCGGGGTAGAAGGTAACGAAAAGGCCGACGAACTGGCCAGAAAAGGTCCAGAAACACCATTCATAGGTCCCGAACCTTTCTGCTGCACTCCTAGATCAGCAGCAACGGCAGCTATATAAAGCTGGGAACATAGAAAAAGTATCTATCTTTGGGAAAGCATCCCAGGTCTAAGGCCAAATGAGCCATTCGGCCCTTCAATCAAAATGCCAGCAACTGCCTAAACCTAAGCAGGCATGATATCAAAAACTTAGTGGGTTACCTTACTGGTCACCACGGTTTAAGATATCATCTGCACAAAATGAGAATAGCAGGCTTTCCTGAGTTCCGACTCTGTCTTGAAGAGGACTAGTCAGCTGAACACATTTTATGTGAATATCCATCCCTTAATGGAATTAGAAAGAAGATATTTTTCAGGAAACAAATGAGCCCCGAGGACATAAAGAATTCTTCTACTGGTAAAATTGTCCGCTTTACACGGAAAGTGGAAATTCTACTAGTTTAAAATTTTTCTGGCCCATACCGTACAAAAGATCTTTTTAGGTCGAAGTAGGTATAGGTAGATATATATACAAATATATTAAAATTTATAAAAACGTAACAAAATATATAAATATGAATATAATAAAATATATGAAAAAGAATGAAATAATAATATAATAATGATAAATAATTTGATACTTATCAGAATGAAAGTCTTGAAATCGGATAAAAACTCTTATTCACTTTGTTTCACTTTGTAAGTTAAAATTTGTGGCTTTGCAAAAATACGAAGCTCAACCGGCGGAAATTTTTCTTTTTTTAAATACAGCTGCTTGCAATATGAGATAACCTACCCCAAACTTCCATCAAAACCAACACATGATACACCAACCACATACCCCACCCCTCTCACCCACACATCATATTCACATCCTGAGAAGTAAAGAAAAATTAAAGTGACAAAACACACACTTATTCAAATCTTCTTTATTATCGAAGGAAAGAGTAGCTACTTAAAGAGTATGCATTGCAAATATAACAGAAATAACTACCAAAATGCATAATTAAATATGTATACCCCACACCTCTCACCAATTCCCATCATGAGAAGTAAAGAAAAATTAAAGTGACAAAACACACACTTTTGGAAATCTTCTTTATTATCAAAGGAAAGAGTACTAAAGAGTACGCACTGCAAATATAAACGAGAATGGGAAAAGACAACAGAAATAACTACAAAATGCATAAAAGCTTTCTGAAGGTTCTTTTTTACGGCGTTTGGTGGCGTATCGTCGTATACACGAAGTGAGAATACTATAAAGTTCATATACAATGACCTAATTGTTGTTTGAGTCTGAGAATTTATTTTCGTTTGAGAGACCCCAATACCACTGATATCCACTTTTCTTTTTTGTTTAGTAAGGTTAAGCGATTAAGCAAATTTTTCTGTAATGAAGTTCACCTGAGATCCGGAATCTAACAAGGCTCTTCCCAATCGAAAACACCCCGTGGAGTCTCTGACTAATATTAGTGCAGTTGCTAAGATTACTTGATCGTCGACTTGTGAACGTTTGAAACCGCTGGCAGTATTTGATGAAATATTTGCCGATGTTGATGGTATTGGCTCCTCACTGCCAGATGGCTGATCAGGTTGGCTTCGGTGTAGCAAAGTATGGTGAGACTGTTTGCAAACTTTGCATCGATATGTCGAGGAACATTTCGATACGTTGTGCCCCTTAGTCAGACAGTTGAGGCATAATCCAAATCTCTTTGCATGGCTAAAGCGTTCCTTAACTGTTAGTTTCCCAAAACTAGGACAGTTATATAGAGTGTGGCCTTTGTCTCTACAGAATGAACATTCCCGTTGGGTAGCTGTCAAAGATGTTTGCGATCGTTTACCGCAGTTTGACTGCCGCAATGAGGTTTGATGCCCGCGGTTGCTATTTAATTGGTGTAGTTTTCCTTCGCGTGCTTCCAAATACTGACTTCGTCTGCTCAGCATCGTTGCGCAACTCTCCCAAGTTGGAAGTTTGGAATAATCCAGAGTTTCATCCCACTTTGCTTGTGTTTCGGTGTCCACTTTGGACATAGCTATGTGAATTATCATAGCATTGCAAATATCTACCTCAGACCCTAATGATTTTAGTGATGAAAAAAGAGCAGAAACGTTATCAACCAGATTGCGAAGACGAGCAGCAGATGATTTCGGAACCTTGGGAAGCTCAACCAATTGCGAAATGCTATCCAGAAAAATGAGACAGTTATTGTCGTACCGTTCCTTGAGCCTAGTTAACGCCTTGGGGTAATTTTCATCCGTTACTTGAAACGCGCGTATCGTTCCAAGTGCTGGTTCCCGAAGGCAAGAAATAAGATGATTAAACTTCTCAATATTTGTAAGCGAATTTTCATTATGCACCATTTGGTTAAATGAATTAATGAAATTTTTATAATCCGAATAATTGCCACTAAATTTGGGCAATGTTGGCGCGGGCAATCGACTAATAGGCGGTGGCAGGCTGAAGGTATTTTCAGACATGCTACCTCGTCTTCTCTCTGGCATGAGAGACAAAATCCTGGTTTTTGTAGCGGTGTAAAGTTCCTCTATTTCACTTCTACCGTTGTCCGTTGGTACCAACCGTTCAATCTGAGTCTGAAAAGTCAACCCTTGCTTAAAGTACGACTCTAAAATGCCTAGCCGACATTCTAGTTCAGTAGGAGTAATAGAACTAGCCTTTTGTTCAATTAAATTTTTGATGCGAGTGATGTTTCCCTTGGTAGTTGAACGCTGCTGCTTCAAATCTTCTACCTTGGGCGTCTCTTCATTAAGCATGGTTAGGCGAATGTGATGAATGATACAGATGAATATCAGAAACAACAATTATGGCTAAAAGCAACAATCCAGACAAACTCAATCAATCCTTTTGACCAAGCAACCCTTAGCGGTCATTCAGTGAGACAATAAAATAAGATCCAACAACGATATTGAAATTCTAATGAGCTAAATACTTTAAGGTTTCAGCGACAATTTCCTCCGCGACTATAAGCGAAAAAATGGAGCTTATACAATTTTTCCTTTTCAAATTTTCTTCAATGATATAAATAATATCTGATAGAATATGGCTTCGAATTGCAAATGCATATATCGCGATTTAATTCGTGGGTATAGTGAATTATTATCTATGGCAACACGGTGTATTAAAAGCGAAAACGAATAGCGAAAGCAGTGAAAATTCCCAAACAATATTTGTACCTTTGAATATGTTGTATAATATAGTGCAAAATATATTTACGGAACACAGTATTATTTTGTTTTAAATAGATAAAAAGCGATATAATATTGGCAACATACCTTGGCAGGGGTTATACTTGACCCCGTTTTTGATTTTCTGAATTAACGGATTTAGCTGTTGATTCCAATTTTCTTCTTTCTTCTTGTCCACTGTAGCTGGATTTTCTGCAAACCGTTTTCTATGATGGCAACTGCTACCACTATCTTCCTTAGCGAATGTATTGTATTTATTTTTTGTTTACTGTCAATTGTTTTTCACTGTCAATTTTTTTTTTTTTTTTTTTCACTGCACTGATTTATATTGTACCGTACCGAACCGACGCGACGCGACCGTGTACCGACTATATGACTCTGTTGTAACCCACTTTTATGCACATTTCACCAAGCCGAATGTCTGACGAAATTAATGTTTTTCGTAACTTTTTCGCGATTATTTTCCAGGGATTATGAGTTCTTCGAATAGGTTGGGCGCCAAAATGTTCGACGGCACTATTTTGTGCTACCGGCAAGTTACCTACGGTCGTTGCAAGTTCGTCGACTAACGTAAGTACTTGCACGAAACTGTGTACGACCACACTATGTAGCTGGTTGACGCTAACTAAAAGCCACAATAGCCAATGGTTAGCTCGATCGAGAGCGATGACAATGGGTTGATTGATTGTGCGGTGCACACGATTGCACCCGCACCGACGAGTAATTTGGCGGACCGATGCCGACGACTTTGGTGAACCAGCGTAAAGCGACGAAGTAAAATGGTGGACGAATTTACTGCTTTCCTTGCGCGAAAGCTGGACAACTGCTAAAAGGTGTCGAATAAAAGAGCAGAGTCCAATGATGAATAACAACTGAACTTTATTTATTTTGTCCTCTCTTTTATACAGAATTATAATCTTTCTTTATGCTTTACAATTTTCTTCGTTAACAAAAAAAGATGGCCCTGAGCGCCTAATTCAAATTATTGGAGAGATTTTTAGTGATTTAAGATAGTTCACAATAGCGATATTACACAGTTTTAAAAGTTTACAAATTCGTTTCTTCCGTAAATAGTTAAATTATTTTACATGATTGTTATACAAGTTAAAGGATTTTCACCACAATAATTTGCTTAGATCTTATTTTCCACTTCCTGATATAGAGTTTATTAAGGCGTAACTTAATGGTGCGTCGTACTTTTCTACACTAGACGCAAGCTCTGGTTTTTAGATGATAAAACTTGATAAACAAAGTACAGATCTTTGCACCATTAATACAACTTTTGGAAGGTACACATTTTTAAGACTACCATATGGTCTTAACGTGGCACCCGAAATTTTCCATAAAATTATTGTAGACTTGTTTTCTGATCTTGAAGTTTTATTTTATATTGATGATATACTGGTCTGGGGTTCCACAAAGGAGGAGCATGATAAGCGTCTTATAAAAGTATTAGAAAGGGCCAGGCTGGCAAATTTAAAGCTTATCAAAGACAAGTGCCGGTTTGGGCTCTCATCTGTCATATATTTTGGCCATATTTTCTCAAAAGAAGGTATCTTTCCTGATAAACAAAAAATTAAGGCTATTTTGAATATGCCTAGTCCTTCTTGCGTAAAAGATCTGCAACGTTTCCTGGGCCTAATTAACTACTTGGGTTCATTCGTCAAAGATATGTCTAAGGAAACAGTACCTTTACGCAATTTACTTAAAAAGAACACTACGTGGCATTGGAATTAAACGTATGAAAAATGTTTCACAGATTTGAAAACACACATTTCAAATCCATCAATGCTAGCATACTATGATTGTAATAGTCCAATTAAGGTCTCCGCCGACGCCTCACAATTTGCTGTTGGTGCTGTCCTACTACAGCATAGTCGTCCATTAGCTTATGCTTCTAAGACATTGACGAATTCACAAAGAACCTACGCTCAAATTGAAAAGGAGCTATATGCAATTGTATTTGCTTGCAAAAAGTTTCATCAATATGTCTATGGTCATAAAGTTGAAGTCGAGTCTGACCATAAGCCACTAGTCTCTTTATCAAAAAGCGCGATTGCTGACATTCCAGCAAGACTGCAACGAATGATGCTAAGTCTACAGGCTTATGACCTAGTTATAACATACAAGCCTTGAAAGCAGCTCCCAGTTGCTGACATCTTATCAAGAGCTCCTCTTCCAGAAATGGAAGAAGACATAGACAATGGAATTAAAGTTCATGTCAATACCCTTAAAGCCTCATTAGCAGTTTCGGAAGATCGTTTGAAACAATTTGAAAGAGAAACTGAAAAAGATTTACAGTTGACTAAACTAAAACAACAAGTTATTTAAGGCTGGCCAACAAATAAGCGTGCCACTTGCAATGATATTAAAGAATTTTGGAACTTTAGAAACGAAATTTTTATTATTGATAAACTGCTTTTTCGAATTCAGACGCTGATTGTTCCCCGGAGCTTGAAAAATACTCTTCTTGATCTTCTTCACGAAGGATATTCGGGAATCGTTAGAACCAAACGAAGAGCTCGTAATCTGGTTTATTGGCCGAATATGTCGCGACATATCGAAGAGTTTATAGAAAGCTGTTCGGTATGTCAAGAAAATTCAAAATCGAATGCCGAGCAGGAACTTATGTCGCACCCAATACCTAACTATCCTTGAGAATGCATAGGATCCGATCTATTTGAATTTGATGGCAATACGTATTTACTTGTTGTAGATTATTTATCAAAGTTTATTGAAATCGTAAAATTGCCCTCTTTCAATAGCTCTACGGTTATTGGTCATTTGAAATCTATTTTTGCCCGATTTGGAATTCCTGCAAGGCTGATACCAGATAATGGAACCCATATTCTTCCAACGAGTTCAATAATTGTACTCATTGTTGGGACATAGAGCATATAACTAGTTCACCGAACTACCCACAGTCGAATGGTATGGCCGAAAGGTCAATTCAAACAGTCAAGCACATCTTTCGAAAGACAAAAAAGGAGAATAAAGATATACATCTTGCCTTGTTGGAATACAGGTCAACACCACTTGAATGTGATTATAGCCCATCACAGCTATTAATGTGTAGAAATCTTAGAACGCTTATACCCATTTCCACTAATCTTTTAATACCAAAAATGCCTGATTTCGAAAAACATCAGAAATACGTCACCCAAAAAACAAAAGAAGTGGAGTCAAGATATAACAGTAAGGCTAAAACATTACCGGAATTAAGTATAGGAGGCATTGTAGTTTTCCAGAGGGAGCCTAAGTCAAATTGGTCAGAAGGCAAAATAATAACCGCTTGCAAGCACCCCAGGTCATATATAATTAGAGATAAAAACGGAAGTCTTTATAGAAGAAATCGAATTCATATAAAATCAATCCACACACACAGATGTTCTTCAGAAAATATTTCACTTCATAGCCATAGCCAAACCGAAAACAAAACAGAAACGGTATATGAAACGCTTGATAATAAGTTTCCTACTGGCATGTTATATATTCAGTTGTCTGTCGTCTATATTAACTCTTTCAACTCTTTAACTAATACACTGTTAAGTATGAATATACTCGGAAAGGGTGGCGACGGTGTAGAGGTTAGTGTGTTGGCTTGTGACCCGTGCGGTGCAGGTTCAATCCCCACGGGGAACAACAACATACGCCACCCATTCACATGCCTCTACACCAAAAGAAGGATTTCTGCCTGGTTGCCTGACCGTTACACCGAGTCTGAGTGCTTTGGGATTTGGATTTCCTTTTTAAAAAAAAAACAAAAAAAAAATAAAAAATTAATATACTCTATTCTCTTAGTTAATAAAGAATATGTAATAGACATGACACAGTCGAGAAGAGTCAGTCTGATTGTCATCGTCATCAGGACAATGTTTTATTTAAAGTGATGACAATATCTAACACTTACAAATTCTTAAAATTTATTATTTCGGGCCCCTAGAGCGATTATGATTAAAATTTCAGCTCTCTAGCTCCAGCTTAAAGGCCCAATTTTCGCCGGCGGACGGAGGGACGAACAGACGGCTGGATCTACATTGCTATCGATGCTGATTACGAATATAGAAACATTTGAAGTCTATAAAATATTCATTCCATGCACTGCACAGTAATCTTTATTTCATAGAAAAGTCGCTGTATTAACATAAAATAATTCTTAAATTAAGGCACATATATTTTTGCTATCGCATGTGCTACCAAGCTTGCACACTAAAGCCTCTAAATTATTTAGTAAAGAAAAAATGTTTAACACTGACAAAAGAACTGAAGTGGGAAGATAGATCATTCACGAGTTTTCTTCATTTAGCTGCTAAATATGGTAACGACAGGGATTAGGTAATCTGCACACTTATGCTATTCCTAGTAGCCGTCTAATTCGCTAAGGTACAGGTAGCTAAAATGCATGCACGGTATCTTTAGCAGTGTAAGGCACATGATAGTTGTGGCAAGTGAATTGTAGTTATTATCAACTGTCTCTGTGATGATACGTTTGATGGTCTGTAAATGTTTTACTCCCATAACGTACAAACACAATAGCGTTTTATAACTTTTACACGTTTTATATAAATATTGCTGAAAAGGAACAATTGGTCATCATTCGAATTGTGAATTTGTATCCGATATCTTCTCTTGGTCGGTTAACTCGCAAACTGACTGGTTAATTAAATCATGGTGAGTTCACTGAATTTAAAAGAGTAAACAAATGTAAACCAATGATGACATCACGAGCTGCGACGAAAGTGTTTTATACAGCTGGTACTTAAATGTTGCAATATGTGCGATGGGAGTGAAAAAAATATATATATGTAGGAAACATATGATAATTTTTACAAAAATAACAGTGAAAACCAAACAATTCAAATGAAAAATGAAAAAAAAAACGCAACCGAATCATTTAAAAGGGTTTTCAACAGATTTTGAGAGCAAATTTAATTAACTACATACGATAAAGTGAATCACCATAGCATCTTCCAATTCTTGATCCCGGATGTTACCAATTTTAATAGCATACAATATGCAAATACATTAAGGAAATAGTATCTTCCTTGGTTTTACTGAAATATTAATTTAATATATTTTTGATATTCTTGATTTTACTGAAATATTATATAAATCTCCCTTTTTTAAAGATTTTAGGACTGCTTGTAATAGCTCTAGTGGGTTACTGTAATGGCGATGTATCTCACTTAGATAGCAATTTACATGAAGATGGATACCGTTACAAGCAACCTTCGCGGCCATTCATATCTGATAAAAGTGGATTAGATAACAATTTAAGCATTGATGTATCGCAACAATCATCTATTAAACCCCAGAACTCGACATCAAAACCATTTCAACCTGCTTTTGATTATCTTCCGCCAGCCACTATCATGCCGGTACCACAAACGGACGAGCCAGAAGATGCAAATGAGACACCATCACAAGCTGAACCTGCACAAGAGTATGTTACACCAAATGTTGCACCACAACCGCCACCAAGCTCACAATCTGCGAAGACGCAACCGAACAATTTGTCTTTCCCTCAGCCGGCAACAAAAGAGACGCAGCAAGATATACCTCAACAATCAATTTCAAGGGCAATACTACCAAAACCAATTTTACCCAGACCTGCACCGGAGAGAGAATACTTACCACCGGGTGGGAACGACATAAATTCGGAACCAGAGTCGCAAGAAGCATATCCTGTTCCTCAACCTACTGTAACAGAATTCCAGCCCACATATCCTGAGCTACAAACAACTTATCCAGAACAGAAAGCGACATATTCTTCACCAGATCAAACAAATCAAGCACCAGATTCTGCGTATGTGGAGCCTCAACCTATCTACGCAGCACCACATTCAACTTATCAGACATCGCAGTTAACAGACTTTGAACCAACAAATACAGAGTCACAAACAACTTACGCTTCACCCCAGCCAAATTATCCGGAATCACAAACATCATATTCTGTATCACAGCCAGTACCAGAAGCTCCCGGATCCGAGGAATCCGAATGTGTCCATGAATTAGGACTTGACGGCTACAAATATAAATTACCCTCGAAATCATTTAAATATTAAAATTATTTCCAACATTTTCTAATATCATTTGAACACACACGCATATAGATGTATGGTTTGACTTTAAAGTCAGATCGAAATGCCAAATAAAGACAAATCAAATTAATAATGCTCTCTAAAATGTTCTCACGAAGGAATGCCAATTCGTTTTATTATTAATATTATTATTCATGTCGTGTTGTTCGAATACATGCGGTCATACACGTAACTTTTAGAATTCCAAACGTTATTAGGCCAAGTACAAATAAGACATCTGACATAAAAATGATTTCGAACAATATTGCTAATAATGTTGGAAAATAACAAATCTACCTAGACTAAGTTATACGTACATACCTATAATGTACTTTAATTTGCTTGACTTTTTATAAAATCTTCAAGACAATGTTAGTTGTATTTTGTGGAGATCCACCACAACATGCCATTCCAACCATAGCGTAGATTTAAAATTCAGATATTTCTACATAGTTACTTTGAAGACAGTTCAATTATATGTTACGCAATTCATACGAGCATACGTCTCTGTACGAATATAATTATGAACTGTACAAACAAAAAATTATGTACCTTTCTTGCCATCAGGGTAGGTATAGTTAAACAAAAATTAGCAGCCATCACTTGCACAAAATATCTGCTAATGCAGTAGCATTATTTTTAACAATCATAATTGACATACATATGCGACAAGACACTTTAATTTTAATAGAAGAAAACTTAAAATATGAGTGTTTGTAATAGTTAAAAATACGCACACTTGGAAAATGCTTTAAAAACACAAATATGCTAGTCACTTCGGGAGAAAACTATTATAAACAAAGTTATAGTAGTTATGAAGACGTTAAGTTTTCTTTCCCATTGAATTGGGTCCATTTTTAAGTTACAATTACTTCCGTTGGAAAATGAATCTTGAACTATATTTTTTATATATTTAAATATAATCTTTTGAATATTGTAAAAGTTGATAAAAACATCCGCCACGATTTGTGGGTACACTTTCAAATCTACATAATGATAGTCGGTGTTGCCGTTGTGTGTATTTAAAAGAAACCCAAGAAGAAACTGAGTGACTGAAACCGTTCTCAGATAAGTTGTTCGAAATTAAGGCACCACCAATGCCCATTTCTGTAGCCGATAGGTCTGAACTAATTATGCCCTCATAATGCTGGGAATAATTAAAAATTGTCATTCGCGTGAGTTCGCCCTAGCGAATTTTTTTGAAGTAAAACTTCTTTACGCACGCTTGACTTGGGGAGTAAGCTGGTGAATGCGACACGGAAGTGTAGACCAATGTACACTTCCGGCGCAACGGAAGTGTAGACTTCTGGCGCAACGAGGTGTAGACTTCTGGCGCAACGAAGTGTAGACTTCTGGCGCAACGAAGTGTAGACAAACGTAGACTTCAGTGATGGGACTTTGTATTACTAATCAGTGATGGGACTTTGTATTTTTTCCACAAATTTAACGAAAAAAGGCACAGGAGCAATTCTTTTATTTCGTTATACATTTTCCAGTTTTAATTATGCTCAATTTTAGAGATTATTATGTCCTTACGAAACACCGGGAAGTTGTGTAGAAGTAGATTTGTTTTGAATAATTGAGGTTGTATAGCTTGAAGTTTGTTGTACATCAGTTGAAGGTAAGAGGAAAAATATCGATTTGTACTTCGGTAACCGATGGCCGATTTAAGAATGTCACTTTTAGTTGTAATAAGGTTATTTACCAAGTGGTCCTTGGAGAACCAAATAAGGTCCTTAAGCCTGAAATTTTTTTTTTCAAAAACTCCTAAAAAACCGCGCAGTATATTGTGTTCAATGTTATTTGACTTACAGATCCTTGGAACAACAAAAAGGTCCTTAAAAGTAGAAAAAAGGATATTTTTCCAAAATGCTATTAGAATCCACACGGTATATCTGTGTTCAATGTTATTTGACTAAGAGCTCCTTGCAACAACAAAAAAGGTCCTTAATAGTCCAAAACAGAATATTTTTCCAAAATGTCATTAGAATCCGCACGGTATATCCCTGCTCAATGTTATTTGACTAAGAGGTCCTTGCAACAACAAAAAAGGTCCTTAAAAGCCGAAAAAAGGATATTTTACCAAAATGTTTGTTGTTCCTAGCACCTCATTCAAATAACATTGAACTCATATACCGTCTCCTTCGCGGGTGTCAGTCACATTGACGTGTGTACCATCATTGCATTCGATGGTACCGGTGCGAAGGCTTACGGCGCAGGTTCAATAGGCTATGCTGTCTAAGGGCCACCGATGACAGACAGGCTGCTGACAAGCGTCAACCAAGTACTGACCCGGACTCTACGTCCCCACTCCTCTTTTTCTTTTCAAGGCGCAAGTTAAGAACGTGTACGTGCTACTATGTGACCTCCACAGGACAAAACGTCCTTCCCCTTTCCCCTCCTTTACCACCTGGGCTGGACTAAGGTGTAATACGACCCGTGCCGAGAGTCAACCTGGCTGGGGGCCCAGTCATCAAATAGCTCAGTCGCCCACGGAGTATCCGGATACCTGGCGCCCTCCGGATTAACTAGCCTTATCTGCACAATGCGGATCTCTGTGCAGATGGACCTCTTTTCTCCGCTACTCGTGGGATCTATCATGAATAAAAACAAAACAAAACAAACAAAAACAAAAAAATGTACGGCCGGTTCTCCTTCTATACCGGACGATAGCACGGCGACCTTGCTGTCTACCGGCAAAGCTCACCTGGCACCAATTAGTGCCGGGACTGTGGATACACATGGTCCCTCCACTAGTGGTTGCGAGCTTAATAAATCCCTCTCCGACAGGGAGAGGACTGTGACTCATGGTCCCCCCTCTGCCGGCCCTAACATGACAACAACGTCTGCTGTCAACGCTTCTAAGCTGACTGTAGGACGGACTGTGGCTACTCATGGTCCTCCTGCAAAAGTCGGCAAAAGCGTTGACAAAAAAAAACTTGATGGTGATGGGACTGTGAATCATGGTCCCCTCCCTTCCAACACCAAGCGTCCCCGTATCAACAGATCCAAGGCTTCTTACAAGCAACGACGCAATGCCATCCGGATCCAGCAGATGTGTGGCACCATCGCGGAGAAGGATAGGACGCCTGCACAAATAGCCAAACTAGATTGGGCGCAGCAGATCCTTAAGTCCTGCGACCCGTCGATAAAACGCCAGAGGTCAGTGGAAGGAACCAGCTCGGTTTCCAAGAGGCAGAGAGTGCACAACACCGGCATCTCTCCCACCATCACACCTCTCAGGTCTTTCAGCGACATCTTGAAGGACAAGATTATGGTCGCAGTCATCGATCGCAACGACATTGACGGGTCCATCAACCAGGAGAAGTGGGTTATGATTAAGAGAGCGCTTTCGCGCTCCTTCTCCACCTTCATAAGGAATCATCCCGGACCTCTTCCGCTTACGCATGAAGGCGGGTGGCATCAAGGTCATCAAGGTTGCCAAACTGGAAGAGCTGAAGGGCGATTACAGATGTGTCGTGGTTGCAATCAACCAAGAAACCTTGGCTCCTCTGGCCAAGAACGACTACATGATTAGATTCGCATGGGACGATGTCAAAATGCGGGTCTATAAAAAGGACGAAATGGATGCGGGTAAACTACCCCCTCCTCCTCCTCCTCCCTCTGACTCTATGATCGCAGTCTCTGATCCTGGAGCTTCAATCTCCTTCCCCTCGCTGGAGGATGATGAACCCTCTTTGCCCAAAAAATCACCATCCACTTCCGACGTCCTGTCAGATATGGAGACTGATTATCTAGACAAGGTTCTTCTGAGTGAAGACGAGCTTCTCAGCTCATCCTCGGAATTGGAAGGCCTGAACAACACCGTGGTGGAGGTATCTCTGCCTGATTGTAGCGAAAATGCTGCAGTTAGTACAGATTAACCTCCAACACTCCATTAAGGCTTCGGCCGCACTCATTCTTCGTCTAGCCAAAGGCGCGGAAGACATCGTCTTGATCCAAGAACCCTGGATTGTACACAACCAGATTCGAGGACTCAGGACTCCCGGATACTACCCACTGTATGTGACTGATAAAGGTAAACCCAGATCGTGCATACTAGTGAAAAGTAATATTAATGCTTATTTACTCCCTAATTTCAGCGATCGAGATATGACTGTGGCAAGACTGGAGACTGCAGGCAGATCATTCTGGTTGGCATCAGCTTATCTCGCCCAAGATCATTGCGGGTGGCAATGGTGCAGTAGTAGTGTATTCGCTTACGGAATGGAAGGTCGTGCGTTCGAATCCCGGCCAAGTCCATTACTTTATACCGAATACATGAAATCTTAATCTCCCTAAGTAACTTAGACACCACCCGTGGAGAAAAACCCTACAACTGCACCCAAACACTTCTTTCCTATCTCCCTATTCTTTCTAAATACCAAGTAGCTTACACTGTGTTCTTAGCATTATAAGGGTACTGTAACAACAGAAAAAAAAATCCCTTTAGCGTAAGCAAATTATAAAAAAAAAAAAAAAAAAAAAAAAAAAAAATGTCAGTCCAAAGGACCTCAGACCTATTAGTCTCTCTTCATTCCTCCTCAAAACGCTGGAGCGATTGATTGATATCCACCTCCGTATGCACATAAACCCGCAATTGCTGTCTACAGCTCAGCATGCGTACCGTAAGGGAAAGTCGGTGGAAACCGCTCTTCATTCCTTAGTACGCACAATCGAATACTCCCTCCATCACAAGGAGTATACCATGGTTGCTTTCCTTGACATAGAAGGCGCCTTTAACAACGTTAACACATCTGCAATCGCAAACGCACTGGCAGAACTGAATGTGGATAGCTCGCTTGGTGAATTGATCAATCTACTGCTAAATAGTCGGATTATCAATTCAAAACTGGGCGTTACATCTGCTAGGAGGTCTGTCAGTCGAGGGACGCCGCAAGGCGGTGTTCTTTCTCCCCTTCTCTGGAACTTGGTGGTGAAAAAACTACTGATAAACCTGGAAGGGGAGGGCTGCAGAGTGATTGCCTATGCGGATGATGTTGCTATTGCCGTCTCTGGGAAACACCTCAACACCATAAAGGAACTCCTGCAAAACGCTCTTAACAAGCTAACGAGATGGGGTAATCGGTGCGGACTGGGCGTTAACCCTCACAAAACCGAGCTTGTCCTCTTTTCCAGGAAATATAAAATCCCATATATTGACCCTCCCTCTATTAGCGGTACAAGCTTAACTTTCTCTGACGAAGCAAAATTTTTGGGTCTAATCTTCGATAGGAAGTTAAGCTGGAAACCCAATATACAAGAAAGAGTCAAGAAAGCTACAGTAGCACTTTTCTCTTGTAAAAAAGCCATTGGCAACAAGTGGGGTTTACAACCCCGCATTACGCACTGGCTATATACATCGGTGGTAAGACCAATTCTTACTTACGGGGTGGTTGTCTGGTGGGGTGCTCTAGAAAAAGCTATTAACCGCGACAAGCTGGGCAAAGTCCAGCGTTCAGCGTGTCTATGCATTAGCGGAGCTCTCCGAACTACTCCCTCCGCTGCTCTGGACATTCTGCTACACCTGATACCCCTTGATATATTTAGCATGCAAACAGCGGCATGTTCCGCTGTCCGCTTAAAAGCTACCTCGCAGTGGACAAATAACAATATTGGCCACTCTATTATTCTAGACTACTTTAAGTCTCTACCCAGAAACATAGACTACACCATACCCCGTTTGCAGTTCGGAAAAAACTTCCAAATCACCATTCCTTCCAGATCATTTTGGGATGATGATGCATTTGCGAATGATAAATCGATCCACTTTTACACCGATGGATCAAAAACTAGCGATGGGGTAGGTGGTGGAGTCTTCTCAGAAAAGCTAAATCTTAGCCTCTCTTTCCGTCTTCCTGATTACTATAGCGTGTTCCAGGCGGAAATTTTGGCGATAAAAGAAGCCCTGACGTGGCTGAAGAGGAATGTGATATCCTCAAAGGATATCCGTATCTTCTCGGATAGTCAGGCCGCGATTAAGTCCCTGGACTCAGTCTGTTCAAATTCCATCATAGCCCAAGACTGCCGATCATCTCTTTCGGAGATGGCAGAGCAGTTCAATATTCACCTCTGTTGGGTGCCGGGGCATAGGAACATTCCAGGTAACTGCAGGGCTGATGATCTCGCCAAAAAAGGAACCACATTACCTCCTTTACCTGATAAAGGTTCCCTAGGTATACCAATCGCTACTTGTAAACTCTTGTTTAAGCTATCCGCAATCGAGAGAACAAACCTTAGGTGGACGAGTAGCAATACATGTCTAGCGACTAAGCGGATCTGGCCAAAGCTGGATCTGCGACGCTCTAAGTGTCTAATCTCATTAAACCGACTGCATATTAGCTCCACTATAGGTGTTATCACAGTTCACTGCTTAATAGGCAGGCACGCATCTAGACTCGGTGTGTGCTCAAATGACTTCTGCAGAAGCTGTATGGACGAGGAGGAGGAGGAGACTGTACTTCACCTTCTCTGCACGTGTCCTGCGCTCTCCCATAGAAGAAATCTCCATCTAGGGGACTTCTTGTTCAATGACACAAGCGACTTAGCCAGCACTGGCGCTAGAAGTCTTTCGCGCTTCATAAGAAGCTCCTATTGGTTCAACGAGCAGTGAGGGTAATCCCCAGATATGTGTGGTACCACAATGGACCTATCATTGGTGTAAGTGTGTTGGCTTTGGCTGACAGCCACGTCTACCTAACCTAACCTAACCATATACCGTGCCGTTTCTAAAGACATTTTTGGAAAATATCCTTTTTCGGGTTTAATTATTGTGGCTCCAAGGACCTCTTTGTTAAATTACCTGATGTAAAATAAAAGTTACATTCAATCAATTTTTATTTTCAACGCAATATGCATAATAAATCCAAATAAATTATCACCATTATAGCAAAAAAAAAAATTTGATTTAGTTATTAGTTATTACCTAGGCAGCTAAAAAGCTACAACTAAAAACTAACCAAAAACGGAAGTGTAGGCCAATGTAGACTTCCGGCAATACCGAAGTGTAGACAAACGTACACTCTTTTGTTACAACCTCTCGGCGGAAAAGTTCGTGGAATGGGTAAACACCCTTGAATCTCCTCAATAGAGGGCAATACTAAGCTCATCATCTATCCAAACCGATCCAATGGAGAACAGTTGCCGACAGATGGAATTTTCCGGAAGTGAGTAAAGTCATTGAGTCCATGAATGAACTACGTAGTTGGAAATATACGGACGGCAAAAAAACAAAGTTTGAGCTATGGAGCTCAAAATTTATAATATATACTCTCCAGGGGCCCTTGATGCTCATGTGTAAATATTTTCAAAATTCGCCCACTGACACGCCCACAATTTAAATTAGATGGAGCAAAAGAAGTTTTACTTCAGTCGTGTGGTCTTAAGCACACTCAATTTTTTTTTTCTATCCTATTTTCAATTTATTCTATTTTCTAAGCCAAGAGATTTCATCATAATAAAAGTGATATGATTCACGATCCGGTGCAACTAGCCCAGTAAAAATTCGATTATTTTTTTTCTAGTAGATTGTCAACGCATTTTTTTAGTCTCTTTACAATATGAAACACATGTCAATATCAATCCATACTAATATTATAAATTCGAAAGTTACTCTGTCTGTCTGTCTGTCTGTCTCGCTTTAACGCTAAAACTACTGAACCGATTTTAATGAAATTTGGTACACAGATAGTCTATACTCTACCCAACAAAAATTGTCAGTACAGGGAAATAGGATGTTTGTCTCTCAGTCTGGTTGCAATGACTTACATCAATCGGACCCTCTTTAAAGCTCTCACAGGGTTACCGTAGTGCGAATGATAATTCGCCATAACTCAGATAGTAATTCTATTAGGGTCACCATCTTCGAATCTTTATATATATAATTCTACTGTACGTGTGTATGTCATTGAACTCCTCCTAAACGGCTGGACCGATTTTAATGAATTTTTTTGTATGCGTTTGGGTGGCGCCCTGGATTGTTTAGATTCACAAATCGGCCCGGCAGATGGCGCTGCAGTTTAAGAAAATTCCGGAAAATCGATTTATTCGCATTTTTCGCACTTTGAAAAAAAAAATAAACTGGGTAGAAATCGAGTAGTGACACTTCAAATACAAAAAAAAATATTTAAAATTTTAAAAGCAATTGTTGTTGTCAATTATTTTAATTATTTGCCAAGCAAATTGTTGTTGTCAACAATTTTGAATTTTTTAATGTGTAAACATTTTTGCTCTCGTTGATGTGTAAATATATTTTTTTCTCGGTAGGGGCTAGTTGGAAATATCTAGCGTCACCAGCCGCATTTTATTATCACCCATGATCCATATAGATCATTGGTTTATATGCATTACACCAACAATACGAGATCTTGCTTTTGATCAGGATTAATTTTTGTGATCCAAAAATTAGTTCGTCCTATTTCTCACTGTGTTACACTTTCGGTCGCGAATGTTGGTATAATTGTCAACGATTTTCAAGCGTCCATGTTGCCAAATAAGAATATGCAATATTATTTGCTATACAATTTTATTCCATAATTTTTATGAGTGAATAAATAATATATTTTGTTTACAAGTACTTAGTTAGAACTAAAATGTTAATAAATAAACATAAACAAAAATGTTAGCTACAAAATATTATTCTAATACGGTATCAGTTTAAAAATACCAGTCTTTCCTCATTATAAAAAAATATATACCCTTTAAAATGTGCATTTAATAAAAAATATTAAGTCGCATGGCAACTTTGCGCTAAACGTCAAAAAGGAACTCAGCTGTGCAGAATAAACTTGTTTTCTTCCAATCTGTATTCTGTTACAATGGACATGGACACGGACGTAAAAAAATCGTAAGTACATACTAATAACTAAAAAATTATTGCAAATAATAATAATAATGAATTCATCTTTTTAAGTACAAGAAGAACTTGGTCAGTTGAAGAGACGAACGTTTTTTTGGATGCATACAGCAAGAGGCAAAGAGAATTTCAGCATGCAAGAAAAAAAAAATATGCTATGAACAACGTTCTGGAAGATTTGCTAGCACAGGGAGTTTTGGTATGTTTATTTTAAAATCGAGTTTAATTGATTTATGTAAATTGATTTTAACTTAGAGACTAGGATAACGACAGTAGACATGCTTAACATTAAGCTAAAAAATCTGTTAAGGGCTTTTAAGGCGACCGCAGATAACAACAAACGAACGGGAGAGTCGGCCAGCAAAGCTCCATTTGAGGCTAAGATGGAGGAGATATTTGGAAGCAAACCTGAAATAAGTAACAGCCATACAGCCAATATGTGCGGAAAGGCCATAGTTTTCGGGCTCGTGTTCTTCTTCAACTTCATCATTGTTGTCGGTACACATGTTATGCAATATACATCCACAGAGCACCAAGTTTACCACCAAACGAATGTTGCTTTGCTCAGTAAAATGCAGCAATCTTCGAAAATGGGTTTTCAGTAGACCAAAAGAATGTTCTACAATGACCCGGCCAGAAGAGTGGAGTGCATTAAATCTCCTTTGGGCATTCGTCATTGTTCCATTATCTTTATAGGGTGGAATCAACCAGTCTAAAGATGGATACGCAGAGTCTCCGAGTAAAAAAGTGTTGTTTGGGAAAATTCCGTTCATATTTTCGCAAGCGTCTCTGTACAGATTAGATCTCCGTAGAATTCGGCTATCGTGTAAACTACCCGGTTCTCCACAGTAAATGTTGATAAATTTTTTTTTAGCATCCACTACCCCTTGTATAGAAATGCTATAAAAGCGTTTTCTATTAAAATAGCTTTCCTTGTTAGTAGTGGGTGCTTTTATCCGTATATGGGAACCGTCAATACATCCTAAAATTCCATGAATTTTAGTTTTTACTTCTAGCAAAACTGCATTCTGTACAGCTTCATTTGCAGTTGGCCATTTGACGTATTCGTGGCCTATTGATATGACCCAAGATGTTACCCTCTTGATAATATTCCATGCCGTCGAACTTGAAATGCCAAATAAATTGGAAATCTCTCGGAAAGTATTTGTGTTTGCCATATACCAGAGAAACACAAATATCTCAATTTCCGGTGAAGTTTTTGGCAGTCCTCTCTTTGGTGTAATTCGGAACCGCTCTGCTAGCTTGTATCGATCTAATAGTAATTGGAAAATGTTCATTTGACTGTTGTAAATAAAAATTCTCTCTACATACCTATTAAAATTAGGGCAGTTGAGCGATGTAGTCTGAAATGTTTTTTAAAATCAGAATTGCTGTAGCTTGAAATTACTTGCTCGAAATCTTTGATTTTTTGATGGGTGGCGAGTTGATAATTCTCGGTATCAAACGAGGAATCCGTGCTTTCACCATCGAACATCGAAAAACCTGATGACCTACTTAGGTCGCTATCATCGTCGCTTTCAAATAAGAGGTATGAAATAAATTAATACAGCATAATCAAATAACAAAAAAAGAAATATATTTACATCAATACAAGCTGCTTCCATTTTTGCCTGTATTTTTTTTAAATGTCATATTTTGAGAGGGTGAATGTCACAATTACCACAACACAGAAATTAAAATTTTCGTTGATCTCGACTGTTTTATTTTCATTGTGTGATCTATATGGATCATACGTGATAATAAAACGCAGCTACCGTCATCGTCAGATTTTCCCGTTAATTTTCATTACCACGTGAGTTAATCGCTGCTCGACAGATCACCGCAATTAATCGACGTTTGGCGCGGTTAGTACGTAGATGGGTGACCGTTTGAGAACAACCGCGTGTCGTTGTTTTTTTTTATTAATTATGTATGTTCAATTTTAGAGATTATTATGTCCTTACGAAACACCGGAAAGTTGTGTGGAAGTAGATTTGTTTTGAATAATTGAGGTTGTATAGCTTGTAGTTTGTTGTACATCAGTTGAAGGTAAGAGGAAAAATATCGATTTGTACTTCGGTAACCGATGACCGATTTAAGAATGTCACTTAAACGACAATCGATGCTATATTTTCCCGGTACATCGACACACTTGAGTCGAAGGTGTACGTCTCCTACTTCAGCTTTCACAAACCAATTATTTGTTCGGTCAAACATTAAATAAATTTTGTCGTTGACATTAAATATATATCATGGTTTTATTTCAATACAATGCCCAAATCTCTTGTTTATCAAAACCACAACCTCTGTGATATTTACACATACAACACTGACGAGCCTACATGTTTACACATCACCTATACCGTGAGTGCAGCGTGGCTCACACCTTTTTTTAAAATATACCTAATAGCATTGTATATGTATATAAACTCAATAGAAAAATCATCAACACGATTTCAAAAAGCTCAACCTCCACGAATTTGGAGACAAAAAGGATGGAGCGATTGCTTCTCAATTTAAGCATAAAATATTTGTATGAGCTTTGAATTAAGAAAAGAGAATCAAATAAACTGTTGGTTAGGAAACAGAGCGAAGAGTTTATTTGATCCTCTTTTCTTCGATAAGGTATTTCGTAAGGATTTCTGACAAAAATAGGAATTCTATCATTGTATGGAATTTTGTTATCTTGTACCTATATGGATATCTCGCATTTTCAACTGTCTGCCTCTGGTCGCGCCGTATGATTTTCATTCGCATGGACTTGTAAGTATTTATTTTTCTGTGTAACAGCGTAACAGCCGAATACTTTTTGGTAAATGGAATGTATGATGAGAGGCAGATGGTGTAAGGGGAAAGGAAACATTTTTCTACAGGATATTGAATAAAAGCTGATTTCGGTATTTTGGTATTTTCCATCAAACAAGGAATTAAGAGTTTATGATTTTTTAGGGTTTTGCTATTTTCGCTGCATCTCGTCCAAAAATGCACCGATTTTTATCATTTCTTCAGTATTTGATTCAGAAATATTTCCATTATATTGTAGGTGGCCTATGTTAAGGCAGGTCACTTGTCATTTTACAGTTTTTTTGTAAAATATTCGTAATCAGCATCGATAGTCTACTATCTCAAACTCAAGCTAGAAAGCTGAAATTTTAACCATATACTCTCTACGTGCCCGAAATAATAAATGTTAAGAATTTTTAAAATCTGCCCACTACGGCCGTAGCCAGGACATAATGTATGGGTGAGTTCCATTTTTTTTTGGGTGAGCTGACATTTTTTTTAAAAGAAAGTTAAAATGTATAGTCTAGAAAAATTTTATTTTTATTAAAACGGTAGGTATAAGCAATATCACATTCATGTTTTTAAACTACGAATTAAACGTATATGCTATAGATCAAGAAATGGGTAGGTATATAATGTAATATGTTTTTTATAACACACAAGTAGTACGAATATCTACTTAGAATTAAAAAAGGTTGTATTCCTCGGTCTTTTTCGGCGAATTTATGTAAAATATTATTTATTTGCAACGAATTCAAACGGTTTTTTTTTGCAAATGCTATAAAAGAAAGCCGTTGATCAGTAATTGATGAACGTCGTATTGCGTATATACAGACGGTATTTTTGCAGCCCTCATTCAAAATGGAATAGAAGTTTTATTACCATCCATGATTGCCATATTTAGGTTCAGCTTCAACTGGGGGTACCTGAAGGGAGGTAAACGTAATATTCATACCTACATTTCCCTAAACCGGGAAACAAGCCGAGCGAATTACCTAAATCATATCGTCCGATAAGCTTGACATCGTTTTTTCTGAAAACAATGGAAAGGAGTTAAAACTAACAACAGAGATAAAAAACGCATACCTGTGTAAAGAGATCGCACTATGTGCCTTTCTTGGCATAGAGGGTGCTTTTGAAAACACTGGATATGAATCTATATCAAATGCTTTGTGCCATAGAAACATAGCAAAACCAACTATAAAATGGAACAAAGCGATGCTGGAAGGTCGCAAAATATCTGCCTCGTCAGGAATGACCTCAGTATCAGTAACAGCCGTAAGGGGCTGCCCACAAGGGGGAGTACTTTCACCCCTTTTGTGGTTATTGGTCATCGATGACCTGCTACACAATATGAGCAATTTGGGCTACACTACAATTGGGTACGCCGATTCATAGTCAGGGGCAAAGACTCAATTGGAGTCACATCAAAAATGAAAAATGGTCTAAAGACAGCAATAGACTGGTGCATCAAGGAAAATCTTTCCATAAATCCCAGTAAAGCCGTCATCGTTCCTTTCACTAAAGGGAGGAAATAAGACCTAGATCTCATCACAATAAACGACACGGTCGGAGAGTATTTCGACGAAGTCAAGTATCTTGGAGTAATCTTAGACAAGAGGCTCAACTGGAACTCTCACATTAACAACAAAATCACTAAAGCTACTATAGCTTTATAGGCCTGTCGCAGCACATATGGCAGAACCTGGGGAATCTCTCCAAAGATCGTCCAATGGATCTACACAGTGATGATAAGACCCATTATAACATATGCCTCCATAGTATAGTATGGCGCTATGCACTATGCTTCAACAAACGTTTCTCCACGGAGATCCCAAAGAGAGAACCATGGGTTAGCAATAACCCACCAAATAGCCACAACGGCAGAAAGTGGTGTACGGATGGTTATAAAATGGAAACGGGGGTAGGAGGGGGAGTATACGGACCAAACAAACGCTTTACTATACAAATGGGAAAAAGTCCCGGCGTATTTCCGGCAGAGCTCCAGACCATTCAATAATGCGCCAGCCAGATTTATTCATCTGGCATAAAAGGCGCAATCATCCATATATTCACGGAAAGTCAAGCAGCTATAAACGCCCTTAGCTCGCATACCATTGACTCCAAATCAGTCACAGTACTGCTTCAATACCATTCAAACACTGGGATTAAGAAACAAGACCAAATTATGGTGGGTTAAGGGTCATGTCGGGGTAGAAGGTAACGAAAAGGCCGACGAACTGGACAGAAAAGGTACAGAAACACCATTCATAGGTCCCGAACCTTTCTGCTGCACTCCTAGATCAGCAGCAACGGCAGCTATATTAAGCTCGGAACATAGAAAATGTATCTATCTTTGGGAAAGCATCCCAGGTCTAAGGCGAAATGAGCCATTCGGCCCTTCAATCAAAATGCCAGCAACTGCCTAAACCTAAGCAGGCATGATATCAACAACTTAGTGGGTTACCTTACTGGTCACCACGGTTTAAGATATCATCTGCACAAAATGAGAATAGCAGACTTTCCTGAGTTCCGACTCTGTCTTGAAGAGGACTAGTCAGCTGAACACATTTTATGTGAATGTCCATCCCTTAATGGAATTAGAAAGAAGATATTTTTCAGGGAACAAATGAGCCCCGAGGACATAAAGAATTCTTCTACTGGTAAAATTATCTGCTTTACACGGAAAGTGGAAATTCTACTAGTTTAAAATTTTTCTGGCCCATACCGTACAAAAGATCTTTTTAGGTCGAAGTAGGTATATGTAGATATATATACAAATATATTAAAATTTATAAAAACGTAACAAAATATATAAATATGAATATAATAAAATATATGAAAAAGAATGAAATAATAATATAATAATGATAAATAATTTGATACTTATCAGAATGAAAGTCTTGAAATCGGATAAAAACTCTTATTCACTTTGTTTCACTTTGTAAGTTAAAATTTGTGGCTTTGCAAAAATACGAAGCTCAACCGGCGGAAATTTTTCTTTTTTTAAATACAGCTGCTTGCAATATGAGATAACCTACCCCAAACTTCCATCAAAACCAACACATGATACACCAACCATATACCCCACCCCTCTCACCAACACATCATATTCACATCCTGAGAAGTAAAGAAAAATTAAAGTGACAAAACACACACTTATTCAAATCTTCTTTATTATCGAAGGAAAGAGTAGCTAGCTACTTAAAGAGTATGCATTGCAAATATTAACGATAATGGAAGCCAACAGAAATAACTACCAAAATGCATAATTAAATATGTATACCCGACACCTCTCACCAATTCCCATCATGAGAAGTAAAGAAAAATTAAAGTGACAAAACACACACTTTTGGAAATCTTCTTTATTATCAAAGGAAAGAGTACTAAAGAGTACGCACTGCAAATATAAACGAGAATGGGAAAAGACAACAGAAATAACTACAAAAATGCATAAAAGCTTTCTGAAGGTTCTTTTTACGGCGTTTGGTGGCGTATCGTCGTATACACGAAGTGAGAATACTATACAGTTCATATACAACGGCATAACTCGAGACAGAATGGTTAGTTTTTAACGATTTTGAGCTTGACGGTTTCGTTTGGACCCTAGGAAGGACGAATGCTACTTTTTATCTCAAAAACAAAACTTTGACAGGATGAAATAGGGGGTGTCAGAACTTCAGGAAAGAATATCGCAAGAACAACGTGCAGTCGTCCGAACTGGAGACCGAGATAGACAACAACATAATCGTCATGAGCATAGCGTTCAAATAAATGAAAACCAACGAAGAAGAAGAAACGTCGTGAATGTAGAATTGCGGCGAGTAGCATTCCAATACCAATGCACGGTTGAATACAAACTCCTGTAGGACAACATGCGAGACGTTTCAGTGCACCAACAATGCATGAAGTTGTCATTGTAATGGTTGAAGAAAATTTGGAAGCAGGAGATATAGTTTTACATCGCCAAAATGATCAGTTGCAGCGTGTGTATGAAACACACAAAATATCGTGTTCACTAATGGGAGCTAATATTGTAAAATTCGAGATACATATTTATAATTAAGTTGCATTCTTATAGGTGGCGCTATATTCCCAGTTTTGTATATGTTGGTCGATTTCGTTGTTGACATTAAATTAGAATTGCTGCATGTTGTTAAACCGTGCGCATAACAAATTGATTGAAAGAAAATAAAAATCGAAGTTTCTTTCTTTCGTGTTGTTGTTCGATTCAAAAAAGTCAGGTGACATAGGCGCCTGCCAGGCAACTAGCACCTACCCCTAGCGGAGCAACGAAGTAGCGTAATCGGGATAAGCAAAGCGCAGAAAAATGTGCAGTCCCTTTAACCATGGAACCGATTGAGTTCAAATCAGGCAAGCTTTGGTATTGACTTGAATATGTTTCTGTGAAGTTTGGTCAAAATCGGTCCACCAAGTTTGACTTGCAATTTTGTTTCTCATCAAAAAAAGACAAGTATTTCTTTTTGTTAGGCGCAGAGAACACCGAGTATTTAGACTCTTGAGCACGGGCAACGCCGAGCGGGTACAGCTAGTCTATATACTCGTATATATAAAAATAACTTGCTAAATGTGTGTGTGGCAGTCGGTAGGCTGACTATCCGATTTTGATTTAGTTTTTTTTGTTGGGTAATAGACCATACAGAGAAGGTTGTTATATTAGTATGATAAATTTTTGAAAGAAGGCGCAACCGCCATAAAAGTTTGTATGGGGAAATGCACTTTGACAAAAAAAAAAACTGGGTAGAAATCGAGTAGTGACGCATAGTAGTAGTGACAATACAAAAAAAATATTTAAAATTTTAAAAGCAATTGTTGTTGTCAATTATTTTAATTATTTGCCAAGCAAATTGTTGTCAACAATTTCGAATTTTTTTTTTAAATATAATAAGTTTATTTATGTTTATTATGTTACACAAAGTAACTTTTTGAAACGGAGTCGATACTTTGATTTGTTGGATGGTGTTTAAATCCTTCATGGAATGCGTCATCGAAGAAGTTCCAGCGGCGGAAACAAGGTGACGTAGTTCCCGGATTCCGTGGTGTTTATGCAAGTGATGCACTTGGGAGAATATACACAGTTCACCAGAAAAACGACGAATGATTCTATTTGAGAATGCTTTTGGTCAATGTTTGTGGCACTACTTCGTTCGAAGCGCTGCGGACTGTTGCTACATATCGAGAAGCATGCTAACGCAGGCAATTGCCTAAAAATGCCACTATCACTGCGCCTGCGAATCAACTCAGGACACTCTTCGCAATCATAATTTCGGCATGTTTTCCATCAAATCCTAAAGATTTGTGGAATAAATACAAGGATGATATGGCCGATGATATTTTGCATCGAATTCGCACTGTGACATCAGATAATGAACTGGAGATGTCAGATGAAATGCGCAACAAAGCTTTGATTTTGATCGAGGATCGTGTGATATGTGCAAATTGGGGATGCCACAGCCAAATCGCGCAATGCAAGACGCATTTAATCGAGAATTGGGGCGAGAAATGGATTTCGATCGAATCGCATTGAGTCAAGCTGTTCGAACAAATGTGCCAATGTTGAATCAAGAACAAAAGAAAGTTTACGATGAATTAATGCAAGCAGTCGATAACGAAAATGGCGGAATATTCTTCCTTGATGCGCCCGGTGTAACTGGAAAAACATTCCTGATTTCACTGATTTTAGCTACGATTCGTTCGAGATCTGCGATTGCCTTGGCACTCGCCTCTTCTGGGATAGCGGCTACTTTATTAGAAGGCGGTCGAACAGCTCATTCTGCATTGAAATTGCCACTCAATCTGCAAGCGGATGAAGAACCTACATGCAACATTTCAAAGAACACTGCGATGGCGAAAGTACTGCAGCAATATAAGATTATCATATGAGACAAATGCACAATGGCTCACAAACGCGCATTGAAGGCCCTGAATCGTACTTTGAAAGATTTACGTAATGATAACCGACATTTCGGTGGCGCAATGATCTTGCTATCGGGCGCTTTTCGTCAAACGCTGCCTGTCATTCCGAGATCAACTCCGGCAGATGAATTGAATGCTTGCTTGAAGGCGTCTGCTTTATTTCAATACGTAAAGAAATTGCATTTGAAAACGAACATGCGAGTTGCTTTACAAAATGACCAGTCCGCTGCAGAGTTCTCCAGGCAATTGTTGGCGATGGGCAATGGCTAGATTCCAGCAGACTTAAACACCGGCCTGATTGAGTTTCCACAAAATGTTTGCAACTTTACAACGACACCGGAAGAACTAATCATGAATGTTTTCCCGAATATCGCTCAGAATTATGTTGACCATGATTGGCTGAGTGTAAAGCGATTTTGGATGCGAAAAACAAGAATGTCGATCATTTGAATTTCGTCATTCAAAATCATATAGCTGGTGAGTTACATTCATATAAATCAGTCGACTCCGTGATGGATGAAAGCGAAGCCACCAACTATCTCACGGAATTTTTGAATTCTTTGGATGTTTCAGGCTTGCCTCCACACAATTTGAAATTAAAAGTCGGCACAGTAATAATTTTGTTGCGCAACCTAAATGCACCAAAACTTTGCAACGGTACGCGCTTGATTGTGAAGAATCTAAAGTCAAATATTATTCAAGCAACGATTTTGATTGGAAAATTTAAAGGCGAAGATGTTCTTATTCCGCGGATTCCACTTATTCAGAACGATTTGCCTTTCATATTTAAGCGTCTTCAATTTCCCGTACGTCTCGCTTTTGCTATGACAATTAATAAGTCGCAAAGACAATCGCTGGATGTGTGTGGCATAAATCTTGAATTTCCATATTTCTCACATGGTCAATTGTATGTTGCGTGCTCACGTGTCGGCAAACCTCGCGCTTTGTACGTGTACGCACCCGATAATGGAACGAAAAATGTTGTTTACCATAAAGCACTTCAGTGAAAAAGCGGTAGGTTGGCCGACAAGTAAATCGCTATGGTTTTTGGAATTGTATTTAATTTTAATATAACTTTTGAATAAAGAATTTTAATTGACCGGATTACATGAAGCGAAAGCTCGGAATTATTAATTTCGTTACCTACCTACATTAACGAGTTTGGGCGGAACGAAGTTCGCGGGTCAGCTAGTTTAAAATAAAAATATTGCGGAACGAAATAAATTCCGTTTATCTTTTTTTTTAAATATATCACTGTAATCCAATTTATTCATTATAAATATTGCAAAGCATAAAATGCTAATTTCGAATATCACTACTCAACTAATCCGATGAGTACTGCTACTGCTCTCGTTATTTAGGTCTAGTATTAACGCCCATGTGATAAGGCGGCAAGCGAAGCACTTCATGTCCCACATTTTGAGCCATTTCATCAACGACGTATGTTTCATACCTGGCTTTGTAACGTTTAACGATTTTAAGCAACACATTGTATGATTGCATCCCAACCTAACTTGAGATCTTCCTTTTGGGAATTCCCGTATTCATTGGCAAAACAGGCGTCATTCATCGGAAAAACAAAGACATCATACAAACAGGTACATAATGAGATGGAAGGATGTATTTATGTTTTTTTTTTTTATTTAAACAGTTTGCGACATAAACTCAATCAGCACGATTTTCTAAAAACATTTCCCAGTCCTTTCCGCTATATGTATATTGTGAAAGGTAGACACAATCAGGCAATTAGAATGCAAAATTGTATAACCACGACGCAATGTCATATACCTAAACAGATGGTAAAAAAACTGCACTTGTGCAGCTGTACAATATAATTACAATCAAATTAAAACCGAATGGCAACACCCCACGTAATAATTCGTTCTCAAAAGCACCAAAACCGAAAGTTCTTTGACAAAATCCATAGAAAAACCCTTAATGATATGCTTCATTGTAGAGATGGTAATACTCTTCTGATGTGCTTCAGTCACACACACTGCTTATTTTGGTGGATGATAATAGCAAGCGAACACAAGACGATCATGCTCATTCCAATTCGGCTGTTTGGGAGACTGGTTGTGGTGGTTTGTATGCGAATTTTAGGAAAATAACAACAACAATTCATTGGTATGACAGTGGTTTGGTTTTTATTTCAGTGACAATTCTTGCGTTTGAGTGACGTGACAGTATCTACAGGCACCACTGGTAGAAAAAAAGCTCCTCCATAAGGCCTGTACTGACAATTTTTGTTGGATAGAGTTTTGCCTGGGAATGGACATAGGCTACTTTTTACCGCGGGAAAATGCTTCATCTGCTGTCTAGAAGCGGAGATCTAAGCTGATATCTATGAAAAGTTGTAACTCTCGAATGCTTTCTAGATCCTAGCTTTGGAATGACTCATCCAAATGAAAAAGGATTTTTTTTAATATAAAGTTCAATTGTGTACAAAGTTTTTAAGATATAAATCATCTTTGTAGGTTATCCTGAAGTTGAACAATAAGCATTAAACTATAAATTTTATACAATTGAAAAAAGTAAAATGTTCGATTGAAGCTAGATCGTTGGATTTTCCCAGCGTTCAGTGGAGGAAAATTTGTGTGTGTGTGCGGCACAAATCTGTTTCTCTACCTGTACCTTTTGTGCAATGTGCTTTTTCTTTCTTTTTTTTATGCACCTTTTGCAGGTTGTGTTGTTTTTGTATAGCGCATGGCCATGGGATTGAGAAAGATAAGATATGAAATGTAAATGAGATTGAGAAGGCGTCACACTCAGAGTATATCCATATAATGAGTAGGGACACTCTCGACGTTTTCTTTATCAGTTCTTATCAGCAAGTATTTAGTTTTAAATTTGTGAAGTGGCAGACTGGCGAAGCAAGGCGAGCACGGGACAGCTAGTGTCATATAAATATATATCCTTTTCTTTCATATGTTGCCACTTGTTCCTTTCGGCGGCGCATAGATTGGCGCTTTTGACCTACCTGAGTGGGTCCACAAACCAATTGAGAAATTTTAACCCAACCAAATTGGACAACAGATTTTGGATCATAATTCCACAATATTAAAACGGAAGTGGGACTATGGATTAAATGGATTAAAATAAACAGGGAATACTAAACAGTTTATTTGGAAGTTTGATTCCAAGTACAGCGAATAATCCACAAAAGTCAAATAATAATACAAAATAAATAACGGTGCAATAAATGAAGAGCAAATTAATCTTTTACAAATTAAAGAGAAATCTTATGTGTGAAGTATAATATAGTACATTATAAAAACATTATACGCAAAAAAAGTAGGTACAAAATAATTTCCAAAAATATTTTTGCGTTATTATTGCGTACAAAAAGGATAGGTATACGGTTTGTAGCTGTTTAACAAAAATTTTCCTAATTTGCCATTATATGCCTCGAGTATACTTGAGGTCCGAAAATCTTTTTTATAGCCAGAGAAACATCCTAAAAAATCAAAATTAATTAAAAATCGACGAAAAATTCACTTTAAACCGTAATACAGTGTCAACAATTAAACTAGCCTTTCATGATTTAGCACGTATATCTGTCACTTGTTTTATAAGTATTTTTTTGAATATAATTGTGTTTCTTCCTCTAAATATAACACAATACTATTTTTCCTAAAACCAGAAAAAAAATCGAATTTAATATTTTTTTGACTCCATCTCACTTAGTGTGTACGTTATTATTTTATTTTAAAGATTATTTTAGCATATATGAGTCATGCTTTATCAACTTGAATTGATAAACTCCTAACTCCTCCTTTTTCTCTCAGACAAGAAAGAATACAAACTCAGGACTGGATTAGTATGAATTCTGCCCCAATGACAGTATTTGCCATTAAAATTGACATTTATTTTTTTCAATATATATTTTCATTTTAATATGGCTAATTGTTAGACAAAACTTATCAGCTAAAAAGTGCAACTCAATTTTGAATACAAAAAAAATACTTAAAATAAGTTCAACAATCCCAAATTAAAAAATTGAAAATATGTAAATATTTTATGTCAATCCACTCGTGAATTGAAGTTTTAGAAACGGGGAAGAGAGAATTTATGAAAGACAACCAAGTGGATGAACAATCGATGGGTCAGTACTAATAGTCCCCAGAAGTTTCTTGTGGTCTTTTGTCCCCCTTGGTTGCGTTATAAGGAGTTGCCACTTAAATCGAGAGCAGATGTAGATAGTACATTAGCCAACTAAATTAAAACAACAACAAGTAATAAAAATTCATAACAACCAATGTATTTTTATTTTATTTTAAAGCTTCTGGCTCGCCAATGCGATGGAAAAGGGACTTCGACCTATAAGATCTTTTGTGCCGTAGGGGTCAGAAAATATTTAGGCTAGTAGAATTTCTAATTTCCGTATAACGCAGAAGACTTTTGTATGGCTTCGGAGCTCAGTTGTTCCCTGAAGAAGAGCTTCTTTCTAATTCAATTGGGGGCTGGGCATTCACATAGTATGTGTTCAGTTGTCTCATTTTGTTAAGGTGGTATCGTTAACCGTGGCGACCAGTAAGATAACCTACTAAGTTTTTTATACCATGCCTGCTTAGATTTAGACATCTGTTAGCATTGTTATTGAAGGAATGGCTCGTCTGGCCTGTCTTAACCTGGGATGCTCTCCCAATAAAAGATACATTTCACATGTTCCCAGCTTTTCACTGCTGCGATTGCTGCCAATCTAGGAGTGCAGCAAAAGAATTCGGGACCTGTGAATGGTGTTTCTGAACCCTTCCTGGCCAATTTGTCGGCATTTCCGTTAACCATCATACCCCTCATGGCCCGAAACCCAAAAAATTGGTCCCTATATACCAGCTCATACACCCGTTTCCATTTTAGAACTATCTGTATACCACATAATGCGGTTTTGCTATTTGGTGGGTTATTGCTAACCCATACGTCTATATTTGGGATCTCTGTTTATTAAAGCATAAGGTCTTATAAATGCAGTCTGTGACCGCGCAGTTCATGTCAAGTTTCAGAAGTTCAGCAAATAGGGTCATTACTTAAGAGTGGTCTTTAAGCTGTACTCCACTGCGTATCGCCCTATCCGAAGATACCTAGGCATGCAAGCCGTTGTACGCTTGTGAGCTTTGCGATTGCTATTTTTTGTGTGGAATTTGTTCACTATACGATAAAAGCATTTATGTAATAATGAGCCTGATCATCATTGTATAGATTCCGTGGGTGATCATTGGAGAGATACCCCACAAAGCTCTGGTAGCGTTTGTATTTTTGTTGTTTGTCTGAGAGCTCCAATCTAGCTTTCTGTCTAGGATTACTCCACGATATTTGACTTCTTCGGAATACTCAACGATGGTGTCGTTAATTGAAATTTAACCTTGGCTTAAATTTATTGGTTTAGTTAAAGGAACCAAACTATAATTTTAATTCACAGAAACAATAACAATACATATCTAAGATTTAAAACAAAAAATAACGCCTAAGTTTTTTCTGAGCGGAAGTCTTACATTAGTTCGATAAAAAATACAGTGTATGACACATGGATAGGTACAACTCGTTTTCCAGTATGTTATATCCCTAGTTGTATCACCAAATGTACATTAGGGTGCCTAACTTTATAATTTTCCACTTACAGGATTTTACTTCTTAACTGGATCACTCTTATGTTCAGGTGATGGTGTCCCCATGATTGTTCAGCTGAAATTTTGCATTTTATAGAAAGTGGCTCAGTGGTTGGTATGCTGGACTACTAATCGAAAGGTCCTCGGCTCAAGTCCCGCCGGCGCCTATTAAAATCCAGAGTTTTTTTCCACTGCATCCAAAAGTACATTATATAACTTGTCATGAGAATTTAAAATGTAGCTAACTTCCACTTCGCACAAGCAAGTGGTTGGATAGGCTAGGTCTTAGGCCCTGTATGGGCCTATAATGCCCAATATTTATTTATTTTTAGAAAATTTTAGCACGTATCTAAAAATTAACAAATAGACTCCCTTAGAACGATAAAATATAGAAAACAGGTAGGTATTTCGTTCAAGTGCGATGGTCATAGCACTCATTCAGCCGATATAAATTGAGACAGATATGTTGCATACATAAATATGCATACCTTTCCTCCTACAAGCATTTTAAATAACCGAATTGTATTTCAGACGATACAATCGTGTTATCTTGCAAATGCACCCGCAGTCCCAAGATCCCATCATTTCCTATGTTTCATACATAAACATGCATACCTTTCCTCCTACAAGCATTTCAAATAACCAAATTGTATTTCAGACGATACAATCGTGTTATCTGGCAAATGCATCCGCAGTCCCCAGATCCCATCATTTCCTATGGTGTCATATGCACAGACATTACGTTTGCACATTCCACCACGTTCGTGAACTGGTCGCACTTGGCTTCAAAGTGTCAAACATCCTCTTCAAGGTAACGTTACATCCTCAATTTTTCTAGGCAGAGCAGACAAATAAAAATAGTTATTGAGTCGAGTCTAAAAGGTGAAGCGAAACCGCGAACAGCCGAATAAAATAGCTATAGAAGAAAAAATTAATGTAATAAAATAAAAGTTCAAGAAATATAAACGAGTAATAAAATAAAAGTTCAAGAAATATAGAAGAGTAATAAAATAAAAGTTCAAAAAATAACCATTAACCAATGTGTCTTGTTTTAATTTTTGTCGTTTTCTACTTGTTGCTTTGTTGTTGTCTTATCCATATTCGCGCTAAAAGATCGCGGGCTAATTGCGAATGAACAAACGTAGTAATTCTGTGTCGTCTGGGATAACAACAGTACAGTGAAAAATATTTACAACAAAAATTGGCGCAGCCGGTAGGATCTAGGAAGCATTAGCGATTTTCTTTAAATTAAGAGAACTCACTAGTAATAGCTTGAAAAGCCTAGATTCTGTGTATACTGGTTAAGACACATCAAGGGAAGACGTTGAAAAATTTAGTCACCTATAAAAATAAAAATCTTTAAAACCTGAAATAAAATAATTTTTAATGGGGATATTGTATCTACATAATATGCATTCCACATTGACTTAGCAAAAATATTCTAGCCACATTTTTTATACTTCAAGACATTAATATTTCAATCAACAATGAGCTTAAAGCATAACAAAAGTGGCTTCAAAACAAGCCGGTCTTGACAGACGCATGATACAATAACTTAAAAAAATTCAGCATAATGTGGATAGTAATTTTAAAATAAGAAAATTCAGAAGAATTATATGGATAATTCTTTATATTTGTTAAAATATAAAAACGATACAAATAATAATGTCAGCAATAAAAATAAATCAAAATTAAAAACAGCTAAAATTCACACACTTAAAAAAAAAAAAGTGAAAAGTTTTGTTAAAATATTAGTTCTTTATAATTATTTGTATTCTAATGCTATTCGACGATCTTTTTTGATAAACTCTGCCAATACCCTTTCATAGAAGTTTGATCTATTTTTAATTTTAAGAAGAAGTCTTCTTTCTATCGATATGAGGGCTAAATCAGAGAGCCTATCCTCGCCCTGTGAGTTTCTTAAATAAGTATGAATTCTTTTTAAAGCAGAAAAAGACCTCTCAACGGAGGCGACGGAAATGTGAAGTGTTAAAAGTAAACTACTTAAGTTTAAGACTTGAGGGAACACTTCTTTCAATGCTTCACTATTCAAATGGTTGTGAAGGTCGAGAACCTCAAACTGCCGAAGTGACGACGAAGAATATAAAACATTAAGTTCATTTTTTAATGCCGTGAAGTCAAAAATTCTAGGAAAAAACTTAATTAGGGAAGATATTTTTACATCTGGACTGGAACGAGGAAAAGTGTCATACTTCAAATTATTTAGTAAATCCAAAAATGTAAGATTACTAAATGATTTATATCTGGCATTTATTTGGCTAACTATATTGTCTTTAATTTCAACAAAAACGCGCTTATAATTCGTCTTCAAATCGAAGTCAAGCAACCTGCGTTTACGTGGAGGTTCGATGCAATCATTTACGCTGTCATAAATAACTTCAAACATATTTAAAAAGTCAGAGCTTATCCATGACTCAAAACGTTCGATTTCTTGCTTGGCATAAACGTCTGTTTGTTTTTTTTGAATTAAATTAAATAATACATCGGTCTTTGCAAATATTTCAGAAAGGGTATGAAGCTAAAAACAGAATTCCTTGCTCTCTAATTTATTTAATAAACTTTCTGCCATCGAAAGTGTGTCAGTATCCCATTCCCTAGAGTCATTAATTATTTTACTAAAAGTTTCAATTATATCTATTCTACAGTTAAAGATTACGTTTATTATTCTTGAATGATAATGCCATCGAGTTTCCGATACTCCTGGCATGCGTCGATTGGAAATTTGTTTTAAAAGATTGGACCGCTTTGTGGATTTATTAAAAAATCGAACGATGCTATTAGTATAGCCAAAAAATAGTTTAAGTTCTGCTATGTTTTCTAGAGATCGGGATAGTACTAAATTTAAAACATGTGCATAACAAGGAATACAATTTGCCATCGGGCATTCATCAAGGACCTTCTTTTGAACACCACCCCCCTCGCCGAACATAACTGCGGCACCATCGTAGGATTGTCCTATTAACTTTTCCTTGCAGTCGTATGTTTCAAGAATTTTAAATATATGATTGGATAACTCATTTGCATTACGACTTGCGCTAACGTCAAAAAATCCAAGAAATCTTTCTTGTATACCATCCTCTGACAAGTACCGAAATATGGCACTCAGTTGTTCCCTATGACTCAAATCTGGTGTTTCGTCGATCATAATCGACACGAACCGAGCATCCTTGATTTCCGTTTTAATTTCGGATTTAATAACCGCCGCGATACTATGTATCAAATCGTTTTGAATATCGTTGGATAAACCTGAAAAAATTGGATTGTGTGTACTTGAACACTGCTCTAAATGGGATTCCAATAAAGTGTCATATTTAGATAAAAAATAAACCGCTTCGACATAATTGCCACGATTATCTGAACTAGACCTTTCATCATGACCGCGAAATGCTAACTCCTGTCTGCCTAATAAAATGACCGTGTCAATAAAACGTTGCATTAGTTTCCGATTTTTATCTACTTTTTTATTATGAACAACGAAAGAATTTCCTAAAGAAGTTTCAATGCGATTCGTGCCGAATTCGTGTAGGGATAAACAACAACGAATATGTTTTTCTGTCTTAATATGTTTTTTCGAAGAATTAACTAAATTATTTATATCAGTGAAACCCGTTCGGCTCCAAACACTGGCGGAGTTTGAAAAAAGAAGACAAGGAAAACAAAACATTTTATTAAGCTTGCAACTCCCAGTTAGCCACTTATATTTTTGGTATAAGGAAACATTAAAATGTGTCACAAAACCATCTCTCCTTTGGTAATTAATATTTATAAAAGGCATAGAGCGCCCTACGTCTATAACTTTTTTTTTATCAAGAAAAGATAGCTTACTATAACTATTTGAATCCTCCAGGAGGAAATCAGTTAAACAGCAATCTACACTAATCAAAGACATTTCCAAAAAAAAATCTAAAACTGCACTAAAATTAAGAAGCTAAAATGTTTTTATCAGTAAGTTGGTAATAAAAGAAACTAAAAAATTACACATTAACCTTCACTTTCACTTTCACATCTAACTTTTCACTATTTTAATTTAAGATTTTATCAAATTGGCTTTACAAAACACTAGATTTTTTCAAGTTATTGCACTTGTGCAACGCAGTCTGTCAATAAATTCCAACTGATTCTAAATTAAAATTTGAATTCCTGCTTAAAAAAAAAACAAGTGTCGGTATTTTATTTGACATGAACTTCTCTTAAGCGATATGCTGAATTTACTCTGCTGACAAATTGCCATAATATTCTACCATATTTTATTTCATAAGACAAAAGTATAACAATAAATTTGTAAAAACATCGAAGCATTAACTATCACAAGAGAGAAAAATGAAAGCTCAACTTCTTACATCAACACGCATATCAATATCAACATCAAATTCAAAATCAAGAATCAACCCACATAACACATTCAGATATTATGTCATAAGAAAAAAGAAATAAGTCAAAGAACACCGTGTTATTAGACACAATGTTGCAAAAAAAACGAGTCAAACGTAGCACCTGCATTCCTGCAACATGTTGATATCTTCCGATTGAAACGCAATGCTAATCGCAAAAGGGAGAATGAAATGAAACAATTCCAAGTATTCAGCGTGAGATTTGGTTTATAAGACGAAATGTAGCGTCTTTTTCTTTGAATATAAAAGCGGGTGTTGAACAAAGAGGATCGGAACCGCAATGCTTGTAGAAGAAAGGGATATAAAACAAGTAAATAAGACGGAAAAATATTTTTTATTCTATTATAGAGAGCAGCGGTAGTTGAAAACTTTTTACTAAGAGTATTTTTGTGACTCTTCGTTGGTTTGTTGTTTGTGATTTGTGGATTGTGGAATGTGGTTGAATCTTGATTCTTGAATGAAGTATGAAGATACAGACGAGAGGTAGAATGAATATATTAAACTTATTCGATAGCTTATGTGTGAGTGTGTGTGTAGATTTTATTTTATAATTAAAATACGGGACGGGTTTCATTTTTCATATATTTATTTGGCAGATAGTGCTTACTTTTGGTGGATTTTTAAAAGGGAAGACGGTAGGAATCGTGTTATATGGACGCCACGCCACTGGTATACATACCATTAACAACAAAATTAAACAAAATCTGTGGATTGCGTTTATAACGTGGTTTCCCAGCAGGGGTAGGCTAAGCGGGAATGCCTGGGTCCTAGAAATAGAAAAGTGGGAGGGGGAAAGAGTCGACCCCCGAATGAGCACCCAGGAAATGTGCGACAAATAAAATACTTGCAAAATTAATTTTAAACTTTTAATTCACTTTATTTAACTAATAAATAACTTTAGTGCTTCCTGGCGTCGATGCGGCGTGGCTAAGCTCCGGCGGTAAACTCCTCGACTCCTAGGCGCTATCCTCTTATATAGGCGCCTATTGGGGTGAGTTTTCCCGTATGGTGTCTCGGTGGTGGTGCTGCTTCTGTTGCTGGTGTCTCTGTGGTGGTGCTGCTTCTGTTGCTGGTGTTGTCTCTGCTGCTGTTGTGGTCTCTGGTGCTGTTGTGGTCCCTGCTGCTGTTGATGTTCTCGTTGTTGTGGTTGTTGTTGTTGTGGTCTCTGCTGCTGTTGTGGTCCCTAGTGCTGTTGATGTTGTTCTGTTGTTGTTGTTGTGGCCCTCTACATAACTACACTACAATACCAACTACAGCCTACCAACTCAGTTCTACCAACTACGTTCTAGGAGGGGCGAGTACCTGGGCCGCAATAAGCTGCGTACCCTGTGTCCCCACTGCCCGCTCTTGCTACTTGAGCCCGTAGTGTCCGCCAGAGCGCTTCTGCTCCACACATGTTGGCTGGATCCAGCTGTCATGTGTCTGGTCCGGCGGCCACCAGTCGGCTAACTTTCTATTTTGTGGGAGTCATGCGCATCCAATCAGTGGTGAAATTGCGAATGGGGTAAGTGTGGGCACGCGTTTTGGTATTGGTAGGAGTGTGCGAGTGTATGTGCCGTGGTGGGTTGGTGGTGGTGTGGTGAGTTTTGTCGCTGTGTTTGGCGCCGCATTCGGCTTGTTGATGTATTGGTGGTGGTGGGCAGGTGTTTTTGTGCGACAGCAGATGTGGCGAAGCTTACTTCGTTACATCCCCCTCCTGCTTCAGCAATCAACATCCGGTGGGTGGGATGTCGGCGCCGGAAAGAAGCGGCGATGTTCCTGCCATCTGAGTACCAGATCTCTCCTGTAGTTGATGACAACTCTCACCAGCCCGGTGGGCGAAAGGATTTTTAAACGACGTTGCTTGCACCTTATGGGCTCTTCGATGGAAGACAGGATTTCTGCCAGCCAGGGCTCGTCCGTTGGTTCCTTCCTGACTTCTGACACGCCCGCCCACTTGGGGCTCTCGTTGCTTAATTGACCTGCTGTATCCAGATGCTTATCCTCGCGGTCTACTTCGGCTAAGGGCCTTGTCTTCGTCGCCTGATTGTATATCTCCTTCCGGAATTGTTGTAGGTCTTCGTGACTTAACTCCGGTGCCGGCGTTATAATCATGGATGCGATTTCGATGGCGTTAAACGGCCCCGAGGGGGTCAAAATGATCCTCTCTATTACTCCTTTCCTTCGAGTTCCCGAGATATCGTGGGGATCCCATGCCGGTGGGACCAGATGAATCCGGCGCCGAAGGTTGTTCAGAGCGTTGGTCCTTGCGCGGAACCGTCGGCAGCTACTCGTTAATTCAGCATCTTCCATTGTCCGTGTCTTCGTTATGACTGGTCTCGGGTTTCCGTGGTTTCACTCTACGAATGGTTTTAAATTTTTCACATGGGCTGTGATTTGCGTCTGATCGCCTGGTGTATGTTTGAGTTTCACCAGAACTGAAGAAATAAACGTACAAACTCGATATGGTCCGTTGAATTTCGGTGCTAGTTTAGCTGCGAAGTGATCCGTAGCCTTTGACAGTGGATGTTGGCGTAATAGCACGAGATCGCCAATTTTGGGTGACCAGGCGCGCCGTCTCAGATTGTAGTGCCTTGCTTGTTTGGCAAAGGCTTGGTTGGTGTTACTACGCACGATCTCAAATATGGCGCGTATTTTTGATGCGCGATGTTCCGCAGACTGCGGTGTGATTCCTTGTCCCACAGTCACCTCGGCATAGAGTGTCTTTGGCAGTCGCAGTTCTCTTCCTTGTACCAGAAAGGCGGGGCTGTATCCAGTCGATTCTTGCTTACTGGAGTTGATCGCCAATGTGAGTTCTGGCAAAAGTTCGTCCCATCGTTGGTGATTTTCTTCCGTGAACTGCGCCATCATTGTTTTTATCGTCCGATTAGCCCTTTCCGTGGGGTTCTCCTGTGGTGTATACGGTGCCGTGAACTGGTGGTGAACCCCGTTGTCGGCTAGGAACTTGTTGAATTCTCGGCTGGTGTATTGAGCTCCATTGTCCGATATGAGTGTCCTTGGTACTCCAAACCTGGCAATTATCCTCTCCCTGAAAGCTTTGATGAGGGATTTGCTGGTCGCACTGCGCGCTGGGGCGAATTCGGTCCATTTGCTGAACTTATCGTGGAAAACGATCAGGAACGAATTTCCGTGCTTGGACCGTGGTAGTGGTCCTACAAAATCGGAGCATACCACTGTCCAGGGTTCTAGTGCGGGTGTGGAGAACATTTTACCGGCCTCTGCCCGTTGCTGTGGTTTATACCGCTGGCAGGACATGCAGCGGCGCACGTACTTCGCCACGTCCCTGAACATGCCCGGCCAGTAGTATAACTTGGCTATCCTGGCGATGGTTTTGTTAATCCCTAAATGTCCGGCGGTTGGCTCGTCGTGGCACTCTTCGAGCACACGTTTGCGTTGGTCTTCGGCAATACAGAGCTTCCAAGGGATGTACTCTTCGTCAAGGTAAGCGGTGCTATCGTGGATGTGTCGGTATAGGTGTTCTCCTTCAACGCGGTAGTCCGGGAAATTCGATGGTTCTTTTAAGACGGCGGCCTTCTTCTTGCCGTACCAGTCCTCTCGTAGGCGTGGCAGTTCAATGGCATGGAGTTCCTCGCCCACTTGGAGGGGCTGTCTCGAAAGAGCATCTGCTAGGACGTTGAGTTTGCCTCGTCGATATTTCACCTCGTAATCGTACTGCATCAGTTCCAGAGCCCATTGCGCGATTCGGCCTGATGGTGATTCTATGGAGTTGAGCCAACGTAGCGATTGGTGGTCGGTGATGATGGTGAAATGGTAGCCTTCCAGGTAGTGTTTCATCTTACGAACACCCCAGACGACCGCAAGGCACTCCTTTTCCATAACCGAGTAGTTCACTTCAGCACCGTTTAGGGTCCGGCTAGCATACGCTATGACGCGTTCTTTTCCTTCTTGTTCCTGTAGGAGGACCACGCCTAGTCCACAGTCACTGGCGTCGGTCTGCAGCATGAACGGTACCTGGAAGTCCGGGCAAGCAAGGATTGGAGCCTGCGTTAGCCTTGTCTTGAGTTTATCGTACGCTGCCTGCTGTTCATTCTGCCATGTCCACTTTCTGCCCTTCCTTAGAAGTTGGGTCAGGGGTCCCACTAGTGTCGAGAACCCATCCACGAAGCGTCGGTACCATGAACAGATCCCCAGGAATCTGCGTAACTCCTTGATGTCCTTCGGTGGTGGCAGTTGGGCTATGGCGTCGATTTTGTCCGGGTCGGTTTGAATGCCTTCGCGACCGATCACGTGTCCTATGTATCGGAGCTCCGTCTTGCAGAAGTAACACTTCTCAGGGTTGATCCTTAGGTTGGCTTGAATCAGTCTGTCGAACACTCTCTTCAAATTGCTCAAGTGTTCGTCGAGTGTTCGTCCAATCACTACGATGTCGTCAAGGTATGCGAAGGCGAAGGGCTCTAGCTCTGGACCGATGACTTGGTCTAGGGCCCGCTGGAAGGTCGCCGGTGCCGAGTGTAGTCCGAAGGGCATTACTTTCCACTGGAAGAGTCCTCTCCCTGGTACCGTGAACGCGGTGTACTGTCGGCTGTCGGGGTTCATTGGTATTTGCCAGTACCCGTTGCGCAGATCGATGGTGCTGAAGAACTTGCCCTGTCGGAGTTTATCAAGAATTGGCTGTATTTGTGGTAGTGGGTATGCATCTCGAGTAGAATGTGCATTAAGTTGCCGATAGTCCACGCACAGCCTCCACTCACCTTGCTTCTTTTTAACCAGCACTATGGGGGCGCTGTGGGGGCTATTGGATGGCTCAATTCGGTCCTCTTGCAGAAGGGCGTTGATCTCTTGATCAATGATGGCCTGCATTGCTGGGTTTCGCGGGAAGTATCGCTGTTTGATTGGTCGGCTGTCCTTCATCTTGATTCTGTGTTCGGCGACGTGAGTAACCCCTTGTATACAATCGAACCTAGGTAATTCGTTAACGAGAAATCCGTCGATTGTTTGTTCTTCACTTACTCTCTTACTCTGTGCTGGATTCATTCGGGAGTGATTTGAGCTGCTTCCGTCTGTAAACGTATCGGCTGTAGCTGTCATGTCTCGGTCGGTCATGGCTGAGGTTTGCTGTTCCGGGATCTCGATAACGTCGGCGCCGAGACGTAGAAGTAGCCCCACTCGGGCCAGGAAATCCATGCGGAGTATGATGGGGTGAATCATGCGTTGCATGACCAATAGCTCTTGTGTATAGGTGTTGTTGTTGTAGTTGACGTCGACGGACGTCTTACTCTCAACTAGCACGTTGGTGCCATCTGCAAGTCGGGTATATGGGTTTTCGTTGGCTCTGGGTGTAATGTCGTTGGTGATTTTTTTCGCTGTATCGGAGTCGATAAAGGATCGTGTTGCTCCGGTATCGATGAGTGCGTCGAAATCTTCGTGTTCAATGGTGATGCGGGCGTATATGCGTGTGTCGTCTTTTAAAAATAGTTGAGGTGGGTTGGTGGAGGCATGACTTATGCGAGTTCCTGGTCGCTCCAATTGACAGGAACTCCCCTTTCGTTTCCCCCTCTACGACGGCAACAATCTCTCGTACGAACATCTGGTCTGCCACAGTCCCATCAAAAGAGGACTTGTGGGTTTTGGCAGTTCTGCCGCACGTGCCCATCCTGGCCACAATGCCAGAAACGATTGTGTGACCCTGATGGTCTCTGGTCTGGAGGTCTCTGGTTGGGTTGCCCTATGTTCGGCGTGTCATGCGTCGTGGGTATTGGGTAACGTGGTCCACTGCCAGGTGATTCCATGGTGTTTACTCGACTTGGACGTTGCTCAGCCTGGATGCCCTCGTAGTCTTGCGCAAGGAGGATAAGGTCCCGTAGGCTTACAAAATCCTTGCGCCGGATGTACATCTTATATTCGGGCCGGCAATTATTATATATTCGCTCCAGTTGCTGTTTTCGGCTCATGTCGACGGCCCACCGCATAAGGGATTGAATTGCGGTGACGTACTCCGTGAATTTTTCTCGCGGGCCTTGGACTCGCCGGCGGATGTCGTCTTCCAGTCGTTCAAAAAAACGTGGTGGCAGGAAATAGAGCTGGAAGTCCTGCTTAAAGTCGCCCCAGCTTGTCCAGTCGCACTGGTTGTTGCGGTACCAGGACAACGCTCTGTCCTTAAATAACTCCGGCAAAGTTCTGGTCATTCGGTCAAGAGGAAGACAGTAGCACTTAGCCAGCTCCTCCACTCGTTCTATAAATCCGAGTGGGTCCCTTCCTCCATCATAGCGGATTCCCCATTTGCGGACCTTATCGCAGACTTCTGCATCGCTGATGTCGGACTCTGGCATCTTCTCGTTCGCTGGTCCCGTTTGATTTCCGGAGCAGGTTTCCTCTTCTGAATCTAGCATCCTTTGTTCTCCTGTACTTGTTATATTGTGACGTTGTCCCACTAATTCGTCGCCTGATATTAGTACCGTTTTTCCGAACGGTTGTGTTTCTGCTGGTTTGATCGTATTTTTCCCTGTTGCGATGGTCTTCCAAGTGGTTGTATTGGTGCCGAATGCCTGCCCCGTTAGCTGTGGTGGCTTCAACGAAGTACCGGTGGTTTCCTCTTCTGGGTTGTTGTCGCTTGATGGATCTCCTATCGATGGCTGCCGCGTTGATTTGCTGTAACGGGCCTCTAGTTCTGTAAGCTGTGCTTTATTCGCCTCTCTACTGTCGATGAATGTTGCCAGTTTTTTCCGTAGCTCTTCCAATTTGCCCGTGGTGTTTCCCTGCAGTTCTTGTAGTACCGCTTTTATTTCCTCTTTGGTGAGTTCGTAGATCCACGATTTCCCCATGTGCACTGTTCTCGTTCTGGTCGCCTTTCGCTTTAGCTTTGTTGTTGTCCCTGCTCGGGCGCCATTTAAAACGTGGTTTCCCAGCCGGGGTAGGCTAAGCGGGAATGCCTGGGTCCTAGAAATAGAAAAGTGGGAGGGCGAAAGAGTCGACACGCGAATGAGCACCCAGGAAATGTGCGACAAATAAAATACTTGCAAAATTAATTTTAAACTTTTAATTCACTTTATTTAACTAATAAATAACTTTAGTGCTTCCTGGCGTCGATGCGGCGTGGCTAAGCTCCGGCGGTAAACTTCTCGACTCCTAGGCGCTATCCTCTTATATAGTCGCCTATTGGGGTGAGTTTTCCCGTATGGTGTCTCGGTGGTGGTGCTGCTTCTGTGGCGTCTCTGTGGTGGTGCTGCTTCTGTTGCTGGTGTCTCTGTGGTGGTGCTGCTTCTGTTGCTGGTGTTGTCTCTGCTGCTGTTGTGGTCTCTGGTGCTGTTGTGGTCCCTGCTGCTGTTGATGTTCTCGTTGTTGTGGTTGTTGTTGTTGTGGTCTCTGCTGCTGTTGTGGTCCCTAGTGCTGTTGATGTTGTTCTGTTGTTGTTGTTGTGGCCCTCTACATAACTACACTACACTACCAACTACAGCCTACCAACTCCCTTCTACCAACTACGTTCTAGGAGGGGCGAGTACCTGGGCCGCAATAAGCTGCGTACCCTGTGTCCCCACTGCCCGCTCTTGCTACTTGAGCCCGTAGTGTCCGCCAGAGCGCTTCTGCTCCACACATGTTGGCTGGATCCAGCTGTCATGTGTCTGGTCCGACGGCCACCAGTCGGCTAACTTTCTATTTTGTGGGAGTCATGCGCATCCAATCAGTGGTGAAATTGCGAATGGGGTAAGTGTGGGCACGCGTGTTGGTATTGGTAGGAGTGTGCGAGTGTGTGTGCCGTGGTGGGTTGGTGGTGGTGTGGTGAGTTTTGTCGCTGTGTTTGGCGCCGCATTCGGCTTGTTGATGTATTGGTGGTGGTGGGCAGGTGTTTTTGTGCGACCGCACATGTGGCGAAGCTTACTTCGTTACACGTTAACGAAAATTGTGAAAACAAACTAATGAACCAAGCAGAAGACCAGCCAGGCACATCTAGAAAACAGCCGCCGCAACTACCCCAACCATCACCAGAACAACCACCGCAACTACCCCAAACACCACCAGGACAACCACCGCAACTACCCCAACCAACAGTTTCACCAAGAAGACTACGATCCGGGACGGTGTTAGCAACCAACCATAGTGTAAATTTAAGTGAATATTTAGAAGTAGTATTACAGAAAGCACGAGACAGTGAAAATTTAACAGTTCTGCAGTGTGAAAACTTAAACAGGGAGTTGAAAAAAGCCCGTGAGCAGAGACTCAGTAAAATTAGTAATATAAATGAAGCAAATGCACAATTTAAAAGGGAACTGTTAAATTTTCAATGTCAATCGCACCCTCTCAAATTAGAAAATAAACTAACACGTAAAGATAGTAGTGAAAGTTATTTAAAGAATAGTGAAAGTGATTTAGGAGCTAGCGAATTAATTTTAAATTGGTTGAACATTTCCATTCCTGAATCTGAACAGGAAATTCCCATTCAAACCCATACCACAGAAAATAAACCAAAAACCTATTCTAAAATGTCGGTTGACTACTGCAAAATCGCAAAGCTTACAGCTCAGTTAGTCCCAATATTCTCGGGTGAACAAAACCCTTCACTGAGCACCGAACTACAGACGTTTTTAGGGTGTTGTAAGAAGGTAATTGAATGTCTACCTGAGGAAGAACACCAAGCGTTCGTTCAGATTTTTCCAACGAGACTCCGAGGTGCTGCTTATTTGTTAGTCGCATCTAATCAAATAACGTCCTTCGAAGATGCGGAAAAGCTTCTCAACCTCACATATTTACCAAGGGAAACTTACCAAGAAGTGGTAAATAAATTGATTACTATGAAACAATACCTCTTGGAAGCTCTCATCGCTTTACAGCTAGGTTAAAGCAGATGCTGCAGCTTTGCAAGGAGGCAGCAGATCTTAAGTATGGCTCAGTTGTAGCGCCAGCTGTGAAAACACAGCTGGAAGATTTTGCAAAGAACGCCTTGAAAACCGGAGTCTCTAATCCCTATCTCATGCCAATATCTATTAACGATAGGGGAAGAACATATAGACAAACTAGTGCAAAGAGCATTAGATATGGAACGGTTGCAACAAACGGTCCTTCCAGCAACACAAAATATGCATTCAAATACCCAATTTCAACAAGCCCCTATTTATCCAACTTTTAATAATAGTTTCTCGAACCCGAGCTCATGGTCCGAGAACAATAGTAGTTTCTCCCAACCGCACCTAAAAAAGCAAACATCTTTCGGTTCAAACATAAAGCAATACCGTGATTATATTCAAAATAACATTGTCCCGAACACTACTTAATCATTCGATAGTTTGCAGTTTCTGTGGAAAGACGGGGCATACATACAGTGATTGTTTTAGTAGAAAAAATACACCTTTCTGCACAAATTGCAGGTTATACAATCACGACATTGGAGACTGCCGACGAGCTAACAGGCCAGCTAACAATAAGTATGCCAATAATAGGAAAAAGGACTTCAACCAACGAAATCCTGCAAGAGAATATGAAAATTCTCCCTCAAACCAGGTGGCCAACAGCTCGCCGCAAAACGTCCCTAGGGTCTACAATATACAAACAAAATGTGATTTTTGTGGTCAACCGGGCCATGAAGTCACCGAATGTAGGCAAAAGGTTAAATGGGAATCGGAGAACCAGGGAACCTCCCTGCTGTCGAGTCCCAAACACCCGGCTCGACGTTAATTCATAACAAAAAACCCAAAAGGCACTAACACGGTGTCCCCACAATAGTTCTTCCTCTAGACATAGGCCTAAACGGTCACGCAAAACTAGTTGTGGACACCGACTCCGAGGTTAGTCTTATCAAAGAAAATTCACTCAAGCCAGACATAAAATTAGAAACCCATAAGGCCTGCCTCTTGCAAACACCATTTGGAAACGGAAAGAGTGTTGGAACTTGTCAGGGACATTTTAAATTTAACACTAAAATTCCATGCACTTTCCAAGTTTTGGGTAATACGCCTGCGTTTCCGGATGACGGGATACTTGGAAACGATTTCCTGTCAAAAAATTGTAACGTGGAAGGGCCTAACCAACTGCTTAAATTTACTTGCACACCAAATAATCCCAAAGTGTTCAGCATACCCCTCAACTCAACAAATCACGGTACCTCCCACCCACAAACTGCCGACAATAGGCAAACTAGAATTAATAATAATACAAATATAATAACCCCACCCTATAGCGAAGAAGGCCATGGTATTAAAAGGTCAAACATACTAACCTCTTCCTGTAGTGAAGCAGATTGCATTTTCTCTACTGTGAACATCGTATTAAATAAGCCCATTTGTCTGCCTAAACGATCACAGAAATTTATAAGAATTCCCTTGGAATTATCGGAAGAAATGCTCTGCTTACCCGATAAGGTAGGCGACGGAGTTTTCCTTTCTAATTGTATCTTTCGTTCAGGGCAAAATAAATATGTAAAAAATGCCATAAATACACATACCAAAACATTTGTAATAAACAAATTAAAGCAGCAACTAAGCCCAGCGCAGAACTATAATATAATCCCTCTGGAAACGGAAAAGCATACCCCAGAGACGAAACATTTATGTAATTCAGAACATAAAATACCCACAATACAACCTGCGGATAACAAAACTTGAAAATGAGCTTAACGTAGGAAGAAGTCTATCTTCTGAAGAAAAGTCCTCCATAATAAGCCTCTGCAACGAGTATTGTGATATTTTTCATTTAAAAGGAGATCACCTTACATATACAACCGCCATAACACATGAAATACCATTGGTTCAGAACCAGGCACCGATAAACCAAAGGATGTATATACTACCTCAGACAAAGAGGCAAGTAATAAACGATCAGTTAAAAGAGATGTTAGAAGACGATGTTGTTCAACCTAGTAAAAGTCTTGGAACTCACCTCTTCTGGTAGTTCCCAAGAAACAGGGTCCGGATGGTGAAAACAGATGGAGAGTTGTGGTTGATTATCGCAGACTGAATGATTGCACTATTGGTGATGCTTACCCACTACCACGTATTGAGGACATACTTGATCAACTCGGTCATTCCCGTTATTTTTCCACTTTCGATTTAGCCAGTGGCTACCACCAGGTTATGGTAGATCCAAGAGATCAACCAAAAACCGCTTTCAGCACCAACTACGGACACTATGAGTTTAAGAGAATGCCTTTCGGTTTAAAAGGAGCGCCGGCTACGTTTCAACGATTGATGAACTATGTCCTCACCGGATTACAGGGTATCGAATGCTTTGTATATCTGGATGATATCGTCATCTACGGAAAAAACTTAACGAACCACAACAACAAACTTCGAAAAGTTTTTAATAGACTAAGAGAAAATAATTTAAAACTTCAGCTGGAAAAATGCAGGTTCCTACAAAAGAAAGTAGTTTATTTGGACACATATGTTCAGAAAAAGGAGCACTTCCAAATCCCAATACAACTGCCACTGTTCATAATTTTCCAACTCCGAGAACAGTTAGGCAAGTGCAATCCTTTTTGGGTCTAGCAAACTATTATCGTAAATTTATACCACAGTTTTCTCAAATAGTTCGGCCTTTAACTAATCTACTAAGAAAAGATGTAAAACTTAACTGGACAGACAAGTGCCAGAAGGCTTTTCAAGAAATTAAAGAACAGTTGGTTTCACCCCCCTTTCAATTTATCCAGACTTTTCAAAACATTTTAACCTTACTACAGACGCAAGCAGCGAAGCGATCGGTGCTGTGCTTTCCCAGGGCGACGTAGGAAAAGGCAAGCCCATTGCGTATGCTAGTCGCACATTAAGCAAAGCCGAACGTAACTACTCTACTATTGAGAAAGAGTTATTAGCGATCGTATGGGCTACTAAAAATTTCAGATGCTACCTTCAAGGACGCAAATTTACTGTATATACAGACCATTAGCCTTTGAAGGGAGTATTTAACGTAAAAGACCCGACAACTCGCCTCGCCCGATTTCACCACAAATTGTCCGAATTGGATTACAAAATAGAATATAAGCCAAGCAAATACAATACCAATGCTGACGCGCTTAGTCGAATTCCACAATTTAATGGCGCGAACTCTGCATAAGGTTTCATTAAACGTAAACGGTGTACGGCTATGGATAGAATCCTAACCTATGCCGAATACGAAGCCGAGAAAGCGAAACAAAAAATAAAAAAACCTGTAGAGTGCAGGATATGTGCGAATTTGGATTCATCGAAGTCAATTATGCAAGAAACTGCAGACCCTTTAATAACTAAGGTACAAGCCGAGGTGCACCGGCCACCGGACGAGCTCATCAATACACCGATAAGTGCAGCAGCATGTAATGCTGTAACGCTCCTGCAATCACAAAAGGAGAGTAGAGCCCCGGAGCCAAAACCTACGGTTATTCATAGCAAACAGACCGCATCACACAGCGAAGAGGAAGTACAGGCGGTATATGTTGCGATGGTAGTGTATTCACTAAGTGATTGGCAGGTCGTGCGTTCGAATCCCGACCAGGGCCATGATTTTTATAAATTGAATACACACAACAAACATAGGGACGGGCTACAGTCCGCTTGGGCGAACTGTTGGATACCCTATTCTTATTCCTATCCCTCATAAGTGGGCGTGACAAAAGTCTAAGTATGGTTGAATTGTTAAGAACGCTCTACATATTTTGGTGTATAACATTTAAAGGATTTTATCAAAACACAACGCTCCCTAGCTCAAACTTGGGTGTTTCAATAAAATTGTTTTATTTAATTGTGGGCGTGTCAGTAGGCGGATTTAAAAAAAATTAACACATGAGAATAAAGGGCCCCTAGAGAGTACATATTATAAATTTCAGCTCCCTAGCTCAAACTTTGAATTTTCAAAAAAAAAAAAAAATAATTGTGGGCGTGTCAGTGGGCGGATTTTGAAAATATTTACACATAATATTTACAAAGGGCCCATAGAGAGTATATATTATAAATTTCAGCTCCCTAGCTCAAACTTTGGATTTTCAAAAATTAATATACCCTTAGAATAGGGTATAAAAAAATTATTTTATTTATTTATGGGCGTGTCAGTGGGCGGATTTTGAAAATTTTTTATCCCGAGCAGTTTTAGGAGTCATAGATCATATATAAAAAATTTCAGCTTTCTAGCTCAAAATTCGATTTTTTCCAAAATTTTGTTTTTTTGAGTTTGTGGGCGTGTCTGTGGGCGGATTTGAAAAATTCGTAAACTTGATTATTTCGGGACCCTAGAGAGTATATGGTTAAAATTTCAGCTCTCTAGGTCCAGTTTAAAGGTCTAATTTTTGCCGACAGACGGACGGACGAACGGACGGACATTCCTAGATCGACATTACTATCGATGCTGATCATAAATATAGTAACTTTTAGGGATCTACGGGCAATATTAAGGTATGTTACAAACTATGCGGCAAAATTAATATACCCTTAGAATAGGGTATAAAAAATGATCTCCCTATCTCCCATCGCACCAAACTTCTTTCCTATCCTTCTATTCTTTCAGTAAGTAGCACCCAAAAATAGGCAATGAATTGCTGGGAGCTACTTGCGCAACAAACTAAAAAAAAAATGCCTTCGCTGTGGTTTTACCATTATAAGGGTACTGTGTCACTACAGAAAAAAAAAATCCCTTTAGCGCACGCAAATTATAAAAAAAAAAAATGCAAAACCTATAGAAGTAATCAGTAGCTCCGAGGAAATACAAACAATTCTCAAGGACTATCATGACTCGATTTTTGGCGGTCATCAAGGCGTAGTGAAAACGTATAAGCGAATTCGCAAAAAATATTGGTGGCGACACATGCTCAGAGACATAAAGAATTACATCAAAAAATGTAAAAAATGTCAGACCATGAAAGCAACACCTTTGATACGAATGCCAATGATCATCACTGATATCGCTGAAAAACCTTTTGATAAGGTCTATTTAGATATCGTAGGCCCTTTAGAACAGTCAGAATCTGGAAGTTTCTATATTCTAACTTTTCAAGATAATTTGGCGAAAATAGTTGATTGCCATGCCATACAAAATGCAGAAGCGCAAACAGTGGCTCAAGTGGTTTTCGATATTATAATTACACGTTTCGGTATTCCTAAACGGATTTTCATCGATCAGGGGACAAACTTCCTCAGTGATTTATTTAAAGGTCTTTGTAAATTACTTAAGATAAAAAAATTGCAGACTTCAGCTTACCACCCCCAGTAAAATGGTGCACTCGAACGAGCACACCGGCCAATAATGGAGTATCTGCGAAGTATTACTGATGAGAATCCCAGGTCATGGGATCAGTTCTTGCGAACTGCAACTTTTGTGTATAATAACAGTATTCATTATAGTACTAAACTTACACCTATGGAATGTCTATACGGATTTGCGCCTGACATACCGTCCAACCTAAAAAGAGAGCCTGAACCCATATATAACCATGAAAACTATTGCCATCTTTTAAAGTATAGGCTTCAAAAATCGTATTCAATAGCCAGACGCAACCTTTTAGCAAGCAAACAGAGGTCGGAAAACTATTTCGATAAAACCATAAGGCCTCACTCGTTTCATGTAGGAGATAAAGTACTCGTCAAAAGCGAAAATCGAAAAGGAACATTATCGCCCATATGGAGAGGGAATTATCCAGTAACAAGTACAAAAGGACCCGTAAACACAGCTATCAAATTTGGTAGAAAAGAAATTGTGATCCATAACAATCGCCTAAAGCCTTACTATGAATAATGCAAAATGAAACTAACACATGACACATTTTAGGTCTTACTGTCTGACACGGTGAATTCTCTCAACAAAACATGAGTAATATTCGAAGGTTTAGGCGATATATGGGTCTACCACGACACCTGGACCGTGCTCACCGAAATAGACCTATCGGAATTAGGAAACCAAACAATGCTGGCGGAACATGCAGAACACCTTGTCAGTCAGTTGTGTAGCAGCGATAATAGCACTAACAAAGACCATTGCTCACTGCAGCAACGGCACATACATGCGGTGATGCAAACTATTAAACATAATCTACGAACTACTCCCGAGATCCAGGCAGCCAAGGTCACTCTTCAACGGCACCGGAAACGTGTTTCATCATCTTTTCGGCACAATGGATAGTGAAAATGAAGAGGAAATCTACAGCAAACTAGAGGACCTACAAACCGACGAAAATAAACTAGCTGAATTGAACAAACAGCAAATATCAGTAGTTAGCACTACACTAAAACAAATCCAAACGCCTTTAAAAACTTTAATGGATAGACAGCAACAAATTGGTTTTAAGATGAACGAAATCATGCAATTAACCGATGAAGTGACCAAAGTACAGATGAGGCAGGAGATCGTAACAAGTATCCTCATACAATGGGTGGCGACGGTGTAGAGGTTAGTGTGTTGGCTTGTGACCCGTGCGGTGCAGGTTCAATCCCCATGGGGAACAACAACATACGCCACCCAATCACATGCCTCTACAACCAAAAGGAGGATTTCTGTAGTACAATGGACCGTTGCCGAGTCTGAGTGCTCTGGGATTTGGATTTCCTTTTTTTTAAAAAAAAAAAAAAAAAATAAAAAAAAAAAAAATCCTACAAATCCTCGAAATTGAAACACGCCAAACCACTTTAATAGACATAATACTAGCTTCCAGAAATAACCAAATACACCCATTACTTATCTCCCCTAACACTTTTTCAAATTTATATAAAAGGTCGAACCCAATCTGCGAAAACAAATGTGTGCAAATGCTATATCAAACTGCCGAAGTAAAGCCACACCTCTTACAGGAAAAACTGGTAGTAAAAATCATCCTACCAATTGTTTCATTACCCAAAATGCAATTTTTTAAAGTTCTTTGTTTCCCGATACACTTACCAGCGGGACACTCTTTAGTACCTGATATAAAATATTCCCATATAGCTACGCAAACAGACTCCCAGGAGTATCTCCTATTTACGGATGAAGAAGTAAAATCTTTTGTCACGATTACACGTGGGTTCAACGTTACCACTTATGTGGGAAAACTAGAAATCCCCATAACAAGAGCAACGGCCACAACAGAATGTATTGTGAAGATATTCTTTAATCCTCTAAATGATAGTACCCAATGCCATTATCGAGTACAATATCCCACACAAGATACGCTTATCAAAATGACTAGGCCAAACAGTTGGTTGTATTCAGTCACTAAACCCACAGTACTCCACATATCCTGTTCGTAAGTATTGTTGACGCCAAAACTTACAGATCAAGGAATCCTAACAATAAACAAACCTTTTCACGTTCAAGTTCTTGATAAAACGATCCATTGTCAAAGTGACTCAGGACCCACTTTGTTCATTGTACAACCGCAATATATTACCCTCTGCAAGTAAAGAATTGTCCGGCTTATACCTAGCTTCGCTAATCCCCAGCGCTACATATCTGAATCAAACACGTTTAATAATAGGTTCAGATACGAATGAAATCATTCATAAAAGCACTCAATCCCTGGAGGAAATACAAGATAAATTGGAGCAACTAAAAGAGAATACCAAGTCCTCTAACCACCGTAACCTATCTATAACTTCCCTTCCAATCTCTATTTTACTAATAAGAGGACTAGCGGTAGTCATAATAATCAAGCTTATGAACATCATTTTAAGAAACTGGCAGAGTAAGAAAACGACACCTCAAGAGGATGTAGAAATTATGGTTATAGAGCCCGCTACAGAACCCGCAAAGGTTAATGTACCATCTTTCAGTGAAATCCGCAGTGAACCGTTAACTCGATCACTAACCTTACCAAAATCCGTTCAGTTAGTAAAAAAAAAAAAAAAATTATTAAAATAATGGAATTTAAATATATAACAATGTATGTACTTTTTCAATAAAAACTAGACTACTATAAGTAAGCATTTATAAGCATTGTAAGCAATTATAAATTTAACTACGAGTATATCTAAACATAACATGCACAATCATAGAAAACAAATTATCAGTTTTTGAAATTTGTGAATGTGGTTTCGCTAAAACACCAATATTATGTTTTAAATATACATAGCAAAAAAAAAAGAAAGAAGAAATGTCCATAAGCTAGCATAACAAAAAAAATGTGTTTGATTAAATAAAAGACAATAGATTGTTAAATATCGTATTACATACACAAAGAATTTAACTTACGAAACTACAAAATATATTAGTATTAAGACCTTAACTATATATGTATGTAAAAATGTTATATCTTTAAACAAAGTTAAATATTTTTACATTAAATAAAAGACAAATAGATTGTTAAATATCGTATTACATACAAAAAGAATTTAACTTACGAAACTAAAAAATATATTAGTACTAAGACCTTAACCAAAAATGTTAAAATGTTATATGTCTTAATCAAACATACGAAATAGCAAATAGCTACGCGCAAAATAAAAAAAAAAATAAAAAAATATATGTAATTGAATAAAAAAAAATTTGCTCTGTTCTGCCTTAAAAGTCATTATAAATATTCTATGAAATATCCAAATTTTATTACTTCTTTTTGTGAGTATTATTCCTCTTCAAAGAATAATTCTCTTTTATTAAGGGGGAGGATTTGTTGCATACATAAATATGCATACCTTTCCTCCTACAAGCATTTTAAATAACCGAATTGTATTTCAGACGATACAATCGTGTTATCTTGCAAATGCACCCGCAGTCCCAAGATCCCATTATTTCCTATGTTTCATACATAAGCATGCATACCTTTCCTCCTACAAGCATTTCAAATAACCGAATTGTATTTCAGACGATACAATCGTGTTATCTGGCAAAAATGCATCCGCAGTCCCCAGATCCCATCATTTCCTATGGTGTCATATGCACAGACATTACGTTTGCACATTCCACCACGTTCGTGAACTGGTCGCACTAAGCTTCCAAGTGTCAAATATCCTCTTCAAGGTAACGTGACATCCTCAATTTTTCTAGGCAGAGCAGACAATTAAAAATAGTTATTAAGCGAGTCTTAAAAGTGAAGCGAAACCGCGAGGAGCCTAATCAAACACATAAGTAAAAATTAATGTATTGAAAATCGGAAATAAAAATTGAATAACCATTAACTAGTGTGTCTAGTTTCTTTTGTCGTTTTCCTCTTCTTGTGTTTATAATATTCGCGCTAAAAGCCGAATTATCATGGGCTAAGTACCCGTAGTACAGTGAAAATAAATCATACAACAAGTGAAAAGAAATCATACAACAGATATATCTGTCAAACCAAACGTCAGTTTGCAGACTATCAGTGTCTTTTAATAACCTATTCTAAGGTTATATTAATTTTGATTCATAGTTTGTAACAAACCTTAATATTGCTCGTAGACTCTTAAAATTTACACTATTCGTGATCAGCATCAATAGAAATGTCGATCTAGCCATGTACATCCGTCCGTCCGTCCGTCCGTCAGCGCAAAATCGGCCTTTTAAACTGAAGCTGGAAAGCTGAAATTTTAACCATATTCTCTCTAGCGGGCCGAATCAAGTTTAAGAATTTTTAAAATTCGCCCACTGACATGTCCACAAAAACCCAAAATACTCGGGAGTTAACAGTTTTACAATCCGCCCACTGATACGCCCAGAATTTGAAAAACATTTTTTTATGGAAAAGTCAAAATTTTGAGCTAGGAAGCTAAAATTTATATTATATACTCTCTATTTTATGAAGTTTTCTGCCAATTACAATTTTATAGTCATGACTGATGACATACATGAATGACCATCGTATATAGAGTTTATAGTAGTCTCATCAACACGAATTTGAAAACGGCAAACTCGACAGAGGCGGGAGCAAAAGTGGTGGCGTTTGAAGGTTTGTGTCTTAAATTTTGCTATCTCTCTTTATTGAATCATTCTGATATTATGTAAGTATTTATTTTTCTGTGTAACAGCCGAATACTTTAGATGATTTGTATTGTTGCGTCGCTTCGGCAAATAGTAGACAAAGCCTTTGTCTTTGTATATACAGTTTATAGTAGTCTCACTTCGAGTATTCGACTCACACGCCATCGACTTAAGTAAGTCATTAAAAAAAGCTACATTTATGCCTTTGAATATGCATATTCGTAGTTATTTTTGTTGTCTTCCATTCTCCTCATTTATCGAATTTATTTTGTTTACTTCTCACGATGGGGTTATGAGAGGGGTGCGGGATATGGTTGGTAAATTATTTGTTGTTTTTAATGGAAGTTTTTCATAAGTGTGTGGTTTGTCGTTTATTTATCGATTTTTTTTTTTTTACTTCTCATGATGGGGATATGATGTGTAGGTGAGGGGGGTGCAGTATATGGATGGTACATTAGTTGTTGGTTTTGATGAAAGTTTGCGGTAGGTCTGGGGTAGGTATTCATTCATTCATAATCGGTATCAAAAATCATATTATGTACGGAGAAAAATCACTTATTTAAAATCAACCAACTTTCGGTTAATAACAACTAAGTGATACTGTTAATATAGCTCCTACAGAGTTAATGGATTAAAAAGAACTTAGTCAACTTGTTTAAGGAAAATCAGTTAAAAATAACCGATTATCAGTTTCCCCTCCGAAATTTGCTCGTTGTAAATAGCAATTTAACTCTGTAGAAGTTAAAAGTTAACACCATCCAGCGTGGGCGAGGCATACATACCGACATACATGCAGAGCATATGCCGGATACATGAGACGTGAATAAACACGTTAGTATTATGCCGGATACATGATCCATGGTATTGCCTTGGTTGCAGCTTTCCCACCGGTCGTCGTCTGGCTCGTGCATTTGAGCTGACTCAAATGCACGCGCATCCGTTGCATTTGCTGACCAAGGATAAATGTCGTCTACAGGTAGCCCGCGTCGTGGGAATACATTTTAGAATAAGTTAGTTCTAAGTGAGACACCATACGGAACAGTTTAATTATTGTGTAGTAGTAAATCGCGAATAAAATCTTAATAGTAAAAGTAACTTGTGTTTTGATCGGGCAGTGGTCGCTCGAAATTTAAATTTTTTGTCATCCGCGGAGCAGGACTCTTTAATTGGCGCCCGAGCATGGACCGGTTAAAAACTCGCTACTTCTTAAACCTCAAGATTAAAAGTCCTTAAAAAAGAACGAAAAGATCAGTACGCTCTATCGAACGGAGAAGTGAATCTTAAAAGATATCCAAGACAGCACCCATTCCGACTTCTTCAAATTCCGCAAGCGGAGATCTGATTGGTTAAGAGCTGTGATAGTGAAGATTGTTCGTGCCCTAGTAAGTTGCTGGTTAAAATCTCAAAAGAAAACCACAAACGCCATCAACTAAAGAGGACTCACACGGCACTTCCAAAACCGGTCTGGAAACAGAAACCCGCATCTGCTCCGCGGAGAATATCGAGTCCATCGCGCAACGATGCAACTCCCCTTTTTAACGTAAGAAAATTCTTTCGCAGATCGAAACGAGCTTACAGAAAAATAAAGAAAGAAAAATATTAGAACAATAAAAACTAAAATAAATTGTGAACGAAGCAAAGTGCAAATAAGAAAAATAAAAGAATAATCATTATAGAAGTTTTGTATTTCCCATTAAGTGCTAAAGCCTGTGCAAAAATAGAAAAATAATTTGTAATAAGAAGAGTGTGCTACATATGCATGTGCAATATTAAGCTTAAAATATAAAGAAATAAAGAGCCAAAAATTTAAAATTGTGATTCTGTGTGCAAGAAGTGCGTGTGCGAAAAAATATATACATCGAAAGTGTTGTGCAATATAAGCGAGTGCAACTCCCACAGGCTGTGAGACTCAGTATACAGAGACTCAGCCCAGCCGTAAGACGAAGGCACTACAGATAAGTACCCACATTTTATCCTAGTAGATGAAAAAACCATTGCTTTTTCCATCCATTCCATCACGAAATCCTCGACCGAAGTAACCGGGGCAGTCAATGCCATTTTACAACAGCTAAAGGAGATTGACGTACGCGTTAAACGCGTGGAGGAAGGCCAATTTATTGAGACTCCTGCCGGCGGCAGTACCCCCCAAGGTTTTGAACTCCGTGCTCCATCCAACGAGGATGAATTGAGGGACATATGTCGCCTCCCTGACTGCATGAAGGAGTTACAAGTTTTCGACGGAACCCCAACGCAATACGTATCCTGGGTGCATATTGTCGAGGGGTCCTTAAAGTCTTTTCAATAGTCAGGAATAAGCCCCTATATCGTGCTATTCTTCAGCACATACGACAGAAGGTGCGGGGCAGTGCAGATGCCGCCCTCATCTCGTACAACATTTTTGATGATGATTGGGGTGCCATCAAACAATGCTTATCCCTACACTATGCCGATAAGAGGGACATGCGAACGTTGGAGCATCAGCTCAGTCAACTATCGCAGAAGAATTCCAAAATGGATGAGTTTTACGTTGCGGTAAACCACCAACTTTCTCTTATGATAAATAAGATTAAGACGGAAAGCTTTTCGCAAGAGACCGTTAATGCTCTTGTGGAAACCTGCCGGAATAGAGCACTCGACGTGTCTATTCGAGGCCTTAACGGCGACCTTTCCCGGATGCTGATCATCAAGAAGCCGAAAAATCTGCCAGAGGCTTATTCGGCCTGCTTGGAAATTCAAAATCTGAATTACCGCAGCAACGTCATCCACGACCCATCGGCCAAAAACGTTATTACTGCACCAGTGAACCAATTGTTTAGGTCCGATCCAAGGCCTTCTCTACCGAAGAAAAGGTTCCACCATAGTTTGAGCGAGAACCCCAGACAACCAAAGTAGTATACCCCGGTCCGCGACTATGACACACCGCCGAAACCTAATGTGCCCAAACCAAGTGAAAGGATGGAGGTCGACAACCCTTTTAAGCGAAGGGCCAGGTGGGAAAATTACCCCAACAAGCAACAAAGGCTATTCAACCTCCAGGCTGACAGCGAAGTTGAACTGGCACCTGACAATCGCTACGGCGGTGAAGAGCGCGTCCTGGAGGAGGTAAATTTTATGATCGACGCCAGTCCAGCGTACCATATATAGAGTACGTAACCACCGACGGGCGAGTGCTGAAGTTTCTTGTTGATACCGGGGCTAACAAGAACTTCATAAGTCCGTCGATTTCCCAGGGGGCCAAACCTGTCCCAAAAACTTTTCCAGTGCACAGCGTAGCCGGTAAAATCCAGGTTACAAAATGCGTAGAGGGATGGTTCTTTAAAAATTCAGGAAACGACACCCTTCTTACCTTTTACGTGCTTCCTGGGTTGACGTCCTTTGATGGGATCATTGGGGACGACACCCTTAAAGAACTTGAGGCGGTCATAGATAGGAGGACAAACGTACTGCAACTTAAACCCTCAATCACTATACCGCTCAAGGAAAAAATATCAACGCAGGTCAATGTGGTGTTGGATGAGCGCCTTCCATCTAACGTCAAGTTATAAATTCAGAGTCTCATACGCAAATATGAACCCCTCTTTGGTCCTATTGACAATAGTCAAACCGTGAACACCACTGTCAAAGCGGAAATTAGAACAACCACCGCGAAACCGGTCTACTCCAAAAGCTACCCCTATCCTGCCGACATGAGGGAAGTTGTTGAAGAGGAAATAAGTAAGTTGCTGGAAGAGGGTATCATTCGCCCGTCCAAAAGTCCTTTCAACTCCCCCATATGGATAGTAGATAAGAAACCTAAGCCATCGGGCGAAAAACAATATCGAATGGTCATAGACTTTAAGCGGCTAAATCATGTCACGGTATCAGACGCATATCCGATACCAGATATTAATTCGACTCTAGCCAGCCTAGGCAAAGCCAACGTCTTTACGACCATTGACCTTACGTCTGGATTCCACCAAATTCCGATGAAGGCTTCAGACATACCCAAAACCGCATTCTTAGCCATGAATGGGAAGTTTGAGTTTTTGAGGTTACCCTTTGGTCTGAAGAACGGACCAGCCATATTCCAAAGAATGATTGACGACGTCTTAAAACCTTATATAGGTAAGATCTGCTATGTTTACATAGACGATATTATCGTATTTGGAGACAGTCAGGAAAGTCATCTTCGGCACCTGGATACCGTTCTTGGCAAGCTGCTTAGCAGAAGTTGACTTTTTGGGTATGTTATCACGGCCGAAGGTATCAAACCAGACGCAAAGAAGGTCTCTGCGATTCAAAGTCTCTGTTGAAATATGTTTATTATCTATTGTTATAATATAGACTTCACTACAACTTGTCAGCAATAGTGTACTTCTAACCGAACAAAGATTATGTACATAAGATCTTGTGTTAACCACTTACAAGTATGTACATAAACATGAAATAAATGCACTTCAGTGCACGTTTAGCATTCAACCAAAACACTTCTTTGATCTTTAACAGGTTATGGGCCCAGTCCCGCAAGCATAGTACACAGTTTTTTTTATAACCGGTTCTTTTTTCTTTGTCTACATTGTTCGGTCACATTCGCTGCAATTTTTTTTTGATTAGAATCATACATATTGTTGGCAATGGACAGTGAACTCATAAAAATTGATAAGCTGCAAAATGAGGAACAATGGGCACTTTGGAAGTTCCAAACGAAAGTGCTTCTGAAAACCAGCAGCATTTGGAATGTAGGAACTGGGGTATCGCAGATGCCTTTAGAGGGAAACGATATGAATGTGTGGATGGAAAAAGATCATAGAGCGCAGAAGATGATAGTCACAACTATTGGACAGGAGCCTATGCTGCACATAATGAATTATGAAACATCTGCGGAAATGTGGGCAAAATTGGAGAGCGTGTATGAGCAAAAATCGGAAACGAGCATACATTTACTGCAGCAGCAGTTTTTTAATTACTCAAAGAGCTCTGAGGATTCAATAGCAGTTCACATTTCAAAACTTCAAAAACTCTCGCAACAATTGAAGGATCTAGGTGAAGAAATGTCTGAAAACATGCTGATCACTAAGATTCTCATGACATTGCCGGAAAGTTTTGGTCATTTTTTTACTTCCTGGGAGTCTACATCAAAAGACGAAAGAAATTTAAAAAATTTAACAGCGAGACTATGCATGGAAGAATCTCGATTGGGCGTGCAAGGTGATGCATCATGTTCAGGTGCTTTTGTAGCCAAGAGAAGAGTAAACCAGGAGATGATGGGAAACAAAAAACGAGGTAAATGTTTCATCTGCAAAAAGGATGGGCATTGGAAGAACGAATGTCCACGAAAGAAGGGAAGGAATAATGGTAACAGACTTGGGGATGCTTTTGTTGGGCAGACGGCCATTTTATGTTCGGCAGAGCGAGACAACTGGTTTTTGGATTCGGGGGCGAGCGATCACATGTCGTTCAGAATGGATTGGTTTCACGATTATGAAGTTTTTTAGGAGCCTATTTTCATACGAGTTGGTAATGGAAATATCATCAAGGCAATGGGAAGGGGAGTCGTGAAAATTGAAGCTTTTAATGGTAGATTATGGTCAAAAAGGCGCATAACTAACGTTCTTTTTGTTCCAGAAATCAAGCTTAATCTCTTATCGACAAACTCGACGCTCGACAAAGGATTCCATATGGTAGCCGATACAATGAAATGTGAAATACGAAAGGGAAATGAAGTTACTGCTATTGCACGAAGAGAATCAAATAAGCTGTTTAAACTCATTTTTCGTGTGATTCATCCTTTATCAGGTGGTACGGCGAACATTGCAATTCCATTAGAGTCTTGGCATCAGCGAATGTGTCATCAAAATATAGCCCAAGTGAAAAGCGTGCTATCGAACCACGGCATAAAGTACGCGACGGATGCAGACCAGTTTTTTTGTGAAGCTTGTATATTTGGTAACCTACATAGGATGACATTCAGCGCTAGTACGAACAGAGCTGCAGTTCGTGGAGAGCTAATCCACACCGACCTGTGTGGACCAATGCAAGAAACATCATACGGAGGTTCTAGGTACATGTTGCTTTTTCGCGATGACTACTCAAACTATCGAAGAGTCTATTGCCTAAAATCGAAATCGGAAGTCTCTGAATTTATTGAATTTATAGTGCGGCTTGTGGCGACTGTTGCAGTACGAGCCTCAAGTTACACCATTCCGCGGAAAGGGAGCAGGGAGGGGCGGCCTTGATAGTCGATTTGGAATTATGATGACTGACTTCGGAGGTTTGTGGTGCAGGATTTGAGGCATGGGAGAGAGGCAGAGTGTGGTGACTGCTACAATCTAACCTCAACTCTGTTCCCGTTTTGTCTGCATAGCGGGGAGGCAGCAAGGCCGGTGGAGACCGTTTCAGTCGATCCGCCGGGTTACTGTTTCGCCCTCGGAGTGGAGTTCTGACTGAAGTGACTGATACAATCTAACTACAGTGAGATCTCTTTTCCTTTGCAGGGGAATAGGTTTGGGGTGATCTGCGGAAGGGGAGCGGGAGGGGCTCAAGTCATCGACCAAACCGTCCTCTAGTTCAGTTTAACGATTTGGATTTAGTGACGAATTTGCTGATGCAGCCAATGTCTGTCTCACTGAGATCACTTAGATCATCGAGGAAATAGTTGCCGAGGATTTGTTTCTTTGAATTGGCTAGTGCGGGGCAGTTGCACAGGAGATGAGTGGTGGTTTCTTCCTCTTCGACGTCTCTACAGCTTCTACAGAAGTCGTTTGAAGGAGCTCCCAATCTGATGGCATGTCTGCCTAAAAGGCAGTGGCCGGTGATTGCTCCGATTACCGAGCAGATATTTTTCCTGCTGATGGAGAGAAGTTTGGATGTTCTCTTCGCATCGTATTTGGTCCAAATTTGCTTTGAGGACACACATGTACTGATGCTATTCCACCTATTGTTTGCTTCTATTAACGCGTTATCTAGAAGTTTGCGTTTCAGTGTCTGAATGGGTACCGCCGGTGTCTCTCTGTTGTCAGAGAGTTCTTGTGCGGAACCCCGTCTGGCTAACTCGTCCGCCTTGCAGTTGCCTGCAATATCACTGTGACCGGGTACCCAGCACAGGGAAGTGTTACATCTGACTGCGATCTCGTTAAGAGATTCGCGGCATTGTTTCACCAATATATTGTTGGTGATTCTAAGGCTTTAATTGCTGCCTGACTGTCTATGTAGATCTCGTTAGTTTTTCCATCTATCGGGCTCATAGAGAGTCTGTGTGCTGCTTCGCGGATAGCTGTGACTTCTGCCTGAAATACACTGCAGTCGTCAGGCAGTCGTAGTACGACATTAAGCGCAGGATTCTCTGAAAACACGCCCGCCCCTGTGCCGTCGGCTGTCTTTGAGCCGTCGGTGTATATTTCTGGCCTCATTGTTTACGATACGACCGTCTTCCCAGCTGGCTCGATCTGGGATGGCCGTCTTGTATTTATTACTGAAATCCAGTGTTGGGATTAGGTAATCCGTTTTGTTGGGAATCTTGTAAGCAGTTAAGATGTTGCTGTGCCCAATGTGTGAGCTTTTCCACTAATTGGATTCTCTTAATCTCAAGGCCGCCTTAGTGGCCACCAGCTTTCCATAGATATCAATGGGGAGGAGGTTTAAAAAAGTCGTTAAGGCTGCCGTTGCTGTGGATCTCAAGGCTCCTGTAATGCATATGTAGGCTGCCCTCTGGATTAGTTCCAGGGCGCTTGCGTGGCATTGCTTCGATATTGCAGGCCACCATGCTATGATACCGTATGTGAGGATAGGCCTGACGACCGCCGTGTAGATCCAGTGTGTTATCTTAGGCTGTAGACACCATCTGGAGCCTAAGGCCTTTTTACAGGTGTAAACGGCAATCGTAGCCTTCCTTATGCGATGCATACATCCATGTACCCAAGTAAAAAAGGCAGAAACTGCAGGCTAAGGCAATAAAAGGCGTTTTCGTTGGTTACGCAGAGGACACAAAAGGCTTTCGAGTATGGCTCCCTCAGAAAAGAAGAGTTGAAATTTCACGTGACGTCATTTTTAAAGAAAACGAGGAAGTAAACCCGACACTTATCGAGATCCAAGAGAGGATGACCCCACACGAACCCGATGTCGTACTAAAAAAGGAGATAATTAAAGACGAAGAACAAGGTAATAGTTACTAACACATCTTTAAATGAGGAGCATCCAGAAGCTGAGGAAGAACTCAACGTACGCCAATTACGTTCGAGAACTGTACTCATCTCTGCATTCTGTGAAGGTTTTGCTTATGCAGCTAGCGTTGATGAAGCTCAATGTTTTGAAGAAGCAACAAAATCCAGTTTTCGGAAACGGTGGACGTCAGCTATGGACGACGAAATAGATTCGTTAAACAAAAATTGCACTTGGGATTTAGTAGAGCTACCACCGACCAAGAAGGCAATAACGAACAAATGGGTGTATAAAATCAAGCGGACGGCTGGCGGTAATGTTGATAGGTTTAAGGCGCGGTTGGTAGTAAGGGGATTTAATCAGCAACATGGGATTGATTACGCAGAAACCTTCAGTCCCGTCGTGAAGTTTACATCCATTCGCATGATAATTGCTCTATGTGCAGCTGAATGTTTGAAACTCAAGCAATTTGATGTTGAAACTGCTTTTCTGCACGGAAATTTGTCTGAAGACATTTACATGCTCCAGCCCAAGGGATACGATGACGGCAGTGACAGGGTTTGCAAGTTACGAAAAAGTCTTTATGGCTTAAAGCAAGCGTCCAGGTGCTGGAACATTCGTTTCACTAATTTTCTAAAGAAATTTTGCTTTAAAGTCAGCGAAGCGGATTCATGTCTATTCGTTGGTAAACGGGATGACCGAAGGATTATATTGGCGCTATACATTGATGATGGACTTGTGGCTGGACAAGATGAAAATGACCTGGAGACTGTTATATCTTATCTTCGTGAGGAGTTTGAAGTGACAGTGTCAATAGCGAACTACTATATTGGACTAGAGATTAGTACCCTCGCAGATGGAAGCATGCAGCTTAGGCAATCAGCATACGCCAAGAAAGTTTTTGAAAAGTTTGGGTTTCAGAATTCAAAGCCAGTTACTACACCAGCTGAAAGCCAAAAATCACTCCTTCCCTCTGATGAGACTAGTGTTCCCAAATTCCCGTACCGTGAAGCTGTAGGTTGCCTAATGTATTTGGCTATTGGTACTAGACCCGACATTGCCTTTGCTGTTAGCTTTGTCAGTCGTTGCTTGGAAGATCCGAAGAATAGAGATATTGTTGCTGTTAAAACGAATTTTTAAATACCTTCAAGGAACTATCAATTATGGTCTCGTATATAAAAGAACTAATCCTTATATTAATTGTTTTACAGATGCGGATTTTGCCGGCGACGTTGAATCGAGAATGTCAACAAGTGGACATGTTTTAATGATGTGTGGTGCTGCGATCTCTTGGTCTTCACAACGGCAGAAGTGTATTGCTCTTTCTACTACTGAGGCAGAGTATGTTGCGGCCAGAACCAGGAACTGACTAGGACTTAACGTCCATCCACCCCTAATCCAGAGTGTCATGAGACCCGTGCTTATTGGATGGTTTGCAGCCAGGGGTATCCGGCTGTATTTCTGCGGAGCCTCTCTGATACCGGGCCACCTCAGAGAGTAACCATGGCCTTACCACGCTAATGCGGGGCTCTGGCGTGGTCGACCGTCTTTCCCGCGCTACTCGTGCGACATGAACCAAAACAGACAAAGAAACAAAAACAAAAACAAACTCAACAGAGTGCGGGGACAGACCGCAGACGAAGCCATTGGTCGGATGGAGCAGGCCATTCATGACGACCGCCTGGCACAAGATAGACCCGGAACGAGTCGAGAGGGAGGCTCTAAACTGGTGCAACCCAGCACCAGTCAAAGAACCATCGTCACCTCACGACAAGCCACGGGGGTGCCAAAAGGCCCGGGAAGAAGCCCGGTAGCACCGACAGGTGCTTGCAGTGGGGATAGGACCCAAATCCTAATCCCCTCCCTGTCCGGGGAGGTAATGGTGGAGGGAACTAGGGCAGCGGGAACGAGCATTGCTCAAGTACCAGCCCCTGTACCCCCCGACAACAACACCGGAAGGAAGAGTAATAAGCCAGCCTTACCTCCACCTGGAAAACCAGGCGCGAGGGACGACCCACTACGAAGGGGACTTAGTGGTGCTGGCACTAAATGGTACCTCCGCTACCTCAATAAAGGCTTCGGGCCTGAGGAAGCCAAAAGGAGGGCTGAGGAACATCGGGCCAAGCCTGGAAGTACAGAAGTGGCGACGGGAAATAGGGGGAACAACAACGTCACCCCCCCCCCCCCCCTCAACAAATAAAGCCAAGAAACAGAAGGTGAATGAAGGCACCGAGAGGGCCACGGGAAAGCCTGCAAAAGCGAGCGCCACCGTGGTCGGTCGAAGCTATGCTACGGCGGTGAAAACCGTCCCGGCTAGCGGTAGACACGAGACAGGTGCGATTGCTGAGCAGGTTGCTGTTCTCCCGGTGAAATATCCGCAGGAGATCCTCAGCAACCCAGACCTCACTGCACTTGAAGACGCCATTGTGTTGGAAATGGCCTTGGGATGGGAGCATAAGCTCAAATTCCAGGGCATACATTTCAAACATGGAATGCTCTTAGTTGACTGCGAGACTCCGCAGACAGCTGAGTGGCTAAAGGCAGTAGCCCCAAAGCTGGGGAAATTGAAGGGGACACGCCTCATGGCATGCAGTGGGACAGATATACCACGGTCCTACTCCATAACAATCTTCCTTCCACGCAGTGCAGAGCAAGAAGCTTAAACCTCCTTGGCACTGCTGGAAGCACAGAATGTGGGACTTAACGTCCAGGCGTGGAGGATTCTCAATTGTCGAAAAGAGGGAACCGGGCAGGTACTGGCTCTTGGCATCGACCGAGAATCGTTCGACGCCATAAAAACCCAAAAAGGATCACTGAGCTACCGATTCGGCAGGGTTGCGGTGTGCGGACTCAGATCTCTGGGCAGACAGCCCAGACAGCATCGAATCTGAACTCGCAGAGCGCGCAGTCAGAGGTAGAGCATACTGCTCCTCCGAAGACTAAAGCACCTTCTTCCGTTGTCCAATCGTCGGAGCAGGCTCCTGAGGAGACCGAGGAGTCTATGTCCGTCTCGGAGAGCACGATCTCTGAGTGGGAAATGGACAACACGGTCATCGACCTCTTCCAGGAAATCAAACAGGAGGAGGAAGATTCGTTGCTGAAGGAGGACGGGGCAATTGTCCCGCGCGAGCAATAGCTCGATGAACCCCGCCAACAGAAAAATTAAACTAGCACAGGTGAACATTCATCATGCTATAGCCGCCTCGGCGACTATATCTAGGATGTTTACCTGCCAAAGCCTAGGGCTAGTACTGATCCAGGAGCCATGGATCCTGAAAGGACAAGTCAAAGGATTGGCGAGCAAGGATGCAAAGGTAATATGGGACACTCGGGCCGAGAAACCGAGAGCTTGCATTCTAATAAACAATAAATATACATTTATTCTACTTTCAGAATACGCGACACGAGATCTGGTGCCAATTCAGGTACATCTGGATGTTGAAGGATGTCACCGCACCATTGTCATCGTATCGGCGTACTGTGCAGGGGATGAGCCGGTTGTATCATCCCAAATGTAGCGACTGGTGGAGCATTGGAACAAGCTCCGCATGTCGCTTCTTATAGGGTGTGATGCAAATGCCCACAACATCATATGGGGGAGCACCGACACCAACACCAGGGGTGAGTACCTACTAGAATTTATTATGAGTTCGTCACTTGATATTATAAACGTGGGAAATACCCTCACTTTTGTAACTAGTGTCAGGGAGGAAGTACTCGACCTCACGCTTGGTAGCCCAAGCGTAAGTAAATTAATTAGTAACTGGAGAGTATCTAGTGAGCCGTCATTGTCTGACCATCGAATAATAGTATTCGACCTGGACAGCACAAGTATCACGAGAAATCCAGTAAGAAACCCAATGAAAACCAATTGGGAAACTTATAGAACTGCTCTAGAGAGCAATCTGGGGCGCCTTAGTCTGAGGAAGGCTCCGGGGCACCCCCTAGAGCTAGAGAGCGCAGTGGAAGGTATAACAAACGCCATCATCACTGCGTTTGAAGAAAACTGTCCTCTAAGTAGAGAACGGGACAGGAAACAGACGCCATGGTGGAGCAATAACTTGTCAAAATTAAAATCCGAGGTGCGGAAGCTTTTCAATAAAGCAAAGCGCAGCGGAGAATGTCAAAGCTACCAAATGGCCCTTACTACATATAATAAGGAAATAAGAAAAGCTAAAAGAAATAGCTTCAGAAAATTCTGTGAGACAATCACCAGCACGCCTACTGCGGCAAGGCTACACAAAGCTCTTGCGAAGTCAGGAGGGGTGCCGATGTCTCTGAGGAAACTAGATGGCGAGTTCACGGAAGATGAGGATCAACGGGCACTATTGCTACTAGAAACTCATTTTCCTGGCAGCTCGCCTAGTACTGAGCCAGGAATCAATACCACTTCAATCAGACCTCGGAGGGAAGACTGGGAAACAACATCAACCATCTGTTCTGAGGGACGGCTGAAATGGGCAATAAATTCCTTTCAGCCTTTCAAATCTGCCGGAGTGGACGGCATTATACCCGCCCTTCTTCAAGAACGGCAAAGGGTACTAATACCACACCTGCTAAAGATAACAAGGAGCAGTATTGCCTTGGGCCACATACCAATGCAATGGATACGAGCAAGGGTTGTGTTTATACCAAAAGCGGGAAAAAAAGACCCCACACAGCAAAAATCGTACAGACCCATCAGCCTTACGTCATTTCTTCTGAAGATGACAGAAAAGGCTGTAGACAATTATTCAAGGGAAGATGTTCTAAACACTTCCCCCTTACATCATCGTCAGCATGCATACAGAGCGGGTAGATCAACAGAGACCGCCCTATATCAGCTGACGGAGATAATTCGAAGTGCCTTGGAGGCAAAAGAAATAGTACTGTGCGCTTTCCTAGACATAGAGGGACATTTGACAACACCTCACATGATGCGATCAAACGATCCCTGGATAGGAAAGGAGTTAACAGTACAGTATCCAACTGGATGTGTGAGCTGCTGAGCACTAGATCAGCAGAGACTCAAACACCATCTGGAACCATCAGAGTAAACACAACGAGAGGATGCCCACAAGGAGGGGTACTATCACCCTTAATGTGGAGCCTAGTTGTAGACGAACTGCTGGAAAAATTAACCAACCATGGCATCAACTGTCAGGCGTACGCCGATGATATTGTATTGATTGCCAGGGGCAAGTTCGAAAAAACCCTTGGAGACATCATACAAAAGGGGCTTAAAGTAACCAAGTAATGGTGCCATACTGTCGGACTTAACATCAATCCGGCGAAAACAACGATAGTACCATTCACAAGGAAAAGGCAACTTCAAAGACTTAAGGACATAAACCTATCAGGCACGACACTGATACCAGTCAAAGAAGTAAAATATCTAGGACTCCATCTAGATAGTAAACTCCTCTGGCGAAAACATACAGAGGAGATATCCAAGAAGGCCACCTGCGCTCTCATGATATGTAGGAGCCTAGCGGGGAAGGCATGGGGATGCAGCCCAAGCATCCTGCGATGGATGTACACTGCAATCGTGAGACCAATGATCACATACGGAGCGGTAGCATGGGCGAAACGAACCAGTCTAGTCACAACGCGAGAGACACTCGGCAAAGTGCAAAGACTGGCGTGCCTGTGCATTACCGGAGCAATGCGTAGCTGCCCAACCGCAGCCATGGAGGTGTTATTGGAACTGACCCCTCTACACATCATGGTGATGAACGAGGCAGACAAAACAATCCTTAGGATGACAAAGGAGGGAATTGGGAGAGGGAAATGCATCGGTTCGAAAGAACACGGTGACTTACTCAAAAAACTTCCACTTCTTGGCATACCTAGTGACGACAGCATCAGGAAATTCAACTTCGAGAAGAATTTCCAGATAAAGCTCAGCAATAAGGAGAACTGGAGCAACGAATCCATAACTTATGGACTGAGCAACCACACAACAAAGTGGTATACGGACGGCTCGAGGACTGAGGAGGGAACTGGTGCAGGAGTGTTTGGGCCGGGAACTAAGCACTACGAATCCATGGGCAAATGTACCAGCATCTTCCAGGCAGAAATATGTGCCATAGACAGGTGCGTTCGAATCAACCTCGAGAAAAACTAGAAAAACTAGAAATTGCAACATAGCAATAATCTCTGACAGCCAAGCAGCTATAAAGGCTCATGACGCCTACGTTATCAAGTCAAAACTCGTGTGGGAATGCCTACAAGGACTGAATAGACTAGGCAAGAATAACAGAATCTCCATCTGCTGGGTACCTGGCCATGTTAACATTACAGGCAATGAGGCAGCGGACTCTCTGGCAAGAAAAGGGGCAGAGGAACTCTTCATAGGACCTGAACCATTCTGCGGGATAGGAGAACACACTATACGCGAAGAGTTCAGGAGACTGGAGGAAGAAACAAAGGCCAAAACCTTTCTCAACCTCCAAGGTCTGAGGCAAGCAAAGAAACTCTTAGGAAATTACAACCAAAAGAGATTCAAAGTTTGTATCGGCCTTAACAAAAACAACCTAAGAATCCTAACAGGCTTCCTCACGGGGCACTGCAGACTCAAGGAGCACCTGAGGAAAATGGGCATATCGGAGGACGGGCTCTGCAGATTCTGCAGTGAAACCGCCGAAACTCCAGACCATATACTGGAATCCTGTGGGGCACTGACCCACAAAAGGATGAAATATTTGGGCAGGCACCAAATAACAGACAAGGACATACAAAAAATGGACCCACAGCTCATTCTCAGATTCATCAAAGAAACTGGACTGGACGCTGTGCTCTAAGGAGTGTGACCTGCCAAGGATAAATCAGAGCAATACCTCGACACGCTTCACAAAGAAGTATCTAGAGAGGGCTCTGAACGAGGGCATGCACCTCTCCGAGGCACAAGCAAGGGGACACAATAGACCAATAGGTCGCAGTGTAATATACCCTAACCAAATATTATTATTATTATTATTATTATGTTGCGGCCGCTGAGGGTGTAAAGGAACTCATATGGGTGCAAAGATTGTTTAAAGAACTTTGTACACAAGGAACTACTCTACCATCTCTAAACATCGATAACCAAAGCGCAGTCAAGCTAATCAAGAACCCGGAGTTCCACAAACGGACTAAGCACATAGAAGTCAAATATCACTTCATTAGGCAAAAGTTCGAGGAGGAGTTGTTTACTTTACAATATGTGTCAACAAAAGAACAAGTTGCTGATATTTTTACAAAAGCGTTATTAAGAACTAATTTTGAATTTCTAAGAGAAAAATTGGGCATTTGTAACTTAAATTAGAGTTTTTTTTGAAGTCTTAAATTTTGAAGTACATTATAAATATAATACATATAGTTTTCATTTTGCATAATAGATTAATAAAAGTGGAAGTGTTGAAATATGTTTATTATCTATTGTAATAATATACACTGCACTACAACTTGTCAGCAATAGTATACTTCTAACCGAACAAAGATTATGTACATAAGATCTTGTGTTAACCACTTACAAGTATGTACATGAATAAGAAATAAATGCACTTCAGTGCACGTTTAGCATTCAACCGAAACACTTCTTTGATCTTTAACAGTCTCCTGCCACCTGAAAACTTAAAAGATCTTAAGCCCTTCCTGGGGCTCACATCCTATTATAGGAAATTCATCCGCGGGTCGCGAAGCCCCTAACTAAAATCACTAGAGGTGAAAATGCGCAAATTAGGGCAAACCAGTCGAGTCGAGTTCCAGTGGTACTTGATGAGGAATCTCTCAAGGCATTTAACGACCTAAAAGAGCTTTTAGTATCGTCCGAGATATTGGCCTTTCCCGACTTTTCGCTTCCCTTTAATCTCACCACGGATGCATCCAACCTCGCATTAGGAGCAGTCCTGTCACAGGGTGAGTTTGGGAAAGACAGGCCAATCTCCTATATTTCCCGAACCCTCAACAAGACCGAGGAGAACTATGCGACCAACGAGAAGGAGATGTTGGCCATAGTATGGGCATTAGACAACCTTCGATCATATGTGTACGGCGCCAAGAAAATCCGTATATATGTGTTTATGGCTATCGAAACAAAGCTAACTCAGAAGCACAAATTGACGCACATTAACTACAATATCGTTCGAAAAGACCGACCCAACTCCACGCAAGGAGGAGGCGTCGCAATCTTTATACGAAAAGGCATTAGTCACAAGGTAATATATAGTAGGGAAGCGCGCAGATTCCGGTCGCTAGAAGCTTGCATCATATGCATTCCTCTTCAACAGGGTAAGCGGATCTATATAATCGCGGTGTACGCACCTGAAGCACCTCAGCCAACTGAATTTATATCAGAGCTTCATAATCTTTTCACATACTTAAGGCTGAACACGGAAGAAAACTTTTATCTCATGGCCGGTGATTTAAACGCCAAACACCAAGATTGGGGAAATCATATACAAAATCCTAGAGGGAACCATCTTTATAATTGGATGGGTCAACACAATGTTGAATATCGGATCGACCTGCTGGCCACAGAGAGGCCGTCGTTTCCAAGAAGCGGTACCTATCTGGATCTATTGCTTATAGATGCGCGACTGACAGTTAATGACACAGTAGGGCAACGACCAAGAAATTGTCTGCGAACAATCGAATACGACAGTGACCATTGCGGACTTACTGCCGTAATACATCTTCCGAACGAGCGTATAGAACTAGAGGAGTATGTACCGGTGCATCCTACAACTATAGGAAGATGCGCTGGCCACGCTTCACCAACTCCCTATCAAGAGAACTCCGCTCAAATAATATTGCTCCACCAACTGACAGAAATTTGTCTAACGTTGAGATCGACGAATACCTTGAACAAATGGACGAGACAATTCAACGAACTATGAACTGGACCATCCCACAATACAAAGAACATGACGAAACTACCTTGTACCGTAACGCGACCATTAACGCACTACACAGACAAAAAAGTGGACTACTGACTAGACTAAAACGCTTGTACCGACGGTTCACGGACACACGAGATCCGGAGATTAGTACACTGAAGTCATCGATTAGAAACATCAACCAACTAATTAAGATGAACTATAGGTTATCCATTAATATGTATTGGAACAATAGAATTCGGGCAATAAATGCGAACGACCCGAGTATGTTTCCACAAATTAATAAGATCTTTAGGAAGAAGGATCGAAATGATCTCCCGTGTCTTAAGCTTCAGAGAACGACAGAAAATAGAGACGTACTTCTGATAGCAGGCATTGATCCAGAGGATGCCGTCTTGGACGACGACCTATTTATTATCGAAGATCCACAGGAGAGAGTCGAGGCTGTGGGCGCTGCTTTTCAGCAACTGTATAAGGTAAATGCAAGCCTTCATCCGAATCAGGAACTGGAAGCCAGAGCCCTGCGTCACTACCTCAACCTTCAAAACGAAATTACGCAATGGCGATCGGAGAACCACGGTTTCACCGGGTTTAATGAAGAATACCTGGCAAATTCCATCGTCGCCGAGCAAAACGGGCCCAGATCCCTTTTAATTTCGAATGTTGATCTCCAGCTCATCTTCGATTCACTTAAGAAAAAGAAGTCAGCAGGGGTCGACGGTGTATCCAACATTGTACTACGACATCTCCCTCGGGAAGCAGTTGACATATACACCACTTTGTTCAACAACGCATTGAATAATGCATACTATACAGTGCGGTGGAAAACAGCTGTGGTACATCCTCTCCCGAAAAAGGGAAAGGACAACTCCAACCCGGCAAACCTCCGGTCGATAAGTCTGCTTCCGAGCATCAGTAAAGTATTTGAAAAGATTATAAATAAAGCTCTGATCAAGTGGGCAGACGACAAAAATATTATTCCAGAAACACAGTTTGTAACAAACCACCGCTCATCATCATCATCACTATTATTATTCTATTATTATTCTGTTATTATTCTATTATTATTCTATTGTTATCACTATTTTTATATTTTTCCAACATTTATGAATTCATTTATTCTTTCCTATAATTTACAATTATATATTTTTCTAAGAAATTTCAATGTGGCAACGCCCTACTTTTAAATAAGAAACTTAACATAATTTCGAAAGCTTTTGAATAATTCAATTTCGAAAAGCTCTTCCAGCTTTAAAATAAGAAACTAACTAATGTCAACAAGGAAATTAATTATGAAAGCTCCTTTCCATCTGGTATAAAAGGGCACGCACGCCCAGAACAATTTGCCGATTTTGTTTGCTTGCCAATTGACGAAGGTTGTCCACAATACCGTCTCCTTTGGGAAGTCAACACAATTTGCCTAGCGCTTTACGCTTAGATTTCATAATCCGTTTACCTTTGAAAACTTTTGTCAATTATAATATTTTTTTTTTAGTAAATAAAAAACGAATTGTTCTCATTTAAAAAACTTTTCGTACGTTTTATTTATTTATTTTTCCGAGAAATCAAAGTCTGGTGGTTCTTCCATTCAACCGTTACTGCAGTCTCCGGACAGCATAACCGTGGTAGAGGAATCCCCAAGCTCGCGTCGAAAAACATATGCATCACATTGTCACCGTTGCGGAGAACCATCGCCATAGGAATTACCACCCAAGACAAACCCTGCTCCGAGCTCACCTCGGCAAAGACAACAACAACACTCGTTTCACTGGCGCACCAACTAGAGGCCGATTCCTATCGAAAATAATCCCAAACGGAAGGCAACGATTTGCGTAGAGGCACGCGCATTGCGGCACAAGCACACTCTAATCGTTTGATTGAAGGCACAAGCACACTCTAATCGTTTGATTGAAGGCACAATGGCACAGTTTACCCAAGACCAACTTAAAGATTTTATTGCGGCAGTTCAAAGCTCGTCTGTTACCAAAGGCAGCTTCAGCAATTGCACTGCGAGGTTCAATGGTGATAGAGATCCAACAGTAGTTGAACGCTTCATTACAACGATTAACGTATACAAAGACATCGAGCGCATAAACAACGACGATGCTATAAAGGGTTTCCCTCTCCTATTAGAAGATAGCGCTGTTAATTGGTGGCAAGGTGTGATGAAAGGGGCAAAAACTTGGCAAGATTTCCACACCTTACTGCGTAACGCATATGCACCAACTATGCCAGCATATCGTATATATATGGAAGTCTTCGGTCAAAAGCAGAAACCACATGGAACTAACTGATGATTTCATCTGCAACAAAAGGGCTTTGTTATCAAAGTTACCCAGCCCAATACCTGGAGAAAAGATGATGATAGACCTTGTGTACGGGTTACTAAGCATCCATATTCGTGACGGAGTTCCCCGAGAAAGCGTTGACACTTTTCAACAGCTTTTAACTAAAGCAAGAGCGGTAGAGATTGCACGCCAAGAAAAAGAAGTGCAAGAACCACCAAAAGCTGACACACGGGAAAAGAAAAGGTGTAACTATTGTGGGCACATGGGTCACACAGTAAATGTGTGCAGACGGAAAGAAAGCGACGAATTTAAAAAGAAGTCGAAAGTTCCAGCACCAACTGAATCGAAGCTATATTGCTATCAATGCAAAGCACCTGGGTACATACGCTCCAACTGTCCCAACTGTAAAGCTTTGCCAAAAGGTCCACCAACGGTATCATTCAACTGCATAAAGACTACTTTAGGAAAAGATCTTCCAACTATTCCGATTGCTTCTCATGGCGAGTCAGGAATAGCATACATTGATACCGCTGCACGAACAAGCGTCGCCGGAAGAGAACTTTTTATGCATCTTCTCCGGAATGGAACAAAATTCCGAAGCGTCGATGCAACAATAACACTTGCTGATGGTCATGCCACGACACAAGAAATTTGCATAGCAGATACAAGTATTGTTATTGGCAATCGATTGCGACCAATTAAATTTGTGGCGTTACCCAAAGCTAAAGATAACCGAACGCTTATCGGTATAGATTTCCTGGAAGAAAATGGAATGGTCCTTGATCTTGGCCAACGATTATGGTACTTCACTGATCAGACAGAGAAGAAGTTTGACTTTTACGACACGTCGCACACAAAAGTCGTACACAAGTCTCCTGAAGATAAGATAACCAAAGACTTAATCTCGTTTGTCAAATCCAACACCGTTCTTAACCCAATTTCTCCAATCGCCAAAACGCCCGAATGCATTAAACATAGCATGGCACGGTCAAATAGCACACTCTTACCAAGCTCCTCAAGAGAGCAGTCACAGACAACAAATGCGTTTCTGACCTGGTTTGAATCAAACGAAAAGCCTGTTATGACACCGGAAGATTGTACACAAGTACCAAGCATGAAGAGGAAAAACACTGCATCTTCGATACAGATGAATGAATATTCTCCTCATTCCATACAAAACCTGTTCGCGGACTCTTTAAGAAGTACTGACGTTACACCCAAACGAAACAGTGGGAATGAAAATCTGTTTCCCAGCCTAGTTCGTACCCAAGAGGATATCAATCCTGATTCATTCTTCATGGAGATCAATGCCATCGACATAGAACTTCGAGAAAATGAAGCAATTGATCTAAACGAAAACGACAAACATGAGCTAAACCAGCTTTTACGTCAAGAATGTGACTTATTCAGCGAAGTGTCAGAGCCAACGCCATACGCTGTACACCGAATCAACACTGGTGAGCACAATCCAATCGCTTCCACGCCATACAGACTTTCGCCAACTAGAAGAGAACAGCTTAAAGCAGAGCTTATCAAAATGATGAAGAATGACATCATCGAAGAAAGTGAATCTCCTTGGGCGGCACCTGTCGTTCTAGTTCCCAAAAAGGATGGTGGTATCCGCGTTTGCATTGACTACCGACAGCTAAACAGCATCACTGTCCCAGATAGGTATCCTTTACCCAGGATAGACGATTTACTTCACTCCACGAAAAAGACGTCATTCAAAAGTACGCTAGACTTACAGTCAGGCTACTATCAAATCAAAATATCAGAAAAAGATATGGACAAGACAGCATTCATAACGCCCTTTGGGATGTATCGTTTCAAGCGCATGGCTTTCGGGTTGCGAAATGCTCCAGCTACGTTCCAGCGATTGATGAACCAATTCCGGATCGCACTGGTTAACCTAGGCATGTGCATACTAGTCTATTTAGACGACATCATCATTTGTTCAACTAGTTTTGAAGAACACATTAATGACTTACGACAAGTTTTTGAAAGACTTAAATTATTCAAACTAAAAGTCAATAGAACAAAGTCAAACTTCTGCTGTGCGGTCGTAAAATATCTTGGACATCTTATAACAGAGCAAAGTATTCAAGTCGACCCTGATAAAGTCTCCTCAATCTTAAGTCGTCCAGAGCCAAAGAACGCAAAGCAAGTTCTCTCATTTCTGCAGACATGCTCATGGTACCGACGCTTTATAAACAATTTCGCTCAAGTATCCAAACCACTAAGCGAACTTACGAAAAAGAACTCTGTTTGGAAATGGGGTCAGGAAGAACGGAATTCCTTTGCTACATTGAAAGACTTACTCACAAAAGCACCAGTCCTTCAACAAGCTTGCGATGATAAGTCATTCTACCTGAAAACAGATGCTAGCAGCTACGCTATCGGAGCAGTTCTGGTCCAGGGGGAGAAAGCGGAAGAACACCCTATTGAATACGCTTCCAGACTTCTTACGGCAGCAGAGCGCAACTACTCCACCACAGAACGTGAAGCACTCGCCATAGTTTGGGCAGTGAACAAATTCAGAGGCTACATAGAGGGTGGTGAAGTAACACTGATGACCGACCATCAACCACTAAAATGGCTCATGAGTCTTAGATCACCAACCGGTCGACTTGCTCGATGGGCACTACAGCTTCAGCCATATAACTTTAAAGTCGTATACACACCAGGACGAACTAACGTAGTTGCTGACATGCTATCTAGACCCGATTGCGATTCAGATCATACAGAAAAAACCTGTGAGCTTTGCAATTTCCATGTCGATATGCCAACACGAAAGCCAAAAGAAATTCGAGAAGCCCAGCTGAAGGATGACCAACTTAAGGCAATCATAGAATCATTCGAAAGCAACGACGAGATGATGGGATCCTCTACAGATTCTCGCCTGAAGCCGACGCCGAAGAAGCTCAATTAGTCATACCGGTGCAAGAACGAAAAACAATCCTTTACGACTACCATGATGCTGCCACTGCCGGCCATTACGGAGTAGACCGCACCATTACTAGAATCGCTTCGAGGTACTACTGGCCTGGGATGAGGGCTGATATAAGCAAACATATTGCCAGTTGCCTAGCGTGTCAACGATATAAGCCTAGTAACATGAAACCGTCTGGACTTCTACAAACCGTTTCCAGTAACCAGCGATTCGAAGTACTAGCAGTCGATCTATTTGGACCCCTACCCGAGACACCGGATGGTTTCCATTGGATCTTAATAGCAGAAGACATTGCCAGTAGATGGGTTGAAATATTCCCATTGAAGGAGGCCACCGCAGAAAACTGTGCGTTAACACTGCTAAAACTGACAACGGTTCACAGTTTATTTCCTCATTGATGCAACAACTGACTCATTGCTTAGGGATACAACAAACACTTACTCCTGTCTACCACCCCGAGGCAAACCCGGTCGAACGAAAAAACAGAGATATGAAGACCCAGCTTGCTATACTTGTTGCAAACAGCCATACATCATGGGCACACGATTTACCTTCCATCAGATTTGCTATGAACACTGCAAAATGCCAAGGCACGGGATACTCTCCTTCGTTTCTCACATTTGGACGAGAGTTACGAACCATTGACGATGTCAATCATGATTTCAGAGCGATAGTGGAATCTGAAAATTTTATACCAGCAATAACTCCTAAGTTGCTAAAACTATCAGACACACTTAAAAATGTTATAGAAACAACAGAGAAACAGCAAGACCACAACAAAGAATATGTCGATAAGAAACGACGTCCACAAACTACTTTTAAAGTAGGAGATTTAGTACTAATAACCTCCCATTTTCTTAGCAAAGCATCGAAGAACCTGACGTCAAAATTCATGCCAAGACGAGATGGTCCTTATGTCATCACCAAACGCATTGGGGCATCCACATACCAAGTAGCCGCCAAAGTCGACCTCACCATACCATTGGGGACTTACCATGTCTCATCCATAACACGTTACTCCAACCAAACTGCAAACCAACAAGTTGAAGATCCTGTACGACCTCTGCGAAGACGTGGACGACCTAAGAGGACATCCATTCCTGTCGCATCATCGAGACGATCTCAGCGCCAGAGGGGGAGAATGTAACAAACCACCGCTCATCATCATCATCACTATTATTATTCTATTATTATTCTGTTATTATTCTATTGTTATTCTATTGTTATCACTATTTTTATACTTTTCCAACATTTATGAATTCATTTATTCTTTCCTATAATTTACAATTATATATTTTTCAAAGAAATTTAAATGTGGCAACGCCCTACTTTTAAATAAGAAACTTAACATAATTTCGAAAGCTTTTGAATAATTCAATTTCGAAAAGCTCTTCCAGCTTTAAAATAAGAAACTAACTAATGTCAACAAGGAAATTAATTATGAAAGCTCCTTTCCATCTGGTATAAAAGGGCACGCACGCCCAGAACAATTTGCCGATTTTGTTTGCTCGCCAATTGACGAAGGTTGTCCACAATACCGTCTCCTTTGGGAAGTCAACACAATTTGCCTAGCGCTTTACGCTTAGATTTCATAATCCGTTTTACCTTTGAAAACTTTTGTCAATTATAATATTTTTTTTTAGTAAATAAAAAACGAATTGTTCTCATTTAAAAAACTTTTCGTACGTTTTATTTATTTATTTTTCCGAGAAATCAAAGTCTGGTGGTTCTTCCATTCAACCGTTACTGCAGTCTCCGGACAGCATAACCGTGGTAGAGGAATCCCCAAGCTCGCGTCGAAAAACATATGCATCACATTGTCACCGTTGCGGAGAACCATCGCCATAGGAATTACCACCCAACACAAACCCTGCTCCGAGCTCACCTCGGCAAAGACAACAACAACACTCGTTTCAAGTTTGGTTTTAAGACGGGGCATGACACAATTCATGCCGCGTCTAAACTAGTTTCTGACATTCAATGGAACAAAGCTAAGAAACAGTGCACAGGTGCCTGTTTAGTAGATTTAGAAAAGGCCTTTGACACCGTATGGTTAGAGGGTCTTTATCTAAAGCTGACAAGACGTGGTATAAGCAAACAAATACTATATATACTCTGTGACATGCTTAAATGTAGAAAGTTCGTTGTCAAAAGTGGCAATATAACTTCTAACGCAGTTTTTAATATAAAAAATGGACTTCAGCAGGTAGCGGTAAACTCACCGATTCTATTCAGTATTTACACCGCCGATCTGATAGGAAGTCTTACACAGGCTATTGCGTATGCCGACGATCTAATCGCGTACAGAACAGGTGCAAAAGTTGAGGTCATCAGAATTCTTTTGCAGCGTGACTTCGACCAGATCCAGCGATATTGTGATGACTGGAAGTTGAGAATAAACTTTCAGAAATCAGAAACTATCTTGTTTAGGACTCCCTTGTCTAGGGCCTCTAGGGATACAAGAAAGAACTGGCGCAAGCTAGTGATCGTTGGGCCACATGGACAGCCAGTACCGAGTAAAAATGTCGTAAAGTATATTGGCATCTGGTTGGATCAGTACCTATATTTTAATAAACATGTAGATGCGGCTTTAACTAGGGCTAGGCAAGCGTTTGCCCTCACGAAACGGTTGTTTTATAGCAGCCGGCTGGATAGCAGGGTTAAAGTGATTTGCTACATGGCCCTCATCAGGCCGATGATTGCTTATGGATGTCCGGTGTGGTTTAACGTTGCACCATCTCAAATGGAAAAGATTCGGGTGTTTGAGAGGCAGTGTCTGAGAAACTGCCTTGGATTGCACAGAACACCAGAGTCGGAGTACACACGGTATTATTCCAATAAGGTCATATACAACGGAGCCCAAATAAACAGGATAGATAACTTTTTGATAAAGCTGATTCGGGGTCACATTGCAAGAGCGATGTCCTCGACTAATGGCCTTATTTTTGGGGCTTACTACCCAAACAACGAATATTATGAAAGCGTGTGTCTAAGCGGCTTCATACCGCCCGATGCATTTCTCTACTTAGACAGCCGGGGGCTTGTACAGGATAGATTGGCTGTGCCGCTCATCTACCACGTTGCTCGCAGAGTTGTGGATAGGCGGCTTCTTTATGATCGCGACGTCGTCTCGCAAATGGGAGGGGAGCGCCTTCGGTTTAGTAGGGCTGTGTCGAATCGGGATCGACAAGATAGAGAAAAACAGGAGAATCAATTTTGGTGGGTCGGGAATTAGCTTACACCTTACTTAGTTCCATTAAAAGGAAAGGGCCGACTTACATAATAAAATAAAAAATAAAAAAAAAAAAAAAAAAAAAATTGTAGATGTTTTTATATGTAGTAGTATGTAATTTATAATAGTTAATAATTTTTAGTTTGTAGTAGTTTTAGTAGTCTAGTTTTAGGTGAGTGGTAGGTAGTTTTAATTTAAAAAAAAAAAAAAAAAATGGCTTTTCTTGCTTTAAGAGTAGGTTGTAAGTAGTTAACGTAGTTTGTAAGAGCAAAAAAAAAAAAAAAAAAAAAGTTAAAAAGAAACCAAGTTTTTTAATTTTGTACTTTCTTGATGACCAACACTTTTACAATAAAAAAAAATATCTTTACTCTTAAGCCGAAAGGTACTAGGTAGCACTTCATTTCTTACCGTAGAGCACCCGCATAGGGACTGTAAGGTACTTTAAAGATTATTTTATACATGCTAGTTTTATGAATTTTTGTCTAGCTATAAGTTAGTTATAAGTTTACCAAAAATAAAAATGAATTTAAAAAATAAAAAATAAAAAAAAAAAAAAAAAAAAATCCGTATATATACGGATCACCAGCCGTTAACATTCGCGTTAGGCAACAGAAAACCAACGACCATACCACGTCGAGATAATCGGTTCTCGTCAGATCACCGTAATTAAACGACGTTGGGCGCGGTTAGTACGTAGATGGGGGACCGTTTGAGAACAACCGCGTGTCGTTGGCCAGTCTCATCTACAGAGTTGAGGTAGATAATATACGTGGTATCACAATGGACCTAAATTGGTCTAAGTGTGTCGGCTTCTGCCGACAGCCACATAAACCTAAACCTAACCTAGGCAACAGAAACTACAACGTGAAACTTAAGCGATGGAAAGCCCGCATCGAGGAATATAACTGTGAACTCATCTGTTAAGTTATACCTAAGATATAAATAACTTATTTTTAAATGCACATTTGTATCTTTTGTTATGACTCCACATTCTATACTTGCTCCCGCAAATTAATTTCCCCGCCGATATAATCACATTTCAATCCCATCCAATTGCTCCCACAGGTGCACGCTCATACCCATAAGATGTCGCGGTTCAATATAATCACATTTCAATCCCATCCAATTGTTCCTACAGGTGCACGCGCATACCCATAAGGTGTCGCAATTCAAGTCGCGCTAGACGCTGACGATGCGAAAGCGCAATTTAATATTAAGCCAGTAATGTATGTTAGGATAATATAAATAAGTTTAAGACAATTTATTTATTTTATTTATTTATTTTTTTTTCATTATTCTTGTTTACAGCTATGAATTTAACAATTTTAGCAAGTATATATTTAATTAAACCTATAAAATAGCAGTAATAGAATAGTAAGTAACATTTTTATTTATAGAAACAGAGATAATGTTACTTTAACCAGTAGTTATTCTTTTGTGGGGTGAGCACTGAGCAATTTCAAATAAAAAGAGCGGGCAAAAAATAAAAAGAATTGAAAATTTATACATAAAAGAGTTGTATCAAAGTTATAAGGGTACAGTAAGTTGGCAAAAGTTTGAATAGTTTATAATGTCAAGAGAACAGAGAAAGAAAAAAAATAAAATAAAGAAACATTTATACATTTAAAGCAAGTAACTCTATGACTTCATAAATATAAATAAATAATCAAGCAAAACTAAACAATATAGCGCAGCAAAACTTCAACTTCATTGTGATCGAAACCAAGGAGCCAAGATTTTACTTTACTTAAGAAGGAGAAAAGAGTTCTTATAATTCGTATATCTGCAGGGAGCCTGTTAAACAACTTCCTGGATATAATTAAGTACGAGCTCCTAAAATTTGTTGTGCGAAAGGCCGGGATGGCAACCTGAGTTTGGTAATTGCTGCGTAAGTTGTATGTGTCAAAAATTGGACTCTGCATATAACCACCTCTAACAAAGAAAACCTTTAGCACCCTATAGTAAAATAAATGTCTAATAGGAAGTATGTTTGTAATTCTAAAAAGTTCCATAGAATGAGCTAAACGGGCAGCGTTACAAATCTTTCTTATAGCTGATTTTTGCAACACAGCTAATTGCTGTATCTTATATCTGCTAGCGCCCCCCCAACAGCTTATACCATACTGCAACTTAGAATGGAATATTCCGTAATAAATTGTTTTCAAGGTGTTGTTAGAACAAAATCTTCTTAGTTGATAAAAACTGCGAATGACAGAGAGCAGATATTGCTTAAGATTTGAGATATGCACAGACCAACTAAGACTTCTGTCGTATGTAACACCTAGATATTTAAATTGGGTTACGGTTTCAATCTTAAAGCAATTTGCGTTACAGTTAACACTAGCGTTAAATGAATTATTAGGGCCTGAGTCGAAACAATTACAATTAAACAATTTGAACTTTACGCAATTTGAGGCATGAAATACAATATCGATGTCAGGAATCACATCATTACTGAGACTAAAAAACATAAGTTTGGTTTTGTTACTGACTACTAACTTATGTTGAGCAAACCATATTCTTAAAAGGCTTACGTCAAGATTTAAGTCAGCCACTAAATGGAGGCTGTTGACTGACTCATACGCTATACCCAAATCATCAGCAAAAGCCTTAACCTTACCCACCAAAGGCAGTTCAAATATAGAGTTGATGTAGATCAAAAATAAAATTGGCCCAAGAACAGAGCCTTGGGGAACACCAAGGCAGATTCCCTTTGCGCTACTTAGACTATTTCCGATTTTAACTTTTTGCTTTCTATCCCTGAGGTAAGACGCGAACCAATCATAGAAAAAACCACGGAAACCAACATTATAATATTGAATATTGTGATCAACCATATCAAAGGCCTTGGTTACATCAACAAAGAGCCCAGCCCAGCATTTTTTTGCGTCCAATCCTTTCTGTACCAGGCAGCAGAAATCTACCAGAGCATCTTCAGTAGATCGACCAGCCCTAAATCCGAACTGCTTCGAACTGAAGAAGTTAATTTTATTTAGGTATTTTAAGACCCTATTCTTAACTGCTTTTTCAAATACCTTTGAAATAGAAGGCAATAACGAAATTGGCCTATAATTATTTTTTTCTTTTTTGCTTCCCTTTTTAAAAAGAGGTTTTACGTTAGCACATTTAAGCTCTTCTGGGAAAATTCCAGACATGACACTGAGATTTAAAAGATGTGCCAAAACATCAACTATATTGGGAGCAATTCTTTTAAGAATAAGGTTTGAAATACCGTCGATACCGCATGAGTTAGAATTATTCAACGAGTTTATAATTTTTAATATTTCAAGCCCCGAGATGGTTTCAAAGTAGAAACTATTTCTGTTAAAAGTAGAATCCCTTACGCCCCATTCGGCCCAACAACTACAATTGGAGAAGGCTTCGTATGGGGATGACACTTGCCCAATAGAGGCAAAGTAATCATTAAATTTGTTTGCAACTGCAATCGGATCAGATATAGTGACATTACCATCTGTTATTGTAATACAGTTATCGTGGTTACAAACATTGCGGTTGACAATGCTATTGATTATTTTCCACTCTTTTTTCAGGTTCCCTTGTGCCATTCTCATTTGGATATCCTTCCTTATCTTTCTACACAGATGACTAAAACGCTTTTTTAAACTTCAGTTTTGCGGATGTTTCTTGCATTTCTTGGCCAGTTTGTTTTTCAGTTTTATTTGTTTAAGAAGAGGGCAACTCATCCAAGGTTTAAGCCTTTCTACTTTTTTCCTTTTCACATTGATTTTACTAGCAGCTGTAATACAGTTTTTTAAAATTTGCAAAAATAGATCATAGGCTTTACTTGCATTTTCTTCAGCATAAACCTCTTCCCAGTTGATAAAACGCAAATCTAGATTCAGTTGGGCAAAGTTAATTTTGTTTACACACACAATACTGTCCGTTACGGTTAAGATTATTAAATAGAATACCAGTCATACAGTGGTCAGTAATTTGTAGGTCAACATTGATTCCAGCACATTGATTCCAGCACATTGATTAGAAAGAATTTTTTTGAAACGGCAAAAAACATGATCATAACAGGTATTTCCAATTGGCCTTGTTATATCATTTACGTATGAAGTTAAACCTTGCTCGGCCATAAGTGTAAGGTAAAAATCTAAAGAAGAACATGGGCTCAACAAATCTACATTTAAATCACCTAAAATGACAAGATTAACAGCTTTCACTCTACCCAAAAAATAAGAAAACTCCTCAAGAAACACATTAATATGCTTTGCATTAAATCTGTAAACACATACAAAAGTAAATAATTCATTATAAAAGGAACAAGAGATTTTAATGACATCAGCACTCGCCAAACTACTCGTAAATCCCTCCACATCACAATCATCATACAAACTCCGAATAAAGACTCCCACTTCTCCCGCACAATAAGAATCGTTGGTTTGTGGATAAAAAATATATCCAGGAATATTGAAATCATTAATTTCATGAGAATAGATCCAAATTTCTGAAACAAAAATAATTACCGGTAAATACTCTAAAGCTTCAAGATTGCTGACCAATAAATCGAAATTTTGGCGAAGACTTCTTATATTTTGATGTATAACAAAAAGTGGTTGGCTATTAATGTTATGAAAAATGCTATCACTAAAACTACCAATGGTATCTGAGATAAGGTTGTTGTTTAAAAGGATAAAGCTTCCATTCATGATTGAGAACAATTAAATTAGTTTTAAATAGAGGCAAGATCGTTGAATGATCTAATACAAACAACCTTATCCTTTTCAACTTTTCTTAACAATATTTGCGAATTATTAAACCATAAATATTTAAATTTGTTCTCTGTTTTACATTTTTTAGTTGCCATAAATAGTGAGCGAGTAAATTTTGTAAAGTAATCGTTAATATATATATTAGTACCGGTCCTATCCGTATCACCAAATAAAGTTGTATTGAGATTTTTTCTGCCAGTTTTCTTGCTTTTCATGATTTTATTTTTAATATCAAGGGATGAGAGTTGGACGCAAATAATGTTGGAGTTTTTTTTGCTATTCTTCCTATTGGAACTTTTAATGTAACATTTTCTTATGTCCTCTGAAGACACGGAAACATTCAAAGCTTTATAAAAGATTTTTTTGGGCACTTTCTTCTGCATTGTCGTCATTTACCTCAGGTACACCAACAATTTCAATGACGTCCTCAACTTGCTTTTGTTCCCAGCAGTTTAATTTACCTTCAAGTTCGTTAACCTTTGATGACAGTGAGACATTTTCTTCCTTCAATTGCCGGACTGTGCTTAGGAAATCACTATTAATTTTTTTTAGACAGAGAATCTCTTCGTATAGTAATTCCATTGTAATAGCGCTACACAGCGGGCTTTCAGGCAGACGATCATAAACAGGTTTTGATGGTGATGTTGATAGCTGGTCACTCGGGGTTGATGTTGGCTGAGGTTGTGGGCACTTTTCAAAAGACTGCTGCTGTTGTTGTTGTGGTTGATGCATTGGTAGAGACTGTGGGTGCATAACAAGTGGCTGCTGTTGTTGTTGCTGCATTCCAGGGGACTGAGGTTTCAGCTGTTAACCAGCTACTGTTGTTTTTTGCAATGGGTTTACTTGCTTTATTACTTGCGATTTTCGGCGCAAAGCAGAACATTTATCACATCTATATTTTAGATCATTTGTTTTCATAAATTCGATATCATTAGGATTAATGTTTGCAACCGCACAATGAAAAACACAATTACAGTCGCCGCAAGCGATCCTAGAGTTGTCATTTCTCTCAATTCTTAGTTTGCAAATTGAACAAGGCATAATAAATAAAGTTTGTTTGGTTTTAACTGAATATTAATTTGTAAATCGAATTGGTATACTGACGTTTTTTGGTTAAAGGCGCGCACCCCACGACACATTTAGTAAATCACGTCCACACTCGACGCTGATACAAACTCGACAATAAAATAAATGTCATTCTTAAATCAACGAAGGAAGCGAAGCTGTTAATTTCATTTCAATTGCTTGCACGGGTTTGTACTCGGGCAACTAAACGACGACTTAGCAAGGGTTTTGAACTCTGGTTAAGTGCAGCGAATTTGCTAACAAATATCGCTTTATAAAAAAACATTGGTGACCCCATTCATTGTATATAAACTCTATAGTACAATCATCAACACGATTTCAAAAAGCTCAACCTCCACGAATTTGGAGACCAAAAGGATGGAGTGATTGCTTCTCAATTTAAGCATAAAATATTTGTATGAGCTTTGAATTAAGAAAAGAGAATAAAATAAACTGTTGGTTAGGAAACAGAGCGAAGAGTTTATTTAATCCTCTTTTCTTCGATAAGGTATTTCGTAAGGATTTCTGACAAAAATAAGAATTCTATCATTGTGTGGAATTTTGTTATCTTGTACGAGTACCTATATGGATATCTCGCATTTTCAACTGTCTGCCTCTGGTCGCGCCATATGATTTTCATTCGCATGGAGGTGTAAATATTTATTTTTCTGTGTAGCAGCGTAACAGCCGAATACTTTTTGGTAAATGGAATCTATGATGAGAGGCAGATGCTGTAAGGGGAAAGGAAACATTTTTCTACAGGATATTGAATAAAAGCTGATTTCGGTATTTTCCATCAAACAAGGAATTATGAGTTTATGATTTTTTAGGGTTTTGCTATTTTCGCTGTATTTCGCCCAAAAATGCACCGATTTCTATCATTTCTTCAGTATTTGATTCGGAAATATTTAATTTGTGTAGTTCCATTATTCAAAGAAATAGAGTTGGATAAGTATATTAATCTTTTAGGGAATCGATCATATTGTAGGTGGCCTATGTTGAGGCAGGTCACTTGTCATTTTACAGTTTTTTTTTGTAAAATATTCGTGATCAGCATCGATAGTAACGTGTATCTAATATCTCAAACTCAAGCTAGAAAGCTGAAATTTTAACCATAAATACTCTCTACGTGCCCGAAATAATAAATGTTAGGACATAATATATGGTGCAGTGGCCTGTCAGTACCCCGGCTAGGATACGTATTTCTTGTTTGTTCATTCCCAGAATGTGTTTTGTTCTTTTCTCGTCGATTCTTGGCCATAGACTGCGAGATATGCGAGGGGTAGAGGTTAACGAAAAGGCCGACGAACTGGCCAGAAAAGGTTCAGAAACACCTTTCATAGGTCCCGAACCTTTCTGCTGCACTCCTAGATCAGCAGCAACGGCAGCAATTAAAAGCTGGGAACATAGAAAATGTATCTATCTTTGGGAAAGCATCCCAGGTCTAAGGCCAAATGAGCCATTCGGCCCTTCAATCAAAATGCCAGCAACTGCCTAAACCTAAGCAGGCATGATATCAAAAACTTAGTGGGTTACCTTACTGGTCACCACGGTTTAAGATATCATCTGCACAAAATGAGAATAGCAGGCTTTCCTGAGTTCCGACTCTGTCTTGAAGAGGACTAGTCAGCTGAACACATTTTATGTGAATGTCCATCCCTTAATGGAATTAGAAAGAAGATATTTTTCAGGGAACAAATGAGCCCCGAGGACATAAAGAATTCTTCTACTGGTAAAATTATCCGCTTTACACGGAAAGTGGAAATTCTACTAGTTTAAAATTTTTCTGGGCCATACGGTACAAAAAAACTTTTTAGGTCGAAGTGTCCCCCCCCCCCTTAATATATAATCTATAAAATAAATGTATTATATAGGTAGCTATATATATATAAATATAATAAAAAAGTAGCAAAATATATAAATATGAATGTAATAAAATATATGAAAAAGAATGAAATAATAATATAATAATGATAATGAGAGTCTTGAAATCGGATAAAAACTCTTATTCACTTTGTATCACTTTGTAAGTTAAAACTTGTGGCTTTGCAAAAGTACGAAATTCAACCGGCGGGAATTTGTCTTTTTTAAATACAGCTGCTTGCAATATGAGATAACCTACCCCAAAATTCCATCAAAACCAACACATGATACACCAACCATAACCCCACCCCTTTCATCCGCACATCATAATCACATCATGAGTAGGAAAGACAAATTAAAGTGACAAAACACACACTTATGGAAATCTTCTTTATTATCAAAGGAAAGAATAGGTAGTTAAAGAGTACGAATTGCAAATATTAACGAGAATGGAACACAACAAAAATAACAACCAAAATGCATAATTAAATATGTATACCCCACCCCTCTCACCAACACATCATATTCCCATTCTGAGAAGTAAAAAAAAAACATAGGGGCGGGCTACAGTCCGCTTGGGCGAACTGTTGGATACCCTATTCTTATTCCTATATCTCATAAGTGGGCGTGACAAAAATTTAAAGGATTTTATCGAAAAAACTAAGCTTTTGTAAATAAAAACGCTCCCTAGCTCAAACTTTGGTTTTTCAATAAAATTGTTTTATTTAATTGTGGGCGTGTCAGTAGGCGGATTTAAAAAAAATTTAAGTATGAGCATAAAGGGCACCTAGAGAGTGTATACTATAATTTTCAGCTCCCTAGCTCAAATTTGGACTTTCAAAAATAAAAAAAAAATAATTGTGGGCGTGTCAGTAGGCGGATTTTGAAAATATTTACACATGAGTATAAAGGGCCCCTAGAGAGTATATATTAAAAATTTCAGCTCCTTAGCTCAAATTTTGGTTTTTCAAAAAAAATATTTTATTTAATTGTGGGCGTGTCAGTGGGCGGATTTTGAAAATTTTATGTCCCAAGCAGTTTTATAGGCCAAAGATCATATATAAAAAATTTCAGCTTTCTAGCTCAAAATTCAATTTTTCCCAAAATTTGTTTTATTTAATTGTGGGCGTGTCAGTGGGCGGATTTTGAAAATTTTATGTCCCAATCAGTTTTATGGGTCATAGATCATATATAAAAAATTTCAGCTCTCTAGCTCAAAATTCGATTTTTTCCAAAATTTTGTTTTTTTGAGTTTGTGGGCGTGTCTGTGGGCGGATTTCAAAAATTCTTAAACTTGATTATTTCGGGACCCTAGAGAGTATATGGTTAAAATTTCAGCTCTCTAGGTCCAGTTTAAAGGCCTAATTTTTGCCGACGGACGGACGGACGGACGGACGGACATGGCGAGATCGACATTACTATCGATGCTGATCATAAATATAGTAACTTTTAGGGGTCTACGGGCAATATTAAGGTATGTTACAAACTATGCGTCAAAATTAATATACCCCTAGAATAGGGTATAAAAACTAATATAAAAATTAAACCAAAACTACAACTATGATTCAAAAAAAATCCAAAAAAGCAAATAAAAGAATTCAAAAACATAGGGGCGGGCTACAGTCCGCTTGGGCGAACTGTTGGATACCCTATTCTTATTCCTATATCTCATAAGTGGGCGTGGCAAAAATTTAAAGGATTTTATCGAAAAAACTAAGCTTTTGTAAATAAAAACGCTCCCTAGCTCAAACTTTGGTTTTACAATAAAATTGTTTTATTTAATTGTGGGCGTGTCAGTAGGCGGATTTAAAAAAAATTTAAGTATGAGCATAAAGGGCACCTAGAGAGTATATACTATAAATTTCAGCTCCCTAGCTCAAACTTTGGATTTTCAAAAATAAAAAATAAAAAATTGTGGGCGTGTCAGTAGGCGGATTTTGAAAATATTTACACATGAGCATAAAGGGCCCCTAGAGAGTATATATTAAAAATTTCAGCTCCCTAGCTCAAATTTTGGTTTTTCAAAAAAAATATTTTATTTAATTGTGGGCGTGTCAGTGGGCGGATTTTGAAAATTTTATGTCCCAAGCAGTTTTATGGGCCGAAGATCATATATAAAAAATTTCAGCTTTCTAGCTCAAAATTCAATTTTTCCCAAAATTTGTTTTATTTAATTGTGGGCGTGTCAGTGGGCGGATTTTGAAAATTTTATGTCCCAATCAGTTTTATGGGCCATAGATCATATATAAAAAATTTCAGCTCTCTAGCTCAAAATTCGATTTTTTCCAAAATTTTGTTTTTTTGAGTTTGTGGGCGTGTCTGTGGGCGGATTTCAAAAATTCTTAAACTTGATTATTTCGGGACCCTAGAGAGTATATGGTTAAAATTTCAGCTCTCTAGGTCCAGTTTAAAGGCCTAATTTTTGCCGACGGACGGACGGACGGACGGACGGACGGACATGGCTAGATCGACATTACTATCGATGCTGATCATAAATATAGTAACTTTTAGGGGTCTACGGGCAATATTAAGGTATGTTACAAACTATGCGTCAAAATTAATATACCCCTAGAATAGGGTATAATTAAAGTGACAAAACACACACTTTTGGAAACCTTCTTTATTATCAAAGCAAAAAGTATTTAAAGAGTACGCACTGCAAATATAAACGAGAATGGAAGAAGACAACAGAAATAACTACAAAAATGCATATTTAAAGCTTTTTGTAGATTCTTTAATGACGAACTTACGGCGTTTGTGGCGCATCGTCGTATACACGAAGTGAGAATACTATAAAGTCTATATACAATGATCACATATTTCCAGTTGTTTCATTTCACAATGTTCCATCATTGTATATAAACTTTATTGTAAAATCATCAACACGATTTTAAAAAGCTCGACCTCCACTAATTTGGAGACAAAAAGGATGGCGTAATTGCTTCTCACCTTAAGCATTAATCAGCGTTAAGATATTTATATGAGCTTTGAATTAAGGGAAAACGTAGAAAAGAGAACCAAACAGAGCCAAGAGTTTACTTGGTCCTCTTTTCTTCGATGAGGTATTTCGTAAGGATTTCTGACATAAATAAGAATTCTATCATTGTATGTAATTTTGTTATCTTGTATGGATATCTCGCATTTTCAACTGATTGCCTCTGGACGTGTAAGTATTTATTTTTCTGTGTAACAGCCGAATACTTTTTGGTAAATAGAATGTATGATGAGAGGGAGATGATGGAAGGGGAAGGAAACATTTTTTAAAGGATATTGAATAAAAGCTGATTTCGGTATTTTCCATCAAACAAGGAATTATGAGTTTATGATTTTTTAGGGTTTTGCTATTTTCGCTGTATCTCGTCCAAAAATGCACCGATTTTTATCATTTCTTCAGTATTTGATTCAGAAATATTTAATTTGTGTAGTTCCATTATTCAAAGAAATAGAGTTGGATAAGTATATTTATCTTTTAGGGAATCGATCATATTGTAGGTGGCCTATGTTGAGGCAGGTCACTTGTCATTTTACAGTTTTTTCACTACGGCCGTAGCCAGGACATAATGTATGGGTGAGTTCCATTTTTTTTGGGTGAGCTGACATTTTTTTAAAAAGAAAGTTAAAATGTATAGTCTAGAAAAATTTAATTTTTATTAAAACGGTAGGTATAAGCAATATCACATTCATGTTTTTAAACTACGAATTAAACGTATATGCTATAGATCAAGAAATGGGTAGGTATATAATGTAATATGTTTTTTATAACACACAAGTAGGTAGTACGAATATCTACTTAGAATTGAAAAAGGTTGTATTCCTCGGTCTTTTTCGGCGAATTTATGTAAAATATTATTTATTTGCAACGAATTCAAACGGTTTTTTTTTGCAAATGCTATAAAAGAAAGCCGTTGATCAGTCATTGATGAACGTCGTATTGCGTATATACAGACGGTATTTTTGCAGCCCTCATTCAAAATGGAATAGAAGTTTTATTACCATCCATGATTGCCATATTTAGGTTCAGCTTCAACTGGGGGTATATACCAGTTACCTGAAGGGAGGTAAACGTAGTATTCATACCTACATTTCCCTAAACCGGGAAACAAGCCGAGCGAATTACCTAAATCATATCGTCCGATAAGCTTGACATCGTTTTTTCTGAAAACAATGGAAAGGAGTTAAAACTAACAACAGAGATAAAAAACGCATACCTGTGTAAAGAGATCACACTATGTGCCTTTCTTGGCATAGAGGGTGCTTTTGAAAACACTGGATATGAATCTATATCAAATGCTTTGTGCCATAGAAACATAGCAAAACCAAATATAAAAAGGATCAAAGCGATGCTGGAAAGTCGCAAAATATCTACCTCGTCAGGAATGACCTCAGTATCAGTAACAGCCGTAAGGGGCTGCCCACAAGGGGGAGTACTTTCACCTCTTTTGTGGTTATTGGTCATCGATGACCTGCTACACAATATGAGCAATTTGGGCTACACTAGAATTGGGTACGCCGATGATATAGTCATCATAGTCAGGGGCAAAGGCTCAATTGGAGTCACATCAAAAATGAAAAATGGTCTAAAGACAGCAATAGACTGGTGCATCAAGGAAAATCTTCCCATAAATCCCAGTAAAGCCGTCATCGTTCCTTTCACTAAAGGGAGGAAATAAGACCTAGATCTCATCACAATAAACGACACGGTCGTAGAGTATTCCGACGAAGTCAAGTATTTTGGAGTAATCTTAGACAAGAGGCTCAACTGGAACTCTCACATTAACAACAAAATCACTAAAGCTACGAGTACTATAGCTTTATAGGCCTGTCGCAGCACATATGGCAGAACCTGGGGAATCTCTCCAAAGATCGTCCAATGGATCTACACAGTGATGATAAGACCCATTATAACATATGCCTCCATAGTATAGTATGGCGCTATGCACTATGCTTCAACAAACGTTTCTCCACGGAGATCCCAAAGAGAGAACCATGGGTTAGCAATAACCCACCAAATAGCCACAACGGCAGAAATTGGTGTACGGATGGTTATAAAATGGAAACGGGGGTATAAGGGGGAGTATACGGACCAAACAAACGCTTTACTATACAAATGGGAAAAAGTCCCGGCGTATTTCCGGCAGAGCTCCAGACCATTCAATAATGTGCCAGCCAGATTTATTCAACTGGCATAAAAGGCGAAATCATCCATATATTCACGGAAAGTCAAGCAGCTATAAACGCCCTTAGCTCGCATACCATTGACTCCAAATCAGTCACAGTACTGCTTCAATACCCTTCAAACACTGGGATTAAGAAACAAGACCAAATTATGGTGGGTTAAGGGTCATGTCGGGGTAGAAGGTAACGAAAAGGCCGAACTGGACAGAAAAGGTACAGAAACACCATTCATAGGTCCCGAACCTTTCTGCTGCACTCCTAGATCAGCAGCAACGGCAGCTATATAAAGCTCGGAACATAGAAAATGTATCTATCTTTGGGAAAGCATCCCAGGTCTAAGGCGAAATGAGCCATTCGGCCCTTCGATCAAAATGCCAGCAACTGCCTAAACCTAAGCAGGCATGATATCAACAACTTAGTGGGTTACCTTACTGGTCACCACGGTTTAAGATATCATCTGCACAAAATGAGAATAGCAGACTTTCCTGAGTTCCGACTCTGTCTTGAAGAGGACTAGTCAGCTGAACACATTTTATGTGAATGTCCATCCCTTAATGGAATTAGAAAGAAGATATTTTTCAGGGAACAAATGAGCCCCGAGGACATAAAGAATTCTTCTACTGGTAAAATTATCCGCTTTACACGGAAAGTGGAAATTCTACTAGTTTAAAATTTTTCTGGCCCATACCGTACAAAAGATCTTTTTAGGTCGAAGTAGGTATATGTAGATCTAGATATATATACAAATATATTAAAATTTATAAAAACGTAACAAAATATATAAATATGAATATAATAAAATATATGAAAAAGAATGAAATAATAATATAATAATGATAAATAATTTGATACTTATCAGAATGAAAGTCTTGAAATCGGATAAAAACTCTTATTCACTTTGTTTCACTTTGTAAGTTAAAATTTGTGGCTTTGCAAGAGTACGAAGCTCAACCGGCGGAAATTTTTCTTTTTTTAAATACATATGAGATAACCTACCCCAAACTTCCATCAAAACCAACACATGATACACCAACCATATACCCCACCCCTCTCACCCACACATCATATTCACATCCTGAGAAGTAAAGAAAAATTAAAGTGACAAAACACACACTTATTCAAATCTTCTTTATTATCGAAGGAAAGAGTAGCTAGCTACTTAAAGAGTATGCATTGCAAATATTAACGATAATGGCAGCCAACAGAAATAACTACCAAAATGCATAATTAAATATGTATACCCGACACCTCTCACCAATTCCCATCGTGAGAAGTAAAGAAAAATTAAAGTGACAAAACACACACTTTTGGAAATCTTCTTTATTATCAAAGGAAAGAGTACTAAAGAGTACGCACTGCAAATATAAACGAGAATGGGAAAAGACAACAGAAATAACTACAAAAATGCATAAAAGCTTTCTGAAGGTTCTTTTTTACGGCGTTTGGTGGCGTATCGTCGTATACACGAAGTGAGAATACTATAAAGTTCATATACAATGTTGTGTGACATCATTGTATATGAACTTTATAGTATTCTCACTTCGTGTATACGACGATACGCCACCAAACGCCGTAAAAAGGAACCTTCAGAAAGCTTTTATCATTGTATATGAACTTTATAGTATTCTCACTTCGTGTATACGACGATATTTTATATAGTGCGTACTCTTTAGTACTCTTTCCTTTGATAATAAAGAAGATTTCCAAAAGTGTGTGTTTTGTCACTTTAATTTTTCTTTACTTCTCATGATGGGAATTGGTGAGAGGTGTGGGGTATACATATTTAATTATGCATTTTGGTAGTTATTTCTGTTATATTTGCAATGCATACTCTTTAAGTAGCTACTCTTTCCTTCGATAATAAAGAAGATTTGAATAAGTGTGTGTTTTGTCACTTTAATTTTTCTTTACTTCTCAGGATGTGATTATGATGTGCGGATGAGAGGGGTGTGGTTATGGCTGGTGTATTATGTGTTGGTTTTGATGGAGTTTGGGGTGGTTATCTCATATTGCAAGCAGCTGTATTTAAAAAAGACAAATTCCCGCCGGTTGAATTTCGTACTTTTGCAAAGCCACAAGTTTTAACTTACAAAGTGATACAAAGTGAATAAGAGTTTTTATCCGATTTCAAGACTCTCATTATCATTATTATATTATTATTTCATTCTTTTTCATATATTTTATTATATTCATATTTATATATTTTGTTACTTTTTTATTATATTTATATATATATATCTACCTATATAATACATTTATTTTATAGATTATATATTAAGGGGGGGGGGGGACACTTCGACCTAAAAAGTTTTTTTGTACCGTATGGCCCAGAAAAATTTTAAACTAGTAGAATTTCCACTTTCCGTGTAAAGCGGACAATTTTACCAGTAGAAGAATTCTTTATGTCCTCGGGGTTCATTTGTTCCCTGAAAATTATCTTCTTTCTAATTCCATTAAGGGCTAGACGTGTTCAAGACAGAGTCGGAACTCAGTAGAGTCTGCTATTCTCATTTTGTGCAGATGATATCTTAAAACATGGTGACCAGTAAGGTACCCACTAAGTTTTTGGTATCATGCCAGCTTAGGTTTAGGCAATTGCTGGCATTTTGATTGAAGGGCCGAATGGCTCGTTTGGCCTTAGACCTGGGATGCTTTCCCAAAGATAGATACATTTTCTATGTTCCCAGCTTTATATAGCTGCCGTTGCTGCTGATCTAGGAGTGCAGCAGAAAGGTTCGGGACCTATGAAAGGTGTTTCTGAACCTTTTCTGGCCAGTTCGCCGGCCTTTTCGTTAACCTCTACCCCTCGCATATCTCGCAGTCTATGGCCAAGAATCGACGAGAAAAGAACAAAACACATTCTGGGAATGAACAAACAAGAAATACGTATCCTAGCCGGGGTACTGACAGGCCACTGCACCATATATTATGTCCTAACATTTATTATTTCGGGCACGTAGAGAGTATTTATGGTTAAAATTTCAGCTTTCTAGCTTGAGTTTGAGATATTAGATACACGTTACTATCGATGCTGATCACGAATATTTTACAAAAAAAAACTGTAAAATGACAAGTGACCTGCCTCAACATAGGCCACCTACAATATGATCGATTCCCTAAAAGATAAATATACTTATCCAACTCTATTTCTTTGAATAATGGAACTACACAAATTAAATATTTCTGAATCAAATACTGAAGAAATGATAAAAATTGGTGCATTTTTGGACGAGATACAGCGAAAATAGCAAAACCATAAAAATCATAAACTCATAATTCCTTCTTTGATGGAAAATACCAAAATACCGAAATCAGCTTTTATTCAATATCCTGTAGAAAAATGTTTCCTTTCCCCTTACAGCATCTGCCTCTCATCTTACATTCCATTTACCAAAAAGTATTCGGCTGTTACGCTGCTACACAGAAAAATAAATATTTACACGTCCATGCGAATGAAAATCATATAGCGCGACCAAAGGCAATCAGGTGAAAATGCGAGATATCCATACAAGATAACAAAATTCCATACAATGATAGAATTCTTATTTTTGTCAGAAATCCTTACGAAATACCTTATCGAAGAAAAGAGGATCAAATAAACTCTTCGCTCTGTTTCCTAACCAACAGTTTATTTGATTCTCTTTTCTTAATTCAAAGCTCATACAAATATTTTATGCTTAAATTGAGAAGCAATCACTCCATCCTTTTGGTCTCCAAATTCGTGGAGGTTGAGCTTTTTGAAATCGTGTTGATGATTTTACTATAGAGTTTATATACAATGGTGACATCTCCACCCTCTTAAGGTTTGCAGTCCCTGCAAATAACCATTCAAACTCTTGGCATGCGTGCTTATACAAAGTGAATATTATTTTTAAGATACATTATTTTTTCTTAAATCTATTCTCTTGTTACATCACGAGAAAATGGGTCTATTTGATTTTGTAATTCGATTTTAGTTGTTACAACTTCCTTTCTTAGTGATGTACGGTCTTAACGAATAGACGCGTTTTCATCTCCGTCCGGCTGCAAGCACTATATTCAAAAGAGTTTCTTACCAATTTTTAACTAAAATTACGCGAAACAAAGTTCAAAGTGCAAGTTCGACTGCTGATAATTGTGGTGCCTCTTAACCGTCATTAATACGATAAATAATAATCAATTAATTATATTGCCCGGTTCGAGATTTTTTTCTTTGTTCTGTTTCGCCACTGCTTACCACTACACTCGCACTTATATCTTCTCCCTACACAATGGAAGTTCCTAACACTCGTTCGAGAGGCGCTCCAAAAGGCTTGCTCTCCACACCCACACACCAGCAGAGCTCATCCACACCAACATCTAAACCAAATAACGACTTGTACCCAAAACTTACTCTGAAAGTCTTAGAAGAGCATCTCAAAAAGCAATCTGAGATTTTTCAACGCAAACTTAAGGAGGAAATGGGTAAACTTCGTCACGAAAGCGTCCTCAAATTCGATGAAATCAATCAAAACTGGATGCAAAAATTTGACAACATGACCAAAACCCTAGCCAGCATAACTGATCGTGTGGATAAAATCGAAGCTACGGACATTTCATGCACTCCTAATGTAGAGCTTGATTCTCTTCGTCAGCAAGTGACTGCTCTGGAAAAGAAGGAAATCGCTGGAGATGCTGTGCTCTTTGGTATACCTGAGCTCCCTGAAGAGAACCTAAAACACACCTTCAACCGACTATGTCACACTATCGACTGCAGGCATTGTATATGAACTTTATAGTATTCTCACTTCGTGTATACGACGATACGCCACCAAACGCCGTAAAAAAGAACCTTCAGAAAGCTTTTATGCATTTTTGTAGTTATTTCTGTTGTCTTTTCCCATTCTCGTTTATATTTGCAGTGCGTACTCTTTAGTACTCTTTCCTTTGATTATAAAGAAGATTTCCAAAAGTGTGTGTTTTGTCACTTTAATTTTTCTTTACTTCTCTTGATGGGAATTGGTGAGAGGTGTGGGGTATACATATTTAATTATGCATTTTGGTAGTTATTTCTGTTATATTTGCAATGCATACTCTTTAAGTAGCTACTCTTTCCTTCGATAATAAAGAAGATTTGAATAAGTGTGTGTTTTGTCACTTTAATTTTTCTTTACTTCTCAGGATGTGAATATGATGTGTGGGTGAGAGGGGTGGGGTATGTGGTTGGTGTATCATGTGTTGGTTTTGATGGAAGTTTGGGGTAGGTTATCTCATATTGCAAGCAGCTGTATTTGAAAAAGACAAATTCCCGCCAGTTTAACTTCGTACTTCTGCAAAGCCACAAGTTTTAACTTTTAAGTGATAAAAAGTGAATAAGAGTTTTAATCCAACTTCAAGACTTTAAATTTGATAAGTATCAAATTATTTATCATCGCTTTAATATATTTTCATATATTTCATATATTTTATTTTAATATTTATATAGTGTTTATATTTTTATAAATTTTAATATATTTATATATATACATATATATATATCTAGCTATATACATTTATTTTATAGACTACATATATATTATTGTAGGTATTGTGTATATTATATTTTATTATATTAATAATTTTTAAAATGGTTAAATGCGCATTCAACGGATGCAACTCGGTTAAAAGACCGGGTAATTGTTGCCCAATCTTCAAGCTCCCGGATGATCGTAGAAGAGCAATTTTTATTAAACACACCCAGTTAAATAACCCGTATAAATTTGTCCTACTTTGCGAGAAACACTTTTATGGCAAAGACATAAAAGTGGAATATAATCGGAAGCGACTCAATGCAGAAGCTTTGCCGATTTCATCGCCATTTATCTGCACTTGCTCCGCAACTGCCACTGACAGATCATGTTCGCGGATTATGAATTCGTTCAAGCCCCGACATGAGCCGACCTCCACGGTCACGTCAAGGGAAATTGATCCGCCCATTGAGCCGTCGGGATCTTCAAATAAACCGAATGAGCCACCTTCGTCTCCTTGCACTCCTTGCATTGGAAGTAGGCCATCGGACCCCAAAACTTATATTAGAGATTATTCTCTACGAGAACTCACTCCACATTCTTCTTCAGTATTCATTTCTGAAAGTCAATTTCCTTTTCCGGGACTCCATTCATACAGAATGGAGCAACCGAATTTAATAAAATTAGGGACCGTACCCCAACACATCTTTGAAACGCCAAAAAGGCTGAAGGAGGACAGGGAATACAACCTGCGGAAGCAATTAGATCGGCAATTGGAAGGTTTGCCTGCTGACGTACAGACGTTCGTCTTTGCGCAAGCATTCCATAAGCCAAAAAGTCATTGGGCAAATGACGAAAAAGACGTTTGTTTAAAACTCTTTTATAAATCCCCGGCAGCATACTCACATTTGTTGAGTACGGGATTCAAATTGCCAGCGGTAAGTAATATTTACCGTTGGCATTCGGCTTTAAGCTTGCCGGCCGGCTTTTCAGAGCAAATATTTTGCCTGTTAAGCAATAAAGCTAACGTGATGACAGCGATGGACAGGAAATGCGTTTTATTGTTCGACGAGATGGCAATAAAACCCGAACTGGAATACAATATTAAGGACGACCTCATTTATGGATTTACCGACTTTGGAGAGCTTGGTAGAACTACCACAATAGCCACCAAAGTGATGGTTTTTACCTTACGAGGGCTGAATCGAAACTGGAAGCAAACCGTTTCCTACTACGTGGGATGCCCAAAAGGAAAAGACATTGCTGAGATGTTGAAAACAAACATCAGCAAAATAATGGCATGCGGCCTAAACGTCGTCATATTAAAAATTTCAGCTTTCTAGCTCAAAATTCAATTTTTTCGAAAAATTTGTTTTTTTGAGTTTGTGGGCGTGTCTGTGGGCGGATTTCAAAAATTCGTAAACTTGATTATCATAAATTTAGTAACTTTTAGGGGTCTACGGGCAATTTTAAGGTATGCGTCAAAATTGAAATACCCTTAGAATAGGGTATAAAAACATGAATGTGATATTGCTTATACCTACCGTTTTAATAAAAATTAAATTTTTCTAGACTATACATTTTAACTTTCTTTTAAAAAAAATGTCAGCTCACCCAAAAAAAATGGAACTCACCCATACATTAGGTCCTGGCTACGGCCGTAGTGGGCAGTTTTTAAAAATTCTTAACATTTATTATTTCGGGCACGTAGAGAGTATATGGTTAAAATTTCAGCTTTCTAGCTTGAGTTTGAGATAGTAGATACACGTTACTATCGATGCTGATCACGAATATTTTACAAAAAAAAACTGTAAAATGACAAGTGACCTGCCTCAACATAGGCCACCTACAATATGATCGATTCCCTAAAAGATAAATATACTTATCCAACTCTATTTCTTTGAATAATGGAACTACACAAATTAAATATTTCTGAATCAAATTCTGAAGAAATGATAAAAATCGGTGCGTTTTTGGACGAGATACAGCGAAAATAGCAAAACCCTAAAAAATCATAAACTCATAATTCCTTGTTTGATGGAAAATACCGAAATCAGCTTTTATTCAATATCCTTTAAAAAATGTTTCCTTCCCCTTCCATCATCTCCCTCTCATCATACATTCTATTTACCAAAAAGTATTCGGCTGTTACACAGAAAAATAAATACTTACACGTCCAGAGGCAATCAGTTGAAAATGCGAGATATCCATACAAGATAACAAAATTACATACAATGATAGAATTCTTATTTTTGTCAGAAATCCTTACGAAATACCTCATCGAAGAAAAGAGGACCAAGTAAACTCTTGGCTCTGTTTGGTTCTCTTTTCTACGTTTTCCCTTAATTCAAAGCTCATATAAATATCTTAACGCTGATTAATGCTTAAGGTGAGAAGCAATTACGCCATCCTTTTTGTCTCCAAATTCGTGGAGGTCGAGCTTTTTAAAATCGTGTTGATGATTTTACTATAAAGTTTATATACAATGCTGCAGGCCGCCTCAGTTAAGGGACATTTTTCGATTAAAAAAGCGCAACAACAACACCAACATTGATCACGATCCGCCGACGTCTATCATCATTAAATTCTGCAGCATCCGCGATCGTAACGACGTCCTCAGATCTGCAGCGACTTACCGCAAACTGCACAAAAAAGAACTAAGTCTAAGTGATGTAGGTATAGACCTAGACGGTAGCTGTTTTTTTTAATGAAAGCCTAACTAAACAATCACGGCTTCTTCTTCAATACGCAATCAGCCTAAAGCGAAAGAAAAAGCTCTTCTCTGTGTACACCAAGTTCGGATCAATCTATGTAAAAAAAAAACTGCGACTGGGAAAAGCTTTCTCATTGAGAGCTCCAACGAAGTACTCGTACTTGCTGCTGCTGAGACTGTGAAATGAAGACATCATGCAACCGTAGCTAATTTTTATTTTTAACGTACCTAGTTATATTTTTCATAAAAAAATTTATAAATTCTTAATCTGTAATTCATCTTATATTTCTTCCTTCTAGATATAATGTTCTTTATAAATAAATATAATGTTCTTTATCTACTCTTTTTCTCTATTTCTTTTTCTCTTAAATTCTCTCATAATGTTATGTTTTCTCTCTCTAATTTCTTTCACCGGAATGCATTTTTTTGTTTGTGGGTGTATTCGCTGTTTTGACAACCATGGGTAGTTTTCCAATAAATAATTATTGTGGTGTGAATAAATTGTCTACGTTGAATATGATAAATGTGTTGTCCAAGTATCGTGAGGGATTTAAAGTTTGTCACCTTAATGCACGTAGTCTAAATTTAAAGAAAATTGATTACTTGAAGTTTTTGTTCGCCAACTCGTCTGTTGATGTAATTTGTGTGTGTGAAACCTGGTTTAAGCCTGAAATCGGTGATAGTCTTTACAACATTCCAAATTTTACCTTGCACAGAAATGATAGAGTAACTAATACAATAGGAGGTGGGGTGGCGATCTATTGCAAATCAACACTCAGAAGCGAAGTAATTTGCAAATCTGATCAACTTGGGATTGAATATATAACTATAGAAGTACATGATGGTTGCTCTAAATGCATAGTGTCGTGTGCATACAATCCCAAGCGTAGGTGGTCTCCGGAGCATTTTTTTCTGCTCTATCTGAACTTTCAGCTTTAAATGAGCATGTAATTGTATGTGGAGACTTCAATGTTGATTTACTGAGAAAAGATTCTTGTGCTTTCCAAATCAGCGACTTAATTTCGTCTCTGGGGCTCCATACTGTAAATGTTTGTAACCCAACTCGCTTTGCAGAGAATCGCCAACCGAGCCTTCTTGATCTAACAGTTGTGTCTGATCGTTCCTGTGTGCTGCTCTTCGATCAGCTTTCCTTGGATCTCATTTCTGATCACGATCTGCTCTTTTGTACGCTTGACATTCACTTTTCTCAACCAGCCACTCCCTCGACCTTCTCATTCAAGGATTTTAACTCTATTAACGTCAACATCCTCGAAGCTGCTGCGACCTCAGTCATCTGGGATCGCTGCAGACTTATAGCTGATCCTAATCGAAAGCTGAATTATTTTATGTTACTTGTAACCTATTTGTATGATCAATGCGTTCCCACTAAAACAGTTCGAATCCGCAATAAAATGGTTCCTTGGTTTACGTCGGATGTTCTTCAATCCATTAAAATTAGAAATAGACTTTATAGCAAGTGGAAACATAAGCCTTCCGGCGCTACCTGGAGTTCCTACAAAATGGCCCGAAACAACGCAAATCATATGATTCGTACTGCAAAACGAAACTTTTATGCGTCTAAGCTGGATATAAAATTGCCCACTAAAAAACTTTGGAGCAATCTTAGGCAAATTGGAGTGTCTGGCGACAAGTCTGGTATGAAATGTGAACTTGATCCTGATCTACTTAACGACTTTTTTCTGGGTAGTGATGCTGGTAATACTTCTTTTGACTTCTCAGAAAATGTTGAATCATTGTCACCAAGCTTACTTGACTTCGATGTGGTTACGGAGGTTGATGTCATTGAGTCCGTAAGGTCAATACATTCAAATTCTAAGGGCGAGGATGGGATACCAATAAGGTTCATTAAGCTAATCTTGCCTCATATAATTAGTCACCTGACTCATATTTTAAACTGCTGTATTATGACTTCAACTTTTCCCGATTCTGGAAAATTGCCAATGTAATACCGATCGCCAAACATGCCAAAGCTATTTCTGTTGGCGATTACAGACCCATTAGTATATTACCGTGTTTGTCTAAGGTATTTGAGAAAATCATGTCGAAGCAAATCCTGAACCATGTGTCTTTAAACCAACTGTTGAATCCCTTTCAATCTGGATTCAGAGCTAATCACAGCTGCTCCTCTGCCATGGTGAATATTCTTGATGACATAAGAATACTTTTTGATAAGGACTATGTCACCCTTCTCTGTCTGCTTGACTTCTCAAAGGCCTTCGATAGAGTGAATCATGAGATTCTTTGCTGGAAACTTAAAAATTTCTTTAGTTTCAGTGATAGGGCAGTTAAACTTCTGAGAAACTCTCTCTTAAACCGTTGGCAAAAGGTTGTGATTGGACCGAAATTCTCATCACTGAAACCCCTTAGACAAGGTGTACCGCAGGGGTCGATTTTGGGACCAATTCTGTTTTGCCTTTTAATAAACGACCTACCATCCGTATGCAAATTTGCCTCAGTTCGTCTTTATGCTGACGATGTGCAACTTTTCCTTGGACTACCATTGAGCATGTTGAATGTTCTAGCTTCTAAAATGAAACAGGATTTGGCTGAAATTCATCGCTGGTCCCTAAATAATGGATTGTCCCTAAATCCGTTAAAATCTCAGGTGCTTCCAATCTCAAATAAGGTAGTTGCCGATAATATTATACCGGATGTACTGTTATCAGGAGAGAGACTTATGCTTGTGGACTCAGCGACATGCCTTGGTTTTGTACTAAATCGTAAGTTATCAGGTTACAATCACACCAACGTTGTTATTGGTCGCGTATATGGAAGTCTCCGCAAGCTTTGGCTCACAGCTAACTTTACCCCAATTGAAACCCGTCAACGGCTCGTTAAAACTCTTATTGTTCCTATCATAACGTATGCTGAAGTTGTATTTAGCAAACTTGATTCCTTATCCCAGCGAAAATTACAAGTGGCGTTTAATGATTCAGTGCGGTACATTCATGGCTTAAAAAGGTATGATCACATCTCAAGATTTTCTAGAAATCTGTTGGGGTGCAGCTTAACTCAGTACGTCAATGCGCGAAATTGTATTTTCTTATTGAAAATAATTAGAAATAAATCCCCTTCGTATCTCTTTAATAAATTAGAATTCGGTCGCTCTACTAGAACGTTGAACATAACTTTGCCACACTTTAAATACTTAAACTCCTCTCATCTATTTTTTGTTCACACCATCAGATTATGGAACTCACTGCCCCCCTACATCAGAGGCATATCGAATCCTACAACCTGTAAAAATGCAATCCTCCTACATTTCTCTACTCAAAGCTAACTAATCTGTAATCTGTCTTACTCTTTTCTATTTCCTCTCATTTCTCTATTCTTTCTTTCTCTTTTTTTGTTATTTTTTTTTTTATATTTTTTTTTTTTTTTTCCTTTTATTTAAAATTCGAAACCTTTCTTAGTTTTAGTCTACTTATTATTATTATTGTTAATTACTAATTCCAAATGTTATCATACTAAGTACTATAAAAGAATGAATCTTAATGTACACCCTTTTTATATATACACAATAAATTACAATTACAATTACAATTACAATTTCTTCCTTTTATTTTGTTTAAAAATACGCATGCTATTCCAATGATTATTATTATTACAGTAAAAGAATAAAATCCTGTGGTTACATTGTTTTGAAATTTTATGTATTGAATTTATTCTCTATTTTCAACATTTTCTTTTTTAAGTTTTTAGCGATATTGTTTTTAAAACGTTTTTTGTAAAATTTACATGAACGATTGGGGTAACAATGTTATTTGTAAAATTTCGTTCCTTATTCATAAATTTAAGTTCTTTATTTGTATAGTACAATCCGTAAACTTGATTATGATATTATTTTTGATGAACAATTTTTCTTGGAAACAATTTTGACTTATTACAGTAAATTGTAAATTTTTAGTTATAATAAGACCCTCTGCAATTTCTTCAATTACAATCATTTTATTTATCTTAAGATTACATAGCTACATTACTTTCCTTAAAAGCGTTTCGAATACACTCATTTATGTGTTGTTTTAATTTTCTTACTAAAAATTGGTTATTGGCTTTTGGTTATTGGCTTCGTAAACTTCGTAAATTTTATTTGTATTAATACTTCTTCTATTGGATGATCTAATTCTTCAAATTGTTCATTAGGGAATGGTATAATTAAAGCTTTTTGGTAAATTTGGGTTGTAAAATTAGGGATGAAAATAGCTAGTATTAATGTTTCAAAGGAGTACAAGGCACTTGTTTTCATATATATGCCATATGTTCTAATGAAATGTTATAAACATGCTGCTCCTGTTTTGTCAAAATATCATGAGGTAGGACGTTAAGTCGGCTAACGAGTAAGACATCTAAAAGTTTTTCTAATTGCCTATTTATTAAACTTAAATCTGCGTATAATTGGATTGTTAGTTGAAACTTGTCTGGAAAGTCTACAACTTTGTTTGTCTTTTCTGTTATTTCATTGAGGTATTTGTTCAATTGTAGTTGTTGCTGGTTTACATGGTCGACAACGTGATTTCAATTTTTTATCAAATCATTGTTAATTTGGACTTGCTTATTTGACTGTTCTACAACCTGTTTCGTATTTAAATCTACATTTCTTAAGTGCGCGTATATTTCGTCAGCGTCTTCGCTATCCATATTTCCAAAAAGAAACTTTAAAGTTCTACCTCCAAAATTAATAAGACCTCGTTTTATTCTTTTGTCCTTATAAATTGCAGGTATAATAGTATTAAGTTGGTTTTTAGCCAAGGTTATTTCATATTACAAATGTGTAAAATTTGTGTGTAGGACTCTACAATTGGTTTGCTGTCAAGCTTAAGAAACGTGTAGCCGTACTCAGTGTTGATTGGAGTTACTTGAATCCTTTGTGAGTTGGATTGTTGAATTAAAAAGACAACAACTATTACTGAAATCCACATTCTGTAAATGTAAATTATTTATTTTGATAATTATTTTTTCGCTTTATTTGATTTTGCGAATATTTAGTATTTCTATTAGTACTAGTATCAATAACGTAATTACCCTCTGCTCTAAAGTGACTTAATTTTTTGTACTTAGGCTTATTTTTAGCTATTTCTCTGGCCCTTACTATGTTGTCAGTCAACTCAAAACTTCTATCTCTCTTTTGGTTAATTTTATTAATTTGGTCAATCTTACTCCGCTTATGCTTTTCTGCTTTGTTGTGATATGTATTGTGTTGTTGTAAATTGTTACAATGTTGTGTATTTAGTCATTTAAATCTTGGTCCTTGTTTGTTTTGTCTATTGTCATTATTCTAAGATGTTCATTTAAAGTCCCGTGCAGTCTTTCAATATCTGCATTTCCTGTTTTGTTATGTGCAGTTGTACTGTGAATAGCAATGTTATTTTCTTTTAAAAAGAGTTCAACTGTATTATGCAACATACATCTTTCATTATCAAATATTATTTTATTCATTTTCCACAGGAATCGTATTCTTTCTTTAATAACACTTAAGATTGATATCCACGTTCTATCGTTAAGCTTGTGTATATTCGCATATTTGGAAAATTTGTCAATTGTTGTAAGATGCATTACATTAATTCTACATGGAAACCAAATATCCATGTGGACAATTTCATTAAATGTTGGAGCATTATCAGTGATCTGGTAAGGAATTGTAATTGGGTGCCTGTCATATTTAGCTAGTTGGCAGGTTTCGCAGTTATTTAAGAACTTAGTTATAAGTTTAAATAGATTAGGATAAAAGTATTGCTGTTTTAATTCAAGGAAGACTTCGTTAGTGCCACGGTGGTTTTTGCTTAAATGTTAATTTTTGATAATGTCCAATATTTCGTTTTCGTCTGTGATATCGACTAATTTAACATTAGATTTGCTTAAGGTTAAATTATTGTTTTGAAAATACTTTACGTAGTTTTCCTGAAATTTAAGAAAAATGTCATCTTCCTCGCAGTAAAGACACATTATTCCCTTATTTATTATTATGCGTTTCATAATTTCAACCAAGTTTGAATTTTTTGCAAGTGTTATGTGATTCTGACATTTTTTATTTAAAATTTTTGTTACAACTTTCTCTTTTTTGCCATATTTTATGTGTATTTGGGTTTTATAAACATTTATACATTTTTCTGTTATTCCAATGTAGTTTATAGAATCTTCAATTCCGCTGAGGATTGTATTAATAGCAGACATGACTTCAACATCCATGCTTCTATTATCACTAATGATGTGCCAAACCGAAAATGTTTCAAACCGAGTTAACCCGAGTTAGAATTTAAGTAAACCGAGTTGCAAACCGAGTTGCGAACCGTCCATCTTGCGGTTTATTAAAAAAATACTACACTATAGACCTATTTTTTGTGCCCGCCATTATTTGCTTCGTAAAATTGTCTTACACAAACACTCTTTAAAAAAATCCTTTGAAACATCCGCAAAATGCCACACAATAAGAACATGAAACTAAATGGAACTAAACCGAAAATCAATTAAATCAGATCAGAATAAATATTAAATCAGTTTGCAACTCGGCTCGACTCGGTTTTCCAATTAGATTTTATGAACGGGTACATTTAAATCATTGTATATAAACTTAAGAATTTTTAAAATCTGCCGACCACGGCCGTAGCCAGGACCTAATGTATGGGTGAGTTTAATTTTTTTTTTGGGTGAGCTGACATTTTTTTTAAAAGAAAGTTGAAATGTATAGTCTAGAAAATTTAATTTTTATTAAAACGGTAGGTGTAAGCAATATCACATTCATGTTTTTAAACTACGAATTAAACGTATATGCTATAGATCAAGAAATGGGTAGGTATATAATATGTTTTTTTATACACACACAAGTAGTACAAATATCTACTTAGAATTAAAAAGTTATATTCCTCGGTCTTTTTCGGCGAATTTATGTAAAATATCATATATTTGCAACGAATTCAAACTTTTTTTTTCAAATGCTAGGTATAAAAGATTGATGAACGTCGTATGGCGTATATACAGACGGTATTTTTCCAGCCCTCATTCAAAACGGAATAGAAGTTTTATTACCATCCATGATTGCCTTATTTAGGTATATACCAGTTACCTGGAGGGAGGTAAACGTAGTATTCATACCTAAACCAGGAAACAAGCCGAGCGAATTACCTAAATCATATCGTCCGATAAGCTTGACATCGTTTTTTCTGAAAACAATGGAAAGGATTATTGACATCCACATTAGAGAATGCATACCAAAAAGCATGCTACTGCACCCTAACCAATATGCGTACCAAAAGGGCAAATCCACGGAAGGCGCTCTGTTAAAACTATAACAGAGATCAAAAACGCATAGCTGTGTAAAGAGATCGCACTATGTGCCTTTCTTGGTATAGAGGTTGCTTTTGATGACACTGGATATGAATCCATATCAAATGCTTTCTGCCATAGAAACATAGGAAACAGCTGTCATAGAGGCAACAGCAGGAATTACACCTCTCCACGTATACATTCAAAATGTGGCGATCCGCAGTGCAACACGTCTAATACAGTCAAACGAGATAAGGCTTAACGACAATCCCGAAATTAAAACTCTTCTCGAGGAACTGCCAGAACTTAATATGAACTGCGCGGTCACAGACATTCAAAAAACACTATGCTTTAGCAAACGTTTCTCCACGGAGATCGCAAAGAGAGAAGCATTGGTTAGCAATAACCCACCAAATAGCCACAACGGCAGAAAGTGGTATACGGATGGTTATAAAATGGAAACGGGGGTAGGAGCGGGAGTATAAGGACCAAACAAACGCTTTACTATACAAATGGGAAAAAGTCCCAGCGTATTTCAAGCAGAGCTCCAGGCCATTCAAGAATGCGCCAGCCAGATTTATTCATCTGGCATAAAAGGCGCAATCATCCATATATTCACGGATATACAAGGAGCTATAAACGCCCTTAGTTCGCATACCATTGACTCCAAATCAGTCATGTACTGCTTCAATACCCTTCAAACATTCCGATTAAGAAACAAGACCAAATTATGGTGGGTTCCGGGTCATGTCGGGGTAGAAGGTAACGAAAAGGCCGACGAACTGGCCAGAAAAGGTCCAGAAACACCATTCATAGGTCCCGAACCTTTCTGCTGCACTCCTAGATCAGCAGCAACGGCAGCTATATAAAGCTGGGAACATAGAAAATGTATCTATCTTTGGGAAAGCATCCCAGGTCTAAGGCCAAACGAGCCATTCGGCCCTTCAATCAAAATGCCAGCAATTGCCTAAACCTAAGCTGGCATGATACCAAAAACTTAGTGGGTACCTTACTGGTCACCATGTTTTAAGATATCATCTGCACAAAATGAGAATAGCAGACTCTACTGAGTTCCGACTCTGTCTTGAACACGTCTAGCCCTTAATGGAATTAGAAAGAAGATAATTTTCAGGGAACAAATGAACCCCGAGCACATAAAGAATTCTTCTACTGGTAAAATTGTCCGCTTTACACGGAAAGTGGAAATTCTACAAGTTTAAAATTTTTCTGGGCCATACGGTACAAAAAAACTTTTTAGGTCGAAGTGCCCCCCCCCCCCCCCTTAATATATAATCTATAAAATTAATGTATTATATAGGTAGATATATATATATAAATATAATAAAAAAGTAACAAAATATATAAATATGAATATAATAAAATATATGAAAAAGAATGAAATAATAATATAATAATGATAATGAGAGTATTGAAATCGGATAAAAACTCTTATTCACTTTGTATCACTTTGTAAGTTAAAACTTGTGGCTTTGCAAAAGTACGAAATTCAACCGGCGGGAATTTGTCTTTTTTAAATACAGCTGCTTGCAATATGAGATAACCACCCCAAACTCCATCAAAACCAACACATAATACACCAGCCATAACCACACCCCTCTCATCCGCACATCATAATCACATCATGAGTAGGAAAGACAAATTAAAGTGACAAAACACACACTTATGGAAATCTTCTTTATTATCAAAGGAAAGAGTACTAAAGAGTACCCACTGCAAATATAAACGAGAATGGGAAAAGACAACAGAAATAACTACAAAAATGCATAAAAGCTTTCTGAAGGTTCTTTTTTACGGCGTTTGGTGGCGTATCGTCGTATACACGAAGTGAGAATACTATCATTGTATATGAACTTTATAGTATTCTCACTTTGTGTATACGACGATACGCCACCAAACGCCGTAAAAAAGAACTTTCAGAAAGCTTTTATGCATTTTTATAGTTATTTCTGTTGTCTTTTCCCATTCTCGTTTATATTTGCAGTGTGTACTCTTTAGTACTCTTTCCTTTGATAATAAAGAAGATTTCCAAAAGTGTGTGTTTTGTCACTTTAATTTTTCTTTACTTCTCATGATGGGAATCGGTGAGAGGTGTGGGGTATACATATTTAATTATGCATTTTGGTAGTTATTTCTGTTATATTTGCAATGCATACTCTTTAAGTAGCTACTCTTTCCTTCGATAATAAAGAAGATTTGAATAAGTGTGTGTTTTGTCACTTTAATTTTTCTTTATTTCTCAGGATGTGAATATGATGTGGGGTGAGAGGGGTGAGGTATGTGGTTGGTGTATCATGTGTTGGTTTTGATGGAAGTTTGGGGTAGGTTATCTCATATTGCAAGCAGCTGTATTTAAAAACATAGGGACGGGCTACAGTCCGCTTGGGCGAACTGTTGGATACCCTATTCTTATTCCTATCCCTCATAAGTGGGCGTGACAAAAGTCTAAGTATGGTTGAATTGTTAAGAACGCTCTACATATTTTGTTATATAACATTTAAAGGATTTTATCAAAAAAACAACGCTCCCTAGCTCAAACTTGGGTGTTTCAATAAAATTGTTTTATTTAATTGTGGGCGTGTCAGTAGGCGGATTTAAAAAAAATTAACACATGAGAATAAAGGGCCCCTAGAGAGTATATATTATAAATTTCAGCTCCCTAGCTCAAACTTTGAATTTTAAAAAAAAAAAAAATAATTGTGGGCGTGTCAGTGGGCGGATTTTGAAAATATTTACACATGAGCATAAAGGGCCCATAGAGAGTATATACTATAAATTTCAGCTCCCTAGCTGAAACTTTGGATTTTCAAAAATTAATATACCCTTAAAATAGGGTATAAAAAAATTATTTTATTTATTTGTGGGCGTGTCAGTGGGCGGATTTTGAAAATTTTTTCTCCCGAGCAGTTTTAGGAGTCATAGATCATATATAAAAAATTTCAGCTTTCTAGCTCAAAATTCGATTTTTTCCAAAATTTGGTTTTTTTGAGTTTGTGGGCGTGTCTGTGGGCGGATTTCAAAAATTCGTAAACTTGATTATTTCGGGACCCTAGAGAGTATATGGTTAAAATTTCAGCTCTCTAGGTCCAGTTTAAAGGCCTAATTTTTGGCTACAGACGGACGGACGGACGGACGGACGGACGGACGGACATGGCTAGATCGACATTACTATCGATGCTGATCATAAATATAGTAACTTTTAGGGGTCTACGGGCAATATTAAGGTATGTTACAAACTATGCGTCAAAATTAATATACCCTTAGAATAGGGTATAAAAAGAAAAATTTCCGCCGGTTGAGCTTCGTACTTTTGCAAAGCCACAAATTTTAACTTACAAAGTGAAACAAAGTGAATAAGAGTTTTTATCCGATTTCAAGACTTTCATTCTGATAAGTATCAAATTATTTATCATTATTATATTATTATTTCATTCTTTTTCATATATTTTATTATATTCATATTTATATATTTTGTTACGTTTTTATAAATTTTAATATATTTGTATATATATCTACCTATACCTACTTCGACCTAAAAAGATCTTTTGTACGGTATGGGCCAGAAAAATTTTAAACTAGTAGAATTTCCACTTTCCGTGTAAAGCGGACAATTTTACCAGTAGAAGAATTCTTTATGTCCTCGGGGCTCATTTGTTCCCTGAAAAATATCTTCTTTCTAATTCCATTAAGGGATGGACATTCACATAAAATGTGTTCAGCTGACTAGTCCTCTTCAAGACAGAGTCGGAACTCAGGAAAGCCTGCTATTCTCATTTTGTGCAGATGATATCTTAAACCGTGGTGACCAGTAAGGTAACCCACTAAGTTTTTGATATCATGCCTGCTTAGGTTTAGGCAGTTGCTGGCATTTTGATTGAAGGGCCGAATGGCTCATTTGGCCTTAGACCTGGGATGCTTTCCCAAAGATAGATACATTTTCTATGTTCCCAGCTTTTAATTGCTGCCGTTGCTGCTGATCTAGGAGTGCAGCAGAAAGGTTCGGGACCTATGAAAGGTGTTTCTGAACCTTTTCTGGCCAGTTCGTCGGCCTTTTCGTTAACCTCTACCCCTCGCATATCTCGCAGTCTATGGCCAAGAATCGACGAGAAAAGAACAAAACACATTCTGGGAATGAACAAACAAGAAATACGTATCCTAGCCGGGGTACTGACAGGCCACTGCACCATATAGTATGTCCTAACATTTATTATTTCGGGCACGTAGAGAGTATTTATGGTTAAAATTTCAGCTTTCTAGCTTGAGTTTGAGATATTAGATACACGTTACTATCGATGCTGATCACGAATATTTTACAAAAAAAAACTGTAAAATGACAAGTGACCTGCCTCAACATAGGCCACCTACAATATGATCGATTCCCTAAAAGATAAATATACTTATCCAACTCTATTTCTTTGAATAATGGAACTACACAAATTAAATATTTCTGAATCAAATACTGAAGAAATGATAAAAATTGGTGCATTTTTGGACGAGATACAGCGAAAATAGCAAAACCATAAAAATCATAAACTCATAATTCCTTCTTTGATGGAAAATACCAAAATACCGAAATCAGCTTTTATTCAATATCCTGTAGAAAAATGTTTCCTTTCCCCTTACAGCATCTGCCTCTCATCTTACATTCCATTTACCAAAAAGTATTCGGCTGTTACGCTGCTACACAGAAAAATAAATATTTACACGTCCATGCGAATGAAAATCATATAGCGCGACCAAAGACAATCAGGTGAAAATGCGAGATATCCATACAAGATAACAAAATTCCATTCAATGATAGAATTCTTATTTTTGTCAGAAATCCTTACGAAATACCTTATCGAAGAAAAGAGGATCAAATAACAACATTTTCTTTTTTAAGTTTTTCTAGCGATATTGTTTTTAAAACGTTTTTTGTAAAATTTACATGAACGATTGGGGTAACAATGTTATTTGTAAAATTTCGTTCCTTATTCATAAATTTAAGTTCTTTATTTGTATAGTACAATCCGTAAACTTGATTATGATATTATTTTTGATGAACAATTTTTCTTGGAAACAATTTTGACTTAAAATTGTAAATTTTTAGTTATAATAAGACCCTCTGCAATTTCTTCAATTACAATCATTTTATTTATCTTAAGATTACATAGCTACATTACTTTCCTTAAAAGCGTTTCGAATACATTCATTTATGTGTTGTTTTAATTTTCTTACTAAAAATTGGTTATTGGCTTTTGGTTATTGGCTTCGTAAACTTCGTAAATTTTATTTGTATTAATACTTCTTCTATTGGATGATCTAATTCTTCAAATTGTTCATTAGGGAATGGTATAATTAAAGCTTTTTGGTAAATTTGGGTTGTAAAATTAGGGATGAAAATAGCTAGTATTAATGTTTCAAAGGAGTACAAGGCACTTGTTTTCATATATATGCCATATGTTCTAATGAAATGTTATAAACATGCTGCTCCTGTTTTGTCAAAATATCATGAGGTAGGACGTTAAGTCGGCTAACGAGTAAGACATCTAAAAGTTTTTCTAATTGCCTATTTATTAAACTTAAATCTGCGTATAATTGGATTGTTAGTTGAAACTTGTCTGGAAAGTCTACAACTTTGTTTGTCTTTTCTGTTATTTCATTGAGGTATTTGTTCAATTGTAGTTGTTGCTGGTTTACATGGTCGACAACGTGATTTCAATTTTTTATCAAATCATTGTTAATTTGGACTTGCTTATTTGACTGTTCTACAACCTGTTTCGTATTTAAATCTACATTTCTTAAGTGCGCGTATATTTCGTCAGCGTCTTCGCTATCCATATTTCCAAAAAGAAACTTTAAAGTTCTACCTCCAAAATTAATAAGACCTCGTTTTATTCTTTTGTCCTTATAAATTGCAGGTATAATAGTATTAAGTTGGTTTTTAGCCAAGGTTATTTCATATTACAAATGTGTAAAATTTGTGTGTAGGACTCTACAATTGGTTTGCTGTCAAGCTTAAGAAACGTGTAGCCGTACTCAGTGTTGATTGGAGTTACTTGAATCCTTTGTGAGTTGGATTGTTGAATTAAAAAGACAACAACTATTACTGAAATCCACATTCTGTAAATGTAAATTATTTATTTTGATAATTATTTTTTCGCTTTATTTGATTTTGCGAATATTTAGTATTTCTATTAGTACTAGTATCAATAACGTAATTACCCTCTGCTCTAAAGTGACTTAATTTTTTGTACTTAGGCTTATTTTTAGCTATTTCTCTGGCCCTTACTATGTTGTCAGTCAACTCAAAACTTCTATCTCTCTTTTGGTTAATTTTATTAATTTGGTCAATCTTACTCCGCTTATGCTTTTCTGCTTTGTTGTGATATGTATTGTGTTGTTGTAAATTGTTACAATGTTGTGTATTTAGTCATTTAAATCTTGGTCCTTGTTTGTTTTGTCTATTGTCATTATTCTAAGATGTTCATTTAAAGTCCCGTGCAGTCTTTCAATATCTGCATTTCCTGTTTTGTTATGTGCAGTTGTACTGTGAATAGCAATGTTATTTTCTTTTAAAAAGAGTTCAACTGTATTATGCAACATACATCTTTCATTATCAAATATTATTTTATTCATTTTCCACAGGAATCGTATTCTTTCTTTAATAACACTTAAGATTGATATCCACGTTCTATCGTTAAGCTTGTGTATATTCGCATATTTGGAAAATTTGTCAATTGTTGTAAGATGCATTACATTAATTCTACATGGAAACCAAATATCCATGTGGACAATTTCATTAAATGTTGGAGCATTATCAGTGATCTGGTAAGGAATTGTAATTGGGTGCCTGTCATATTTAGCTAGTTGGCAGGTTTCGCAGTTATTTAAGAACTTAGTTATAAGTTTAAATAGATTAGGATAAAAGTATTGCTGTTTTAATTCAAGGAAGACTTCGTTAGTGCCACGGTGGTTTTTGCTTAAATGTTAATTTTTGATAATGTCCAATATTTCGTTTTCGTCTGTGATATCGACTAATTTAACATTAGATTTGCTTAAGGTTAAATTATTGTTTTGAAAATACTTTACGTAGTTTTCCTGAAATTTAAGAAAAATGTCATCTTCCTCGCAGTAAAGACACATTATTCCCTTATTTATTATTATGCGTTTCATAATTTCAACCAAGTTTGAATTTTTTGCAAGTGTTATGTGATTCTGACATTTTTTATTTAAAATTTTTGTTACAACTTTCTCTTTTTTGCCATATTTTATGTGTATTTGGGTTTTATAAACATTTATACATTTTTCTGTTATTCCAATGTAGTTTATAGAATCTTCAATTCCGCTGAGGATTGTATTAATAGCAGACATGACTTCAACATCCATGCTTCTATTATCACTAATGATGTGCCAAACCGAAAATGTTTCAAACCGAGTTAACCCGAGTTAGAATTTAAGTAAACCGAGTTGCAAACCGAGTTGCGAACCGTCCACCTTGCGGTTTATTAAAAAAATACTACACTATAGACCTATTTTTTGTGCCCGCCATTATTTGCTTCGTAAAATTGTCTTACACAAACACTCTTTAAAAAAATCCTTTGAAACATCCGCAAAATGCCACACAATAAGAACATGAAACTAAATGGAACTAAACCGAAAACCAATTAAATCAGATCAGAATAAATATTAAATCAGTTTGCAACTCGGCTCGACTCGGTTTTCCAATTAGATTTTATGAACGGGTACATTTAAATCATTGTATATAAACTTAAGAATTTTTAAAATCTGCCGACCACGGCCGTAGCCAGGACCTAATGTATGGGTGAGTTTAATTTTTTTTTTGGGTGAGCTGACATTTTTTTTAAAAGAAAGTTGAAATGTATAGTCTAGAAAATTTAATTTTTATTAAAACGGTAGGTGTAAGCAATATCACATTCATGTTTTTAAACTACGAATTAAACGTATATGCTATAGATCAAGAAATGGGTAGGTATATAATATGTTTTTTTATACACACACAAGTAGTACAAATATCTACTTAGAATTAAAAAGTTATATTCCTCGGTCTTTTTCGGCGAATTTATGTAAAATATCATATATTTGCAACGAATTCAAACTTTTTTTTTCAAATGCTAGGTATAAAAGATTGATGAACGTCGTATGGCGTATATACAGACGGTATTTTTCCAGCCCTCATTCAAAACGGAATAGAAGTTTTATTACCATCCATGATTGCCTTATTTAGGTATATACCAGTTACCTGGAGGGAGGTAAACGTAGTATTCATACCTAAACCAGGAAACAAGCCGAGCGAATTACCTAAATCATATCGTCCGATAAGCTTGACATCGTTTTTTCTGAAAACAATGGAAAGGATTATTGACATCCACATTAGAGAATGCATACCAAAAAGCATGCTACTGCACCCTAACCAATATGCGTACCAAAAGGGCAAATCCACGGAAGGCGCTCTGTTAAAACTATAACAGAGATCAAAAACGCATAGCTGTGTAAAGAGATCGCACTATGTGCCTTTCTTGGTATAGAGGTTGCTTTTGATGACACTGGATATGAATCCATATCAAATGCTTTCTGCCATAGAAACATAGGAAACAGCTGTCATAGAGGCAACAGCAGGAATTACACCTCTCCACGTATACATTCAAAATGTGGCGATCCGCAGTGCAACACGTCTAATACAGTCAAACGAGATAAGGCTTAACGACAATCCCGAAATTAAAACTCTTCTCGAGGAACTGCCAGAACTTAATATGAACTGCGCGGTCACAGACATTCAAAAAACACTATGCTTTAGCAAACGTTTCTCCACGGAGATCGCAAAGAGAGAAGCATTGGTTAGCAATAACCCACCAAATAGCCACAACGGCAGAAAGTGGTATACGGATGGTTATAAAATGGAAACGGGGGTAGGAGCGGGAGTATAAGGACCAAACAAACGCTTTACTATACAAATGGGAAAAAGTCCCAGCGTATTTCAAGCAGAGCTCCAGGCCATTCAAGAATGCGCCAGCCAGATTTATTCATCTGGCATAAAAGGCGCAATCATCCATATATTCACGGATATACAAGGAGCTATAAACGCCCTTAGTTCGCATACCATTGACTCCAAATCAGTCATGTACTGCTTCAATACCCTTCAAACATTCCGATTAAGAAACAAGACCAAATTATGGTGGGTTCCGGGTCATGTCGGGGTAGAAGGTAACGAAAAGGCCGACGAACTGGCCAGAAAAGGTCCAGAAACACCATTCATAGGTCCCGAACCTTTCTGCTGCACTCCTAGATCAGCAGCAACGGCAGCTATATAAAGCTGGGAACATAGAAAATGTATCTATCTTTGGGAAAGCATCCCAGGTCTAAGGCCAAACGAGCCATTCGGCCCTTCAATCAAAATGCCAGCAATTGCCTAAACCTAAGCTGGCATGATACCAAAAACTTAGTGGGTACCTTACTGGTCACCATGTTTTAAGATATCATCTGCACAAAATGAGAATAGCAGACTCTACTGAGTTCCGACTCTGTCTTGAACACGTCTAGCCCTTAATGGAATTAGAAAGAAGATAATTTTCAGGGAACAAATGAACCCCGAGGACATAAAGAATTCTTCTACTGGTAAAATTGTCCGCTTTACACGGAAAGTGGAAATTCTACAAGTTTAAAATTTTTCTGGGCCATACGGTACAAAAAAACTTTTTAGGTCGAAGTGTCCCCCCCCCCCCCCTTAATATATAATCTATAAAATTAATGTATTATATAGGTAGATATATATATATAAATATAATAAAAAAGTAACAAAATATATAAATATGAATATAATAAAATATATGAAAAAGAATGAAATAATAATATAATAATGATAATGAGAGTATTGAAATCGGATAAAAACTCTTATTCACTTTGTATCACTTTGTAAGTTAAAACTTGTGGCTTTGCAAAAGTACGAAATTCAACCGGCGGGAATTTGTCTTTTTTAAATACAGCTGCTTGCAATATGAGATAACCACCCCAAACTCCATCAAAACCAACACATAATACACCAGCCATAACCACACCCCTCTCATCCGCACATCATAATCACATCATGAGTAGGAAAGACAAATTAAAGTGACAAAACACACACTTATGGAAATCTTCTTTATTATCGAAGGAAAGAGTAGCTACTTAAAGAGTATGCATTGCAAATATAACAGAAATAACTACCTCTCCCGAGCAGTTTTAGGAGTCATAGATCATATATAAAAAATTTCAGCTTTCTAGCTCAAAATTCGATTTTTTCCAAAATTTGGTTTTTTTGAGTTTGTGGGCGTGTCTGTGGGCGGATTTCAAAAATTCGTAAACTTGATTATTTCGGGACCCTAGAGAGTATATGGTTAAAATTTCAGCTCTCTAGGTCCAGTTTAAAGGCCTAATTTTTGGCTACAGACGGACGGACGGACGGACGGACGGACATGGCTAGATCGACATTACTATCGATGCTGATCATAAATATAGTAACTTTTAGGGGTCTACGGGCAATATTAAGGTATGTTACAAACTATGCGTCAAAATTAATATACCCTTAGAATAGGGTATAAAAAGAAAAATTTCCGCCGGTTGAGCTTCGTACTTTTGCAAAGCCACAAATTTTAACTTACAAAGTGAAACAAAGTGAATAAGAGTTTTTATCCGATTTCAATACTTTCATTCTGATAAGTATCAAATTATTTATCATTATTATATTATTATTTCATTCTTTTTCATATATTTTATTATATTCATATTTATATATTTTGTTACGTTTTTATAAATTTAAATATATTTGTATATATATCTACCTATACCTACTTCGACCTAAAAAGATCTTTTGTACGGTATGGGCCAGAAAAATTTTAAACTAGTAGAATTTCCACTTTCCGTGTAAAGCGGACAATTTTACCAGTAGAAGAATTCTTTATGTCCTCGGGGCTCATTTGTTCCCTGAAAAATATCTTCTTTCTAATTCCATTAAGGGATGGACATTCACATAAAATGTGTTCAGCTGACTAGTCCTCTTCAAGACAGAGTCGGAACTCAGGAAAGCCTGCTATTCTCATTTTGTGCAGATGATATCTTAAACCGTGGTGACCAGTAAGGTAACCCACTAAGTTTTTGATATCATGCCTGCTTAGGTTTAGGCAGTTGCTGGCATTGAAGGGCCGAATGGCTCATTTGGCCTTAGACCTGGGATGCTTTCCCAAAGATAGATACATTTTCTATGTTCCCAGCTTTTAATTGCTGCCGTTGCTGCTGATCTAGGAGTGCAGCAGAAAGGTTCGGGACCTATGAAAGGTGTTTCTGAACCTTTTCTGGCCAGTTCGTCGGCCTTTTCGTTAACCTCTACCCCTCGCATATCTCGCAGTCTATGGCCAAGAATCGACGAGAAAAGAACAAAACACATTCTGGGAATGAACAAACAAGAAATACGTATCCTAGCCGGGGTACTGACAGGCCACTGCACCATATATTATGTCCTAACATTTATTATTTCGGGCACGTAGAGAGTATTTATGGTTAAAATTTCAGCTTTCTAGCTTGAGTTTGAGATATTAGATACACGTTACTATCGATGCTGATCACGAATATTTTACAAAAAAAAAACTGTAAAATGACAAGTGACCTGCCTCAACATAGGCCACCTACAATATGATCGATTCCCTAAAAGATAAATATACTTATCCAACTCTATTTCTTTGAATAATGGAACTACACAAATTAAATATTTCTGAATCAAATACTGAAGAAATGATAAAAATTGGTGCATTTTTGGACGAGATACAGCGAAAATAGCAAAACCATAAAAATCATAAACTCATAATTCCTTCTTTGATGGAAAATACCAAAATACCGAAATCAGCTTTTATTCAATATCCTGTAGAAAAATGTTTCCTTTCCCCTTACAGCATCTGCCTCTCATCATACATTCCATTTACCAAAAAGTATTCGGCTGTTACGCTGCTACACAGAAAAATAAATATTTACACGTCCATGCGAATGAAAATCATATAGCGCGACCAAAGACAATCAGGTGAAAATGCGAGATATCCATACAAGATAACAAAATTCCATTCAATGATAGAATTCTTATTTTTGTCAGAAATCCTTACGAAATACCTTATCGAAGAAAAGAGGATCAAATAAACTCTTCGCTCTGTTTCCTAACCAACAGTTTATTTGATTCTCTTCTCTTAATTCAAAGCTCATACAAATATTTTATGCTTAAATTGAGAAGCAATCACTCCATCCTTTTGGTCTCCAAATTCATGGAGGTTGAGCTTTTTGAAATCGTGTTGATGATTTTACTATAGAGTTTATATACAATGGATAAATCACACAACGATAGGACAAAGCTAACACAAATATGTGAATAAACTCAGTGAGAGAAAACAGGACAACAGGAGCAGGTGTGCCTCCTGTCACGCCATCATCACACGAGAAACCGAATAGAATTCCAAATAGGTATGGAATGAAATTGGGCATTGCAATTCGAGTTGTTTCTCTTATCGTAACCAACCAAAACCCAATCGTTCAACTCGGTGGCATTAAATTGGCATCGGTTTATTCCATCGGTTTCGGCAACTCGGGTTGATAAAAATTCAATTCGGTTTAACCATTGTATATGAACTTTATAGTATTCTCACTTCGTGTATACGACGATACGCCACCAAACGCCGTAAAAAAGAACCTTCAGAAAGCTTTTATCATTGTATATGAACTTTATAGTATTCTCACTTCGTGTATACGACGATATTTTATATAGTGCGTACTCTATAGTACTCTTTCCTTTGATAATAAAGAAGATTTCCAAAAGTGTGTGTTTTGTCACTTTAATTTTTCTTTTATGAAGGGAATTGGTGAGAGGTGTGGGGTATACATATTTAATTATGCATTTTGGTAGTTATTTCTGTTATATTTGCAATGCATACTCTTTAAGTAACTACTCTTTCCTTCGATAATAAAGAAGATTTGAATAAGTGTGTGTTTTGTCACTTTAATTTTTCTTTACTTCTCAGGATGTGAATATGATGTGTGGGTGAGAGGGGTGGGGTATATGGTTGGTGTATCATGTGTTGGTTTTGATGGAAGTTTGGGGTAGCTTATCTCATATTGCAAGCAGCTGTATTTAAAAAAAGAAAAATTTCCGCCGGTTGAGCTTCGTACTTTTGCAAAGCCACAAATTTTAACTTACAAAGTGAAACAAAGTGAATAAGAGTTTTTATCCGATTTCAAGACTTTCATTCTGATAAGTATCAAATTATTTATCATTATTATATTATTATTTCATTCTTTTTCATATATTTTATTATATTCATATTTATATATTTTGTTACGTTTTTATAAATTTTAATATATTTGTATATATATCTACCTATACCTACTTCGACCTAAAAAGATCTTTTGTACGGTATGGGCCAGAAAAATTTTAAACTAGTAGAATTTCCACTTTCCGTGTAAAGCGGACAATTTTACCAGTAGAAGAATTCTTTATGTCCTCGGGGCTCATTTGTTCCCTGAAAAATATCTTCTTTCTAATTCCATTAAGGGATGGACATTCACATAAAATGTGTTCAGCTGACTAGTCCTCTTCAAGACAGAGTCGGAACTCAGGAAAGCCTGCTATTCTCATTTTGTGCAGATGATATCTTAAACCGTGGTGACCAGTAAGGTAACCCACTAAGTTTTTGATATCATGCCTGCTTAGGTTTAGGCAGTTGCTGGCATTTTGATTGAAGGGCCGAATGGCTCATTTGGCCTTAGACCTGCGATGCTTTCCCAAAGAAAGATACATTTTCTATGTTCCCAGCTTTATATAGCTGCCGTTGCTGCTGATCTAGGAGTGCAGCAGAAAGGTTCGGGGCCTATGAATGGTGTTTCTGGACCTTTTCTGGCCAGTTCGTCGGCCTTTTCGTTACCTTCTACCCCGACATGACCCGGAACCCACCATAATTTGGTCTTGTTTCTTAATCGGAATGTTTGAAGGGTATTGAAGCAGTACATGACTGATTTGGAGTCAATGGTATAAGGGCGTTTATAGCTCCTTGTCTATCCGTGAATATATGGATGATTGCGCCTTTTATGCCAGATGAATAAATCTGGCTGGCGCATTCTTGAATGGCCTGGAGCTCTGCTTGAAATACGCTGGGACTTTTTCCCATTTGTATAGTAAAGCGTTTGTTTGGTCCTTATACTCCCGCTCCTACCCCCGTTTCCATTTTATAACCATCCGTATACCACTTTCTGCCGTTGTGGCTATTTGGTGGGTTATTGCTAACCAATGCTTCTCTCTTTGCGATCTCCGTGGAGAAACGTTTGCTAAAGCATAGTGTTTTTTGAATGTCTGTGACCGCGCAGTTCATATTAAGTTCTGGCAGTTCCTCGAGAAGAGTTTTAATTTCGGGATTGTCGTTAAGCCTTATCTCGTTTGATTGTATTAGACGTGTTGCACTGCGGATCGCCACATTTTGAATGTATACGTGGAGAGGTGTAATTCCTGCTGTTGCCTCTATGACAGCCGTTTTCTATGTTTCTATGGCAGAAAGCATTTGATATGGATTCATATCCAGTGTCATCAAAAGCAACCTCTATACCAAGAAAGGCACATAGTGCGATCTCTTTACACAGCTATGCGTTTTTGATCTCTGTTATAGTTTTAACAGAGCGCCTTCCGTGGATTTGCCCTTTTGGTACGCATATTGGTTAGGGTGCAGTAGCATGCTTTTTGGTATGCATTCTCTAATGTGGATGTCAATAATCCTTTCCATTGTTTTCAGAAAAAAAGATGTCAAGCTTATCGGACGATATGATTTAGGTAATTCGCTCGGCTTGTTTCCTGGTTTAGGTATGAATACTACGTTTACCTCCCTCCAGGTAACTGGTATATACCTAAATAAGGCAATCATGGATGGTAATAAAACTTCTATTCCGTTTTGAATGAGGGCTGGAAAAATACCGTCTGTATATACGCCATACGACGTTCATCAATCTTTTATACCTAGCATTTGAAAAAAAAAGTTTGAATTCGTTGCAAATATATGATATTTTACATAAATTCGCCGAAAAAGACCGAGGAATATAACTTTTTAATTCTAAGTAGATATTCGTACTACTTGTGTGTGTATAAAAAAACATATTATATACCTACCCATTTCTTGATCTATAGCATATACGTTTAATTCGTAGTTTAAAAACATGAATGTGATATTGCTTACACCTACCGTTTTAATAAAAATTAAATTTTCTAGACTATACATTTCAACTTTCTTTTAAAAAAAATGTCAGCTCACCCAAAAAAAAAAATTAAACTCACCCATACATTAGGTCCTGGCTACGGCCGTGGTCGGCAGATTTTAAAAATTCTTAAGTTTATATACAATGATATAAATGTACCCGTTCATAAAATCTAATTGGAAAACCGAGTCGAGCCGAGTTGCAAACTGATTTAATATTTATTCTGATCTGATTTAATTGGTTTTCGGTTTAGTTCCATTTAGTTCCATGTTCTTATTTTGTGGCATTTTGCGGATGTTTCAAAGGATTTTTTTAAAGAGTGTTTGTGTAAGACAATTTTACGAAGCAAATAATGGCGGGCACAAAAAATAGGTCTATAGTGTAGTATTTTTTTAATAAACCGCAAGATGGACGGTTCGCAACTCGGTTTGCAACTCGGTTTGCAACTCGGTTTACTTAAATTCTAACTCGGGTTAACTCGGTTTGAAACATTTTCGGTTTGGCACATCATTAGTGATAATAGAAGCATGGATGTTGAAGTCATGTCTACTATTAATACAATCCTCAGCGGAATTGAAGATTCTATAAACTACATTGGAATAACAGAAAAATGTATAAATGTTTATAAAACCCAAATATACATAAAATATGGCAAAAAAGAGAAAGTTGTAACAAAAATTTTAAATAAAAAATGTCAGAATCACATAACACTTGCAAAAAATTCAAACTTGGTTGAAATTATGAAACGCATAATAATAAATAAGGGAATAATGTGTCTTTACTGCGAGGAAGATGACATTTTTCTTAAATTTCAGGAAAACTACGTAAAGTATTTTCAAAACAATAATTTAACCTTAAGCAAATCTAATGTTAAATTAGTCGATATCACAGACGAAAACGAAATATTGGACATTATCAAAAATTAACATTTAAGCAAAAACCACCGTGGCACTAACGAAGTCTTCCTTGAATTAAAACAGCAATACTTTTATCCTAATCTATTTAAACTTATAACTAAGTTCTTAAATAACTGCGAAACCTGCCAACTAGCTAAATATGACAGGCACCCAATTACAATTCCTTACCAGATCACTGATAATGCTCCAACATTTAATGAAATTGTCCACATGGATATTTGGTTTCCATGTAGAATTAATGTAATGCATCTTACAACAATTGACAAATTTTCCAAATATGCGAATATACACAAGCTTAACGATAGAACGTGGATATCAATCTTAAGTGTTATTAAAGAAAGAATACGATTCCTGTGGAAAATTAATAAAATAATATTTGATAATGAAAGATGTATGTTGCATAATACAGTTGAACTCTTTTTAAAAGAAAATAACATTGCTATTCACAGTACAACTGCACATAACAAAACAGGAAATGCAGATATTGAAAGACTGCACGGGACTTTAAATGAACATCTTAGAATAATGACAATAGACAAAACAAACAAGGACCAAGATTTAAATGACTAAATACACAACATTGTAACAATTTACAACAACACAATACATATCACAAAAAAGCAGAAAAGCATAAGCGGAGTAAGATTGACCAAATTAATAAAATTAACCAAAAGAGAGATAGAAGTTTTGAGTTGACTGACAACATAGTAAGGGCCAGAGAAATAGCTAAAAATAAGCCTAAGTACAAAAAATTAAGTCACTTTAGAGCAGAGGGTAATTACGTTATTGATACTAGTACTAATAGAAATACTAAATATTCGCAAAATCAAATAAAGCGAAAAAATAATTATCAAAATAAATAATTTACATTTACAGAATGTGGATTTCAGTAATAGTTGTTGTCTTTTTAATTCAACAATCCAACTCACAAAGGATTCAAGTAACTCCAATCAACACTGAGTACGGCTACACGTTTCTTAAGCTTGACAGCAAACCAATTGTAGAGTCCTACACACAAATTTTACACATTTGTAATATGAAATAACCTTGGCTAAAAACCAACTTAATACTATTATACCTGCAATTTATAAGGACAAAAGAATAAAACGAGGTCTTATTAATTTTGGAGGTAGAACTTTAAAATTTCTTTTTGGAAATATGGATAGCGAAGACGCTGACGAAATATACGCGCACTTAAGAAATGTAGATTGTAGCACCGTGGTGTCGGTAGAGCTTGGGTTTGGGTTTTTTTGTTACGTTTGTTACGCCAACTAACTCCAACTTCGATTCGCACTCCTTCTTGGAGGGCAGTAAAATGCAGTAGTTCAATTTTCTTTTTTTTTAATTTTATTAAAAACTCTTGAACGGAATACAAAATAAAACAAGAAAGGTGTAATGCCTTTGGATAGTGAAAGTAAAAACACCTTGGAATCCGTTCACCCACGAGTAAGCAGTTCGAAAACCGCCGTACCTGTTGAAGTGACCGTGTTCAAAGGGTTATTAGAAGGCAATAGCCAGAAACAATCAGATTTTAAAAAAAATTGATCGCGCAAAAGCTTAAGCTAACAATTATAGTAGGAAGGTTACCCGTACCACAAGTTGTTCGCCTAAACTCTCGGTTGACAAGAGCTCCGTTTTGCGATTGACACAGGCCTTTTATACTCGTTTAACGGAGCTTTCGATTGTTTTTTTTTATGTTTTTTTTTGTACGAACTTTAACTAACCATAGGCTGTAGCTTTACAATCAAAGTTACAAAGTTTGTGACAATTTAGTGTATACTTTTAGGATAAACTTGTTTATATAATGGCTTGTAGTACACTAATGTATGAATGTTTTGTAATGTTTTTTGAATGAAAATGAATGAAATTAATAGAATAATAAAAAAAAATAATACAATCAAGCAAGTGAATGAAATAATGCAAAAATTAATGAAAATAATATAATAAGAAAGTAAAACAATTAAGTGAATGAAATTAATGCAAAATGAATGAATCGTGAAAGAATAAGAAAAATAATATAATTAAGTGAACGAAAAGTGAGTGAATGAAAATAATGCAAATGGATAAATGTGAGAAAAATAAGAATAAAAGAATGACAATTCAGTGAAATAATCTAATTCTGGGTCGTATATGTTGTCGTGTTACATTCTCCCCCTCTGGAGCAGAGATCGTCCCGATGATGCGACAGGAGGAAGTTTTTTGGGGGGTCGTCCTCGTCTTCTAAGTGCTCGAACCGGCTCTGCATCTTTATCTTCTTGCGTATACTTTGTTAAGGAGGACACATGATAGGTCCCCAACGGAGTGGTGAGATCATCCCTTGAGGCAACCTGGTACGTAGATGTCCCAAGTTGATGCGTTATGACATATGGCCCATCCCGTTTAGGCACAAATTTGGAAGTGGTTTGCTTTGATGCTTTACTGAGTACGTGTGTGGTAACTAACACTAAGTCACCAGTTTGGAGTGTTGGTTTAGCTCGTCGTTTCTTGTCTGAGTAACGTTTGTTGTGATCTTGGGAGCGTTCCATGGTTTCTCTAACATCTTGGATTATATCAGCCAGTCGCAACAGTTTTGGCGTGATTTGTGGAATGAAATTTTCGGCTTGTGTAATGCTTCTTAGGTCATGTTGGACATCGTCGATGGTTCTTGGTTCTCGTCCAAATGTTAGATACGAAGCAGAGTATCCCGTGCTTTGACATTTCGCGGTGTTCATTGCAAATCTTATCGAAGGCAAGTCGTCGGCCCAGGTCGCATGATGATTCCCTACGAGAATGCTGAGTTGAGTCTTCAGGTCCCGGTTCTTACGTTCGACGGGATTCGCTTCCGGATGATATAAAGGAGTTAGCCTCTGTTCAACTCCTAAACAATGGGCTAGTTGTTGCATTATTGCAGATATAAATTGTGATCCATTGTCGGTTAACAATCTTCGAGGAGTACCGTACCGAAGAAACACTTCATTTAATAGCGTGGACGCACATACCTCAGCTGTTGCTTCGGTTAAGGGGAATAGCTCCACCCATCTGCTGGCAAGGTCTTCGGTTATGAGGATCCATTTGTATCCATCTGTGGTAACAGGTAGTGGTCCAAATAGGTCTACCGCTAGTATTTCGAAGCGTTGGTTGCTGGAAACAGTTTGTAAGAGACCGGCTGGCTTCAAATTACTAGGTTTGTATCGCAAGCATTGTATACAGTTGCCTAAATATTTTGTAATGTCTCTCCGCATGCCAGGCCAATAGTATCTAGCAGCGATCCTATGAATAGTTCGGTCGATACCGTAATGACCGGCGGTTGCATCGTTGTGGTAGTATTTGAGTATTACTTCTCGTTCCTGAGAAGGTAAAACAAGTTGGGCGTCTTCAGCGTCAGACTCTGGAGAATACCTATATAGTATTCCATCGTTGAGCAGGTAGCCTCGTGAAGTCCATCTAGAAATATCTTCCGTATTGTTCTCAAATGAATCAATTATTCCTTTAAGTTGTTCATCTTGCAGTTGGGCCTCCCTGATTTCGCTGGCTTTTCTTGCAGGAATGTCTACTTGAAATGCGTACAGTTTACATTGCGATTCAGTGTGCTCTGGGTGATCACATGGGGGTCGTGATAACATATCAGCGATGACATTGGTTTTTCCAGGCGTATATTCGATGCGAATGTTATAAGGCTGTAACTGCAATGCCCATCTGGCGAGTCTACCAGTTGGCGATTTCAGGCCCATAAGCCACTTCAACGGTTGATGATCAGTAACGAGGGTGACTTCCCCTCCTTCGATGTATCCTCGAAATTTATTGACCGCCCAGACTAAAGCTAATGCCTCACGCTCGATGGTTGAATAGTTTCTTTCGGCGGCGGTAAGAAGTCTCGAGGCATATTCGATGGGATGCTCGTCGGCTTTCTCCCCCTGGACTAAAATTGCGCCAATGGCATAGCCGCTCGCGTCGGTCTTCAGACGAAAGGGTTTTTCATCACTAGCTTGTTTTAGAATCGGTGCACTTGTAAGTAATGATTTCAGCGTGTCGAATGATGTTTGCTCTTCGTGTCCCCATTTCCATAAAGATTTTTTCTTCGTGAGGTTACTTAAGGCTTTGGACACATCGGCAAAATTTTGGATAAAGCGACGGTACCACGAACAAGTTTGCAAAAATGACAGTACTTGTTTCGCATTGCTTGGTTCTTTCCGATTTGATATAGCAGAGGTTTTTTCTGGATCAACTTGTATTCCTTGATTGGTGATGAGGTGGCCAAGGTACTTAACCGTTTCGCAACAAAAGCTGGATTTTTCTCTATTCACCTTTAGCTTGAAGGTTTTTAAGCGCTCAATTACAAGTGTTAAATCCTTGTGGTGCTCTTCGAAACTGCTGGAGCATATAATTAAATCGTCGAGGTATGTCAGAAGGACCATTTCGGTAAATCCGTTTCGAAATCGATCCATAAGCCTTTGGAAAGTGGCAGGGGCATTTCGCAACCCCCGTCTAAATCGGAACATACCAAATGGCGTAATAAAGGAGGTTTTATCCATGGCATCCTCTGATAATTGTATTTGATAATACCCAGACTGTAGATCGAGAGTGCTTTTAAAAGCCGTTCTTTTCGTGGCATGAAGGAGATCATCTATTCTCGGTAGCGGGTATCTATCGGGGACAGTTATACTATTTAACTGTCTATAGTCTATACAGACTCGTATGCCTCCATCCTTTTTTGGTACGAGCACAACAGGTGCTGCCCAAGGAGATTCGCATTCTTCGATAATATCTGATTCTAACAGCTTTGTTAGTTCTGTTTTCAGCTGAGCCTTTCTATTGGGTGAGAGTCGGTACGGAGTTGTTGCTATCGGACTATGATCACCGGTGTCAATAGTATGGACTGCGAATGGCGTTGGTTCAGCCAATGGGCCAAATTCCTCTTTCTCTTTCATCAGTAGTGAATTGAGAGTATCCCTTTCACTGGCGCTTAAGTCGACTGCTTCGTCTTCTCGTAGTTTGACGTCGATTGTGAGGATTTCCAAGAAATAAGGTTCAAACTGGATCTCGTCTTTGTCTTCTGTTTGGACTAAGGCCGGGAATAGATCTGGTTGATCTTTTTTCCGTTTAGGGGTGTGTTGATCACTTCTCAGTGCATTGGCGAAGATATTTTGGATTGAGTGTGGCGAATATTCGTTGTCACTTGTTTCACGCCTTTTTGTTGGTGTTCTCGGTCCGAAATATTCTTCTGGACGTGGAGTTGCAGCAAGCGGCGAGATGTTACTTTTGCTCTGCGCCCAGGCCAAGAAAACAGACGTATGCTGTATCAACTTTTTCGCAGGTGAGTCTAGTGCGTTTTCATTTGTTGCCAGATGCTGGATGTACTTTGGCGTATCCCCAATGGGTGAAATAGGATTAAATGGTTGTATGTTTGGCAAAAGGGTGGTAAAATCGGAGGTGTTTTTTTGAACCTTGGTATTGGATGTGTCGTAAAAGTCAAACACTTTATCCTTTTGGTCTCCAAAATACCACATTCGTTGGCCTAAATCTAGAACTATTCCATTTTGTTCCATAAAGTCGATGCCAATCAGTGTCCGATTGTCAGTGGCTTTTGGTAAGACGAGAAATTTTATGGGCCTCAATCGATTTCCAATAACGATGCTTGTGTCTCCAATGTAGATGTCTTGGACTTTTGCATCACCATCAGCCAATGTGACGTCGGCACTTGCCTTTTGAAAGCGGGTTCCGTTTTTGAGAAGGTGCAGAAATAATTGCCTTCCAGCCACACTTGTGCGAGCCGCCGTGTCCAAATAGGCTAATCCCATTTCACCATGGGAAGCAATGGGGATTGTTGGCAGATCTGCGCTCAACGTGGTCTTCATACAGTTAAAAGTAACCGTGGTTGGTCCCTTTGGAAGCTCTTTACAGGTTGGGCAATTCGAGCGGATGAAACCAGGCGCTTTACACTTGTAACAGTGGATTTTTGGCTCTGCAGGGCCAGGAAGGGGCTGTGATTTGTCTCGATCATGCCTTTCCTTTTTCCGGCACTCGCTTATGACGTGGCCTGCATGTTTGCAGAAACTGCATTTCTTCTTCTTTTCAGTCGTATCCGTCTGGACGTTAGATGTGTGCTGAGAAGATCTTTCAATAATGGAGAGTTCTACTGCTCTTGCCTTAGAAATGAGTTCTTTAAAGGTTCTGATGCCGTCTCGAGGGACTCCGTCACGGATGTGGATACCTAATAATCCATAAACCATGTCTATCATCATTGATTCCGAAAGTGGTTCAATTAGCTGGGAAAACAATGCACGTTTAGTGGCGATAAACTCATCTGTTGGATCAGTTGCTTTTTGCTTTCTCTCAAAGAGCTCGAGGAAAATTCTGTATGCTGGCTTAGATGGGGCATAGTTATTGCGCAGTAGGCTGATAACACTTTGCCAAGTTGTTGCTTCTGCTTTCACGCCTTGCCACCATGTTGCAGCATTGTCTTGCAATAGTAGCGGAAAGCTTCTTATTGCGTCTTCTTCAGAGATTCTCTCTATATCTTTGAAAATGTTTATAGTCGTGACAAAGTTTTCAACGACTGTTGGGTCTTTTTCCCCTCGGAAGCGTTCGGTACAATGGCTGAAGCTGCCTTTGCTCGATGGCAATGTGGACATTGCTCCAATCAACTCCTTGAGCTGTTCTGCTGAAAGGTGTGCCATTTCGACTTCTTCGTAGGATGTTTTTGACTCGTTCGTTTTCGTCGATCGTTCTGCTTCGTCAGCCACCTCGGATTCCACTGAATCGTATTCTTCCTCAGATTCGTCGGATTCCTCAATTGATGGTCGCAATGCCGCTATGCGCGCACTTCTTCGGTAGTTTTTGAAATTTCGTTCCGTCGTGACGTTTGAACGTAGCGAATGTCTCGTTTTTGTTAAATCGGGCCACTAGTTGGGTGCCAATGTAGCACCGTGGTGTCGGTAGAGCTTGGGTTTGGGTTTTTTTGTTACGTTTGTTACGCCAACTAACTCCAACTTCGATTCGCACTCCTTCTTGGAGGGCAGTAAAATGCAGTAGTTCAATTTTCTTTTTTTTTAATTTTATTAAAAACTCTTGAACGGAATACAAAATAAAACAAGAAAGGTGTAATGCCTTTGGATAGTGAAAGTAAAAACACCTTGGAATCCGTTCACCCACGAGTAAGCAGTTCGAAAACCGCCGTACCTGTTGAAGTGACCGTGTTCAAAGGGTTATTAGAAGGCAATAGCCAGAAACAATCAGATTTTAAAAAAATTGATCGCGCAAAAGCTTAAGCTAACAATTATAGTAGGAAGGTTACCCGTACCACAAGTTGTTCGCCTAAACTCTCGGTTGACAAGAGCTCCGTTTTGCGATTGACACAGGCCTTTTATACTCGTTTAACGGAGCTTTCGATTGTTTTTTTTTATGTTTTTTTTTGTACGAACTTTAACTAACCATAGGCTGTAGCTTTACAATCAAAGTTACAAAGTTTGTGACAATTTAGTGTATACTTTTAGGATAAACTTGTTTATATAATGGCTTGTAGTACACTAATGTATGAATGTTTTGTAATGTTTTTTGAATGAAAATGAATGAAATTAATAGAATAATAAAAAAAAATAATACAATCAAGCAAGTGAATGAAATAATGCAAAAAATGAATGAAAATAATATAATAAGAAAGTAAAACAATTAAGTGAATGAAATTAATGCAAAATGAATGAATCGTGAAAGAATAAGAAAAATAATATAATTAAGTGAACGAAAAGTGAGTGAATGAAAATAATGCAAATGGATAAATGTGAGAAAAATAAGAATAAAAGAATGACAATTCAGTGAAATAATCTAATTCTGGGTCGTATATGTTGTCGTGTTACAAGATTTAAATACGAAACAGGTTGTAGAACAGTCAAATAAGCAAGTCCAAATTAACAATGATTTGATAAAAAATTGAAATCACGTTGTCGACCATGTAAACCAGCAACAACTACAATTGAACAAATACCTCAATGAAATAACAGAAAAGACAAACAAAGTTGTAGACTTTCCAGACAAGTTTCAACTAACAATCCAATTATACGCAGATTTAAGTTTAATAAATAGGCAATTAGAAAAACTTTTAGATGTCTTACTCGTTAGCCGACTTAACGTCCTACCTCATGATATTTTGACAAAACAGGAGCAGCATGTTTATAACATTTCATTAGAACATATGGCATATATATGAAAACAAGTGCCTTGTACTCCTTTGAAACATTAATACTAGCTATTTTCATCCCTAATTTTACAACCCAAATTTACCAAAAAGCTTTAATTATACCATTCCCTAATGAACAATTTGAAGAATTAGATCATCCAATAGAAGAAGTATTAATACAAATAAAATTTACGAAGTTTACGAAGCCAATAACCAAAAGCCAATAACCAATTTTTAGTAAGAAAATTAAAAGAACACATAAATGAGTGTATTCGAAACGCTTTTAAGGAAAGTAATGTAGCTATGTAATCTTAAGATAAATAAAATGATTGTAATTGAAGAAATTGCAGAGGGTCTTATTATAACTAAAAATTTACAATTTACTGTAATAAGTCAAAATTGTTTCCAAGAAAAATTGTTCATCAAAAATAATATCATAATCAAGTTTACGGATTGTACTATACAAATAAAGAACTTAAATTTATGAATAAGGAACGAAATTTTACAAATAACATTGTTACCCCAATCGTTCATGTATATTTTACAAAAAAAGTTTTAAAAACAATATCGCTAGAAAAACTTAAAAAAGAAAATGTTGAAAATAGAGAATAAATTCAATACATAAAATTTCAAAACAATGTAACCACAGGATTTTATTCTTTTACTGTAATAATAATAATCATTGGAATAGCATGCGTATTTTTAAACAAAATAAAAGGAAGAAATTGTAATTGTAATTCTAATTGTAATTTATTGTGTATATGTAAAAAGGGTGTACATTAAGATTCATTCTTTTATAGTTTTTTTTTTTTATTTTTGTCGGGATGTGTGAAACTTTCTGCACTGGAGCACTCAGACTCAATACTGGTCCATTGTACTGCCAGGCAGACACACCAAATTTTACTGTAGGAATTTACTCGTTTTTCTAAGAAAAACGAGAAGGCGCTTCAATGATAAGGAGCTTAGGTTTACAGCACTCACCATATCCGCACCAAATACCTGCCACCTGATACGAGCAAAAGCAGGACAATCACAGAGGAAATGTTCCGCAGTGTCGTCGCTTTCTCCACAGGCTTCGCAGTTGGTGGTGTCGCTTAGGCCTAGCACCTTAAGGTGTTTGGCAAAAGCGTAGTGTCCCGTTAGAACGCCAGTAGTCTGTCTGCAGTCTTTTCTGTTGAGAGACAACAAGAATGCCGCGGATTTCCCACAGACGTCGGGGAGCATTTGCTTAGTCTGTCTGCACCCTGGAGAGTCATGCCAACGGCGATTGTGTTCATAGGAAACCCAACCGTCAATGGAAGCCCTGACCGAGGACGCAGGCAGACAGATCGCTGGTTCAGGTCCTGAGAGGTCCCCCTCTGAGCCTTGTCTAGCAAGTTCATCGGAGATCTCATTTCCCGTGATCCCGTTATGACCCGGGACCCAGACAAGTTTAAGTGAATTCAGCCTTCCGACCGAATTCAGAGATATCTTGCATTCACGTACTATTTTGGAGGTAGTTAAGGGTTTGAGTAAGGCCTTAAGCGCAGCCTGACTGTCGCTACAGACGCAGATACTTCGCCCCCTCCACCTGTTCCTCGTAACAAAGTCCATGGCCATTAGGATAGAATAAGTCTCTGTTTGGAAGACTGACGCATGTTTGCCTAACGGAAAGAAAAGTCTAACGCTATCGCTCTCCACGAAGACACCAGCACCAGATCCTTGATCGGTTTTAGAGCCATCCGTAAAGATTCGACTGCATTCCCTTCCAGGTTCAGAGTCCGGCCAGAGCCAGTCCTGGACGCGAGGAAAGTCGACCTCGTATTTGCGCTTTAGCCGAAGTTCCGGTGTCATCGCATCAGACGGCATATCCATAAGACAGGAGTCGAAGGACAACCGTTGCGCAAGTTCATCAAAACTCCAGTGCGAGTTATACCAAAAGCCACCTCTTGTAAGACGTGAGATAGCCTTGATTGTACATCCCATGATGTAAACATCAAGGGGCGGAAGGTTCAATAGTGCATCTAGGCCGGAGCCAGGCGTGCTGGGGAAGGCCCCCGTGCAGCCGAGACATACCTGCCTTTGGAGTTTGGCAAAAGCAGCAGTGACGTATTTACGTGAAAGCTTATTCCACCAAACAACCGATGCGTATGCTATAAATGGTCTTATCATAGCCGTATAAATCCATAGGACTCTTTTCGGTGATAAGCCCCATGTCTTGCCGAAAATGCCTTTGCACTGCCAGAAAATAGACAGCGCCTTGGCAGTCTTCAGCTCAACATGTTTGGACCAAAGAAGTTTGCTATCCAGGATGACTCCCAGATACTTTGCTTCATTGGAGAGTTGGATTGTGACGCCTTTTAGCACGGGCTGAGTCAACCCGACCAGCTTCCTCCTTCTCGTAAAGAGAACAACCTCAGTTTTAAAAGGATTGACCGAGAGCCCATTCCTAGTGCACCATTCGTCGATCACGTCAAGGGCCGCCTGCGCCTTGGCGCATACAGTCGCTAGGCATGATCCAACAGAAAGCACGGCAACATCATCCGCGTACGCCTGAGCGTAAATATTAGAACTGTTGAGTGCGTTCAACAGAGAGTCGACCAGCATACACCACAGCAGTGGAGACAGGACGCCGCCTTGCGGGCAGCCTCTGTTTACCCCCGCCATAACATAGCGGCCACAATCCGCATCCGCAACCAACGTTCTATTCATTAGCATTGCTTTAATCCACAACACCAATGGTTCGTCTACTCCGTGTTGTCTGGCGGAGCTGCACATGCTATCAAAAGTCGCATTGTCAAAAGCACCCTCAATATCGATGAAAATGCCCATCGCGTATTCTTTTCTGTCAAGCGTGCCTTCAATTCTACCAACTAGATTTTGGAGCGCAGTCTCGCAGGATTTTCCGCGTTGATAGGCATGTTGCATCGGAGATAGTGGGTGCAATCGCAAAACACCTTTGCGCACGTGAAGCTCGACCAGCCTTTCCAAGCTTTTCAGCAAGAAAGAAGTCAGACTGATTGGTCTGAAGCTCTTGGCGAGCGAGTAGTCACTTCTGCCAATTTTTGGTATGAATGCCACTCTAACTGTACGCCAGGGTGTTGGAATGTATGCCAGTGCTAGGACAGCGGTGAAGATTTTCTTCATAGTCGGTAGCAGCTGGTTTGTACATTGTTGCAGCATGGCTGGGTATATTCCGTCCGTACCAGGCGACTTGAAGCCGTCAAAAGACGCAAATGCGTATTTAATGGCCTCGTCCGTCACCACGGCCTTCGCAATATACCAGCTACGCCGAGTTGTTTGTCTTGGCTCACTCATAGTCTCGGTAATCGGGGCTGGTTGTGAACCAATTGTAATCTGGTTACCTGGAAAGTGAGACTCCAGCAGATAACTAAGAGTTTCCGCTTTCGTCTCAGTGAAGGTGCCATCAAGTTTTCTAAGTGAGTCCAGTTTGGCTGGTTTGCCCTTTTTCAGAACTTTAACCAACCTACTAGTTTCACCCAGCGTTTCAATCTTTTCGCAGAAATTCTTATAAGAAGCACTTTTCGATACCCGAATTAGCCTCTTATATTCCTTCTGCTTCGATCGGTAGAGATTCCAGTCTGTCTCCAAATCAGTCTTGAGTGAGCTATTTAGAAGCTTTCTAGCTTCTCTACGAATTCTTTGCAGTTCCGAGCTCCACCAGGGAACCGGTGTTCTGCCAGGGGGTTTGCTTACTGGGCACGTCAGTTCAAAACAGCTAGTAATGGCACTATTCAGGTCTTGAACAGCTTCCTCTACCTTTTGTCTCGTCCTGAGTTTGGTTGGAGTTTCGAGAGTTTTCCCTAATTCCTCCCTGAAGCGTATCCAGTTGGTTTTTCTCGGATTCCTCCTCTCCTGCAAAGTTATGGCTTCGCATCCGATTTGGAATTCGATATATCTATGGTCTGAGAGGGACACCTCCGAAGAGACCCTCCAGTTAGTAACCGCCTTAAAGTATCTATTTGATAAAGTTAGGTCGATCACTTCCTGTCTTCTTGACGTCACAAAAGTTGGTTGCGAGCCAACATTGTTGATAGTAAGATCAGATGATAGAATGAAATCCAGGAGATGGTTTCCTCGCATGTTGCATTTGCTGCTGCCCCAAACAGTGTTTTGAGCATTGCCATCACAGCATATAACTAGGCCCATCTTCCTGGTGTCGCAATAGTCAATGAGTTCAGCAATTGCCCTCGGTGGTGGAGGCACTACCGAATCATAGGGGAGATAAGCTGACGCCACGATGAAGGTCTTCCAACTTCCATTCGTTTCGTAGCTACTGGCTGCAGCAACCAAATCTTGGCCACAAAATTGTCCAAGCTTAGTCGCTGAGAAAAGGTTCGACACAGCAAGACAAGCCCTTGGTCTCTCGGACCGCTCGTCACAGAGTATCGTAGTGCCACGAACACCTCCAAGGCCACAGATGCGATATTTCCACACCCATGGCTCCTGTATGGATGTTATGTGGGCTTTTGTATTCAACACAGAAAGCTTCTTACTGATGGGTGCAGTAGCAGCCTTGGAGTGTTGAAGGTTAATCTGAGTAAATCCAATCATTGGAAATACATCAGCTGGAAGTGTTCTAGTGGAAGGGCACGCAGAAGGTGCGCGCGCAGTTCCACCGACAGGAGTGCTTGAGGTCTTCTTCCTCCGTTTTTTCCTGTTCGAGCTATTGGAAGGGGAGGCAGCGTTGGTTTCAGTCAGCTGGCTGGTTTCGGTTGGGGTAACCTCTGCCGACCTGCATCTCTTTGCCGTCGCCGCCGGGGAGGGGCAGTTCTCAGCGCTTGCGCCTTCAACTGGCGGTGCAGTTTCTTTGCGCCGCACGATAGCCGCCTTTCTCCTTTTCCTCTTTCGCTGGCTCTTAGATGGAAGCTGACCAGTGGACGCCGCCTCTGTGGCCCGTTTCACCTGTTCGGTTTCGCAGGCCTCGTCGGCAGCATCACACCTATCGGCTGTCTGTCTATTGGTCTGAAGATTAAGCGTATCAGGTTGAACCTCTCCGCCACTTTCTTCATGTTTCCAGCCCAGTCTACCGAACGTGTCGGAGATAGAGCTGCAGGAATCTTCGGAAGCAAACCTTTTCGCAACTCGAAGGTCAACGCCTGTACAGGCGGGGGGTATATGTATGTCGATTGGGGCCTCCAGAATCCGTGCCCCGACCTTGGTCGAAAAGACCACGGGTGGATTTTCGCCCATGCGAGTACCACCTGGAGTATTTAAATCCTTAAGTTGTTCCTGCATACTTGTTTTTTGGTTTCGTTCGCGATAGAGCTTTGACGGTGTATACTCGTAAAACGCTGCTATGACTCTAAAACCTCGGATCACGAACGTATCGTACCGAGGTCCCCCTATCCACCACCTGGGGACGCGCCTGGTGGGTAACCAACCCGACAATTATTTCTTTTATAGTACTTAGTATGATAACATTTGGAATTAGTAATTAACAATAATAATAATAAGTAGACTAAAACTAAGAAAGGTTTCGAATTTTAAATAAAAGGAAAAAAGAAAAAAAAAATATAAAAAAAAAAATAACAAAAAAAGAGAAAGAAAGAATAGAGAAATAAGAGGAAATAGAAAAGAGTAAGACAGATTACAGATTAGTTAGCTTTGAGTAGAGAAATGTAGGAGGATTGCATTTTTACAGGTTGTAGGATTCGATATGCCTCTGATGTAGGGGGGCAGTGAGTTCCATAATCTGATGGTGTGAACAAAAAATAGATGAGAGGAGTTTAAGTATTTAAAGTGTGGCAAAGTTATGTTCAACGTTCTAGTAGAGCGACCGAATTCTAATTTATTAAAGAGATACGAAGGGGATTTATTTCTAATTATTTTCAATAAGAAAATACAATTTCGCGCATTGACGTACTGAGTTAAGCTGCACCCCAACAGATTTCTAGAAAATCTTGAGATGTGTACCTTTTTAAGCCATGAATGTACCGCACTGAATCATTAAACGCCACTTGTAATTTTCGATGGGATAAGGAATCAAGTTTGCTAAATACAACTTCAGCATACGTTATGATAGGAACAATAAGAGTTTTAACGAGCCGTTGACGGGTTTCAATTGGGGTAAAGTTAGCTGTTAGCCAAAGCTTGCGGAGACTTCCATATACGCGACCAATAACAACGTTAGTGTGATTGTAACCTGATAACTTACGATTTAGTACAAAACCAAGGCATGTCGCTGAGTCCACAAGCATTAGTCTCTCTCCTGATAACAGTACATCCGGTATAATATTATCGGCAACTACCTTATTTGAGATTGGAAGCACCTGAGATTTTAAGGGATTTAGGGACAATCCATTATTTAGGGACCAGCGATGAATTTCAGCCAAATCCTGATTCATTTTAGAAGCTAGAACATTCAACATGCTCAATGGTAGTCCAAGGAAAAGTTGCACATCGTCAGCATAAAGACGAACTGAGGCAAATTTGCATACGGATGGTAGGTCGTTTATTAAAAGGCAAAACAGAATTGGTCCCAAAATCGACCCCTGCGGTACACCTTGTCTAAGGGGTTTCAGTGATGAGAATTTCGGTCCAATCACAACCTTTTGCCAACGGTTTAAGAGAGAGTTTCTCAGAAGTTTAACTGCCCTCACTGAAACCAAAGAAATTTTTAAGTTTCCAGCAAAGAATTTCATGATTCACTCTATCGAAGGCCTTTGAGAAGTCAAGCAGACAGAGAAGGGTGACATAGTCCTTATCAAAAAGTATTCTTATGTCATCAAGAATATTCACCATGGCAGAGGAGCAGCTGTGATTAGCTCTGAATCCAGATTGAAAGGGATTCAACAGTTGGTTTAGAGACACATGGTTCAGGATTTGCTTCGACATGATTTTCTCAAATACCTTAGACAAACACGGTAATATACTAATGGGTCTGTAATCGCCAACAAAAAAAAAGCTTTGGCATGTTTGGCGATCGGTATTACATTGGCAATTTTCCAGAATCAGGAAAAGTTGAAGTCATAATACAGCAGTTTAAAATATGAGTCAGGTGACTAATTATATGAGGCAAGATTAGCTTAATGAACCTTAATGGTATCCCATCCTCGCCCTTAGAATTTGAATGTATTGACCTTACGGACTCAATGACATCAACCTCCGTAACCACATCAAAGTCAAGTAAGCTTGGTGACAATGATTCAACATTTTCTGAAAAGTCAAAAGAAGTATTACCAGCATCACTACCCAGAAAAAGGTCGTTAAGTAGATCAGGATCAAGTTCACATTTCATACCAGACTTGTCGCCAGACACTCCAATTTGCCTAAGATTGCTCCAAAGTTTTTTAGTGGGCAATTTTATATCCAGCTTAGACGCATAAAAGTTTCGTTTTGCAGTACGAATCATATGATTTGCGTTGTTTCGGGCCATTTTGTAGGAACTCCAGGTAGCGCCGGAAGGCTTATGTTTCCACTTGCTATAAAGTCTATTTCTAATTTTAATGGATTGAAGAACATCCGACGTAAACCAAGGAACCATTTTATTGCGGATTCGAACTGTTTTAGTGGGAACGCATTGATCATACAAATAGGTTACAAGTAACATAAAATAATTCAGCTTTCGATTAGGATCAGCTATAAGTCTGCAGCGATCCCAGATGACTGAGGTCGCAGCAGCTTCGAGGATGTTGACGTTAATAGAGTTAAAATCCTTGAATGAGAAGGTCGAGGGAGTGGCTGGTTGAGAAAAGTGAATGTCAAGCGTACAAAAGAGCAGATCGTGATCAGAAATGAGATCCAAGGAAAGCTGATCGAAGAGCAGCACACAGGAAAGATCAGACACAACTGTTAGATCAAGAAGGCTCGGTTGGCGATTCTCTGCAAAGCGAGTTGGGTTACAAACATTTACAGTATGGAGCCCCAGAGACGAAATTAAGTCGCTGATTTGGAAAGCACAAGAATCTTTTCTCAGTAAATCAACATTGAAGTCTCCACATACAATTACATGCTCATTTAAAGCTGAAAGTTCAGATAGAGCAGAAAAAAATGCTCCGGAGACCACCTACGCTTGGGATTGTATGCACACGACACTATGCATTTAGAGCAACCATCATGTACTTCTATAGTTATATATTCAATCCCAAGTTGATCAGATTTGCAAATTACTTCGCTTCTGAGTGTTGATTTGCAATAGATCGCCACCCCACCTCCTATTGTATTAGTTACTCTATCATTTCTGTGCAAGGTAAAATTTGGAATGTTGTAAAGACTATCACCGATTTCAGTCTTAAACCAGGTTTCACACACACAAATTACATCAACAGACGAGTTGGCGAACAAAAACTTCAAGTAATCAATTTTCTTTAAATTTAGACTACGTGCATTAAGGTGACAAACTTTAAATCCCTCACGATACTTGGACAACACATTTATCATATTCAACGTAGACAATTTATTCACACCACAATAATTATTTATAAGAAAACTACCCATGGTTGTCAAAACAGCGAATACACCCACAAACAAAAAAATGCATTCCGGTGAAAGAAATTAGAGAGAGAAAACATAACATTATGAAAGAATTTAAGAGAAAAAGAAATAGAGAAAAAGAGTAGATAAAGAACATTATATTTATTTATAAAGAACATTATATCTAGAAGGAAGAAATATAAGATGAATTACAGATTAAGAATTTATAAATTTTTTTATGAAAAATATAACTAGGTACGTTAAAAATAAAAATTAGCTACGGTTGCATGATGTCTTCATTTCACAGTCTCAGCAGCAGCAAGTACGAGTACGTCGTTGGAGCTCTCAATGAGAAAGCTTTTCCCAGTCGGATTTTTTTTTTTACATAGATTGATCCGAACTTGGTGTACACAGAGAAGAGCTTTTTCTTTCGCTTTAGGCTGATTGCGTATTGAAGAAGAAGCCGTGATTGTTTAGTTAGGCTTTCATTAAAAAAAACAGCTACCGTCTAGGTCTATACCTACATCACTTAGACTTAGTTCTTTTTTGTGCAGTTTGCGGTAAGTCGCTGCAGATCTGAGGACGTCGTTACGATCGCGGATGCTGCAGAATTTAATGATGATAGACGTCGGCGGATCGTGATCAATGTTGGTGTTGTTGTTGCGCTTTTTTAATCGAAAAATGTCCCTTAACTGAGGCGGCCTGCAGTCGATAGTGTGACATAGTCGGTTGAAGGTGTGTTTTAGGTTCTCTTCAGGGAGCTCAGGTATACCAAAGAGCACAGCATCTCCAGCGATTTCCTTCTTTTCCAGAGCAGTCACTTGCTGACGAAGAGAATCAAGCTCTACATTATGAGTGCATGAAATGTCCGTAGCTTCGATTTTATCCACACGATCAGTTATGCTGGCTAGGGTTTTGGTCATGTTGTCAAATTTTTTGCATCCAGTTTTGATTGATTTCATCGAATTTGAGGACGATTTCGTGACGAAGTTTACCCATTTCCTCCTTAAGGTTGCGTTGAAAAATCTCAGATTGCTTTTTGAGATGCTCTTCTAAGACTTTCAGAGTAAGTTTTGGGTACAAGTCGTTATTTGGTTTAGATGTTGGTGTGGATGAGCTCTGCTGGTGTGTGGGTGTTTAGAGCAAGCCTTTTGGAGCGCCTCTCGAACGAGTGTTAGGAACTTCCATTGTGTAGGGAGAAGATATAAGTGCGAGTGTAGTGGTAAGCAGTGGCGAAGGTTAGGTTAGGTTAGGTTTATGTGGCTGTCGGCAGAAGCCGACACACTTAGACCAATTTAGGTCCATTGTGATACCACGTATATTATCTACCTCAACTCTGTAGATGGGACTGGCCAACGACACGCGGTTGTTCTCAAACGGTCCCCAATCTACGTACTAACCGCACCCAACGTCGTTTAATTACGGTGATCTGACGAGAACCGATTAACTCGACGTGGTACGGTCGTTGGTTAAGCAGTGGCGAAACAGAACAAAGAAAAAAATCTCGAACCGGGCAATATAATTAATTGATTATTATTTATCGTATTAATGACGGTTAAGAGGCACCACAATTATCAGCAGTCGAACTTGCACTTTGAACTTTGTTTCGCGTAATTTTAGTTAAAAATTGGTAGGAAACTCTTTTGAATATAGTGCTTGCAGCTGGACGGAGATGAAAACGCGTCTATTCGTTAAGACAGTACATCACTAAGAAAGGAAGTTGTAACAACTAAAATCGAATTACAAAATCAAAAAGACCATTTTCTCGTGATGTAACAAGAGAATAGATTTAAGAAAAAATAATGTATCTTAAAAATAATATTCACTTTGTATAAGCACGCATGCCAAGAGTTTGAATGGTTATTTGCAGGGACTGCAAACCTTAAGAGGGTGGAGATGTCACACAATAATATTCGTGCCTTCCCACACTAGAATTTCCAAGGAATTGTGTCTATCAATTCCTTAGAAAGAATTATCCAATTCCAAATTCCAAAGAATTGTTACCAGAGAATTGTTTAGATACAATTCTCTGTCTTGCAACTCTTGCACCTGCAAGAATTTCCAGGGAATTGTTTACAACAATCCCAAGTGATGCTTGCATCAGCAAGAATCACTCTGCATCTATTTTGCGCCTGCATATTTTTATTTAAGCTCTTGGCATCCGCGAATAAGCAGCATTTGAAACCCGCAGTTTAAGGAAGGAATACACCAAAACAAACTTACAATTAACCGCACGACACTTGTTTCATTATTATTCAATAAACTATATTCGTGTGATAAGGTTTTCATCATAAGCGCTACATCCAGATGTGATCATCGGTCCTTATTCTACCTATAGACATACTTACATATTTAGTCGTGTAGTATTATTCCTTCGTAGTGTCGCGGAAAAGTTTCGGAATTCTTGGACGTGGAGTTACTGTTCAAGGTCAAGACGAATTACTCATGGATCAGTGGCTCGTTGTAGTTTATCTTCGTACACACATTTAAGTGTTCCTGCCAGTTTGGTTTTGCTATTGGGACGATTCCAGTAAGTCGGAAGTGCGGTGTACTCCGAAGACAATTCATTCCTCACATCGCGTCGTCCGAGGCATTTTACAGGCGCGATCTAAACTTTGCGTTCACCATCGCCGCAAGCTAAGACATAGCCACATCCCAATGGTAATCAAAAATTAGTTTTTGCGTTCTTCTGTGGATAATCGTCCTTAGAGTTAACTTAAAAAAAATTCACATAACTACTGTTATACATAAAATTATTACTTTAAGAGTTCGCTAAATAATTACAAAATATGAAATATTTGATCTACCACTTTTTGTGTTCTTCATGCTTTTACTTCATATCTACATATATACCATTGTATATAGACTTTATAGTAAAATCATCAACACGATTCAAAAAGCTCGACCTCCATGAATATAAAATAATTAGATTCTTATAGCTAGTTAAATAAAATATAAATAATATATATATATATATATAATTATATATTATTATAAATTATAAATATAAAATATTTATATTAAATTATTATTTATATAAATTAATATAATAAATTTCAAATTCTATTTGAAAAACAAATTAATTAATAGACAAAAAGGATGGCGTGATTGCTTCTCAACATAAGCATTAATCACCGTCAAAAATATTTGTATGAGCTTTGAATTAAGGGAAAACGAAGAAAGGAGAACCAAATAAAGTGTTGGTTAAACAGAGCCAAGAGTTTATTTGGTCCTCTTTTCTTCGATGAGGTATTTCGTAAGGATTTCTGACAAAAATAAGAATATCATTGTATGGAATTTTGTTAGTTTGTATGGATAGGTATCTCGCATTCACAACTCTCTGTCTCTGATCGCGCCGTATGATTTTCATTCTCATGACGTGTTAGTATTTATATTTCTGTGTAACAGCCGAACACTTTTTGGTAAATAGAATGTATGATGAGAGGCAGATGATGGAAGGGGAAAGGAAACATTTTTCTAAAGGATATTGAATAAAACCTGATTTCGGTATTTTGGTATTTTCCATCAAACAAGGAATTATGAGTTTATGATTTTTTAGGGTTTTTTTTATTTTTGCTGTATCTCGTCCAAAAATGCACCGATTTCTATCATTTCTTCAGTATTTGATTCGGAAATATTCAATTTGTGTTGTATCAGCCCTTATTCAAAGAAATAGTTGTTGGATTGGTATATGTATTTATTTTTTAGCGAATTGATGACCTACATTAATATTGAGGCAGGTCACCTGTCGTTTTGCTGTTTTTCTGTAATATATTCGTGGTAAGCATCGATAGTAACGTGTATCTACTATCTCAAACTCAAGCTAGAAAGCTGAAATTTTAACCATACGTGCCCGAAATAATAAATGTTAAGAATTTTTAAAATCTGCCGACCACGGCCGTAGCCAGGACCTAATGTATGGGTGAGTTTAATTTTTTTTTTGGGTGAGCTGACATTTTTTTTAAAAGAAAGTTGAAATGTATAGTCTAGAAAATTTAATTTTTATTAAAACGGTAGGTGTAAGCAATATCACATTCATGTTTTTAAACTACGAATTAAACGTATATGCTATAGATCAAGAAATGGGTAGGTATATAATATGTTTTTTTATACACACACAAGTAGTACGAATATCTACTTAGAATTAAAAAGTTATATTCCTCGGTCTTTTTCGGCGAATTTATGTAAAATATCATATATTTGCAACGAATTCAAACTTTTTTTTTTCAAATGCTAGGTATAAAAGATTGATGAACGTCGTATGGCGTATATACAGACGGTATTTTTCCAGCCCTCATTCAAAACGGAATAGAAGTTTTATTACCATCCATGATTGCCTTATTTAGGTATATACCAGTTACCTGGAGGGAGGTAAACGTAGTATTCATATCTAAACCAGGAAATAAGCCGAGCGAATTACCTAAATCATATCGTCCGATAAGCTTGACATCGTTTTTTCTGAAAACAATGGAAAGGATTATTGACATCCACATTAGAGAATGCATACCAAAAACATGCTACTGCACCCTAACCAATATGCGTACCAAAAGGGCAAATCCACGGAAGGCGCTCTGTTAAAACTATAACAGAGATCAAAAACGCATAGCTGTGTAAAGAGATCGCACTATGTGCCTTTCTTGGTATAGAGGTTGCTTTTGATGACACTGGATATGAATCCATATCAAATGCTTTCTGCCATAGAAACATAGAAAACAGCTGTCATAGAGGCAACAGCAGGAATTACACCTCTCCACGTATACATTCAAAATGTGGCGATCCGCAGTGCAACACGTCTAATACAGTCAAACGAGATAAGGCTTAACGACAATCCCGAAATTAAAACTCTTCTCGAGGAACTGCCAGAACTTAATATGAACTGCGCGGTCACAGACATTCAAAAAACACTATGATTTAGCAAACGTTTCTCCACGGAGATCGCAAAGAGAGAAGCATTGGTTAGCAATAACCCACCAAATAGCCACAACGGCAGAAAGTGGTATACGGATGGTTATAAAATGGAAACGGGGGTAGGAGCGGGAGTATAAGGACCAAACAAACGCTTTACTATACAAATGGGAAAAAGTCCCAGCGTATTTCAAGCAGAGCTCCAGGCCATTCAAGAATGCGCCAGCCAGATTTATTCATCTGGCATAAAAGGCGCAATCATCCATATATTCACGGATAGACAAGGAGCTATAAACGCCCTTAGTTCGCATACCATTGACTCCAAATCAGTCATGTACTGCTTCAATACCCTTCAAACATTCCGATTAAGAAACAAGACCAAATTATGGTGGGTTCCGGGTCATGTCGGGGTAGAAGGTAACGAAAAGGCCGACGAACTGGCCAGAAAAGGTCCAGAAACACCATTCATAGGTCCCGAACCTTTCTGCTGCACTCCTAGATCAGCAGCAACGGCAGCTATATAAAGCTGGGAACATAGAAAATGTATCTATCTTTGGGAAAGCATCCCAGGTCTAAGGCCAAACGAGCCATTCGGCCCTTCAATCAAAATGCCAGCAATTGCCTAAACCTAAGCTGGCATGATACCAAAAACTTAGTGGGTACCTTACTGGTCACCATGTTTTAAGATACGAGTATCATCTCACAAAATGAGAATAGCAGACTCTCCTGAGTTCCGACTCTGTCTTGAACACGTCTAGCCCTTAATGGAATTAGAAAGAAGATATTTTTCAGGGAACAAATGAACCCCGAGGACATAAAGAATTCTTCTACTGGTAAAATTGTCCGCTTTACACGGAAAGTGGAAATTCTACTAGTTTAAAATTTTTCTGGCCCATACCGTACAAAAGATCTTTTTAGGTCGAAGTAGGTATAGGTAGATATATATACAAATATATTAAAATTTATAAAAACGTAACAAAATATATAAATTTGAATATAATAAAATATATGAAAAAGAATGAAATAATAATATAATAATGATAAATAATTTGATACTTATCAGAATGAAAGTCTTGAAATCGGATAAAAACTCTTATTCACTTTGTTTCACTTTGTAAGTTAAAATTTGTGGCTTTGCAAAAGTGCGAAGCTCAACCGGCGGAAATTTTTCTTTTTTTAAATACAGCTGCTTGCAATATGAGATAACCTACCCCAAACTTCCATCAAAACCAACACATGATACACCAACCATATACCCCACCCCTCTCACCCACACATCATATTCACATCCTGAGAAGTAAAGAAAAATTAAAGTGACAAAACACACACTTATTCAAATCTTCTTTATTATCGAAGGAAAGAGTAGTTACTTAAAGAGTATGCATTGCAAATATAACAGAAATAACTACCAAAATGCATAATTAAATATGTATACCCCACACCTCTCACCGATTCCCATCGTGAGAAGTAAAGAAAAATTAAAGTGACAAAACACACACTTTTGGAAATCTTCTTTATTATCAAAGGAAAGAGTACTAAAGAGTACACACTGCAAATATAAACGAGAATGGGAAAAGACAACAGAAATAACTACAAAAATGCATAAAAGCTTTCTGAAAGTTCTTTTTTACGGCGTTTGGTGGCGTATCGTCGTATACACGAAGTGAGAATACTATTGGTGGAGCATCGTCGTATACACGAAGTGAGAATACTATAAAGTCTATATACGAGTACAATGGTATGACTTTGAATATGCGTATTCGTAGTTGTTTTTGTTGTCCTCCATTCTCCTCATTTTTCGAATTTATTTGTTTTACTACTCATGATGCGGATATGATGTGTTAGTGAGAGGGGTGCGGGATATGGTTGGTAAATTATTTGTTGTTTTTAATGGAAGTTTTTCATAAGTGTGTGGATTGTCGTTTATTTCTCGATTTTTTTTTTTTTTTTACTTCTCATGAGGGGGATATGATGTGTTGGTGAGAGGGGTGCGGGATATGGTTGGTAAATTATTTGTTGTTTTTAAAGGAAGTTTGGGGTAGGTTATTGCATATTGCAAGGAGGCCTTAGCATTCATCAAAGAAAAGGGGTATTCATTCATAATCGGTATCAAAAATCATATTATGTGCATATTGCGATTGCATTATGTTACACAATTAAATCTCTGAATATAAGCTGAATTTTTTCATTTGGTTTTCCACAAACAACTGGTTTGGGCAGTTTGGGCAGTTAAATGTAATTGATTAAGGAATGTTTTTTGATACTGATGGGTGTTTGGAGTAGGTAGGGAAGCGGCACTAGCGGTTGGCCACTTCAACTCAAAAAATTAGTAATAATTACTGTAGTTTATATTATTTTTTATAATATCAACGGTTGAAATATCCCACCTTCAGAATATCCTTTTTTGTGAGTCGAAGAGGTGTCCAGAGTTTTAATTTTTGTAAGTCTATCCCAGAAAAATATCATCCTGCAAAATTTTCTCTGCAAAAAAATCTCCTCTGATCCCATGATAGCACCTGGGTGGATCGCTTAGCTGGTTAAAGGGCTTAAAACTCTGATAGTAAGGTTATATGTACAATAAAGAATGTTTGTATGTAGGTAGGCACCCATATTACCATTAAAACCATAAAAAATTGTCTTGATCGTATTTTCTTTCCTAGTTCTAATGATAACAAACCTATTTTCATCGTGCATCAAAATGTAAGGAGCTTACGACAAAATTTCGATTCTTTAGTATGTAATCTTGAAGGATTTGTGTATTTACCAGACATGATTTTTGTGTCTGAGATTTGGATCTATTCTTTTGAGAAGGAAGATTATAATATACCTAACTACTTTTTCTATCCTATTCCAAATGATTCTTATGCAGCGGGAGGGGTTGGAGTTTTTGTTAAAGATATCTACGAGCCCGAAGTTGTTTCAATTAGTGTCAAAAGTGCTGATATCATAAAAATCACTTGTTCTATTTGTAATATAACTTTTAACATGATTTGTGTGTACAGACTTCATAATTATCCACTACATATGTTTTTGGACGAATTCTCAGTTATTTTAAGCAAGGAAAAAGTGGCTAATCTCATTATTATTGGCGACTTTAGCATTGATAATCTGAGCTCTAATGCTAGTGTTGAAAAGTACGAAGCATTATTGGCTGATCATGGATTGGTCTCATTTATAAATGAACCAACCAGGCCAATCGCTAAGACCTGTCTTGATCATGTGTTTGGTCGCTTCCAGGTGGAAATTAATCATTGCGGGGGTCTAAATCTCGATTTTAATATTACCGATCACTGTATGACAGGTTTAATCTTTAATAACTTAAAAAGCACAAATGTTTCTAACATTACTACCAAAAAAATAAAGAAAATTAACTTTAGCCTATTAAATGGTAAACTTTTGAGAGAAAACTGGGATGATTCATATGTAGAAGAAAATGCCTCTCTGGCCTATGAGTTATTCTTGAAAACTTTAAAAATACACATTTATAGCTCGAGCGTCTCGAAAGAACTAAATAAATCTCAGGTTAATCTGAAACCCTGGATGACTGATTCACTTCTCAAACAAATTAAACTGAAACACAAGCTGCGTAGTAAGACCTACAAGCACCCTCTTAATCTTGCTTTACAAAATCGTTACACCCGTTTATGTAAAAAAATTAATAAAGATATCCATATTTATAGAAATAGTTATTTTGAAAATAAACTAAGAAGTGCTCAAGGGAACATTAAAAAAGAATGGGAAGTAGTAAACTGCATAATCAGTGGGAAAACTAAAAACCAGAACGTATCCTTTACACTGGAAAAAGATAACGTAATTGTGTCAGATCCTGTAGTTGTTGCCAATGAGTTCAATGAATATTTCGCCTCAGTATCCCAGAAGTCTTCATCTTGTGACTTTTCAATGTATTGTGGAAGTTGTTCAGCGTCTCAACTCTTTGATCGCACATTTTATAGTAGGAGTTTCGTTTTTAATCCCATAACGGGCTTAGAATTATTAAAAATGATCAACTCCTTAAAAAACTCAAACTCTTGTGGTGACGATGGTATTTCCAATTCCACCTTAAAAAGGATCGCGTTTAATGTGGTTGATATTTTGGCTCACCTATTCAATTTAAGCATCTTCTCGGGGACCTTTCCTGAACTGTTGAAACGAGCCAATGTGATTCCTATTTTTAAAAAGGGCAATAAAAAAGATAAATTGAATTACAGACCGATTTCCTTACTCTCAGCAATATCTAAAATTTTTGAGAAAGCGATAAAATGTAGAGTTTTGAAATATCTCAATAACATTAACTTCTTTAGCGAAAACCAATTTGGTTTTAGAGTAAACCGTTGCACCGAAGATGCACTACTAGACTTTTGTCAGTATATTTATAAGGGTCTTGACGATAGGAAAAATTGCGCCGGTCTCTTTGTAGATATAACCAAGGCTTTTGACATGGCGGATCACGAAATTCTTTTCGGTAAACTGTACCGCGCAGGATTTCGAGGCTTTATCGGAGATTGGTTTATATCTTACCTTAAGAACAGGACGCAAAAAGTAAAAATTGGGAACATTGTTAGCGGCTGTAAGATAATTAACCTCGGCGTTCCACAAGGATCGGTACTTGGCCCGTTATTGTTCTTAATATATGTTAACTCGGTCTTCAGTCTTCCTTTTGTAGGCAGGCTAAAGGCTTTTGCTGACGACTTCGCGTTTGCGTATGGCTCAAGTAATCTTTTCAATCTAGTTGCTGAAATCAACCATGATGTGCATTTGTTAAGACTATGGTTTGCTCAACATAAGTTAATAGTAAGCAGTAAGACGAAGCTCATGTTCTTCAGCCTTACCGCCAAGGAATCTCCGGAAGTTAATATTGTGTTTCATGCAGCTAGTTGCCATAGATTCAGCTTGTTGAATTGTGGATGCAGTATCCTTTATAATACTAATATCAACTGTAATACTAATTGCTTTACTATTGAAAGAGTTAAGAACTATAAGTACTTAGGTGTCGTAATTGACCAAAATCTAAGCTGGTGTGATCACATCTTCATTCTGAAACAATATTTTCTTTCCACTCTTCGAAGCTTCTACCGACTTCAAAATTACTGCTCTACAAACATCTTAAAGAATATTTACTTTGGAATATTCCATTCTAGATTACAATATGGTATAAGTTGCTGGGGCGGTACGCACGTTAATAAAATACAACAGCTAACTGTTCTACGAAAATATGTAATCAGAAAAGTATGCTTTTCATCCCGCTTAGCCCATACTGCAGTCCTTTTCAATAAACTGAGAATTCTGCCAGTTAGACATTTGTATTATTTTAAAGTTTTAAATTTTTTTTTTTATTAGAGGTGGGTACTTACGGAGCCCCATCAATAATAACCATAACCTTAGAAGCAATTCTAGTTCCCTGGTTAGCATACCTACCTTTCGCACCTCTAGCTTAAGAAGCTTTTACACAATTGTATCTTGTAAATTATTTAACACACTCCCCGAAGACATACGAATCATTGGAACATTGAGAATCTTTTTATGTAAAGTAAAACTGTGGCTTTTGAATATTAACCTTAATGAAATCGAAATCTTGTTGCACTTCATCACCTAACTTTCTTTAAAATGTTGTCATTATAAAATTGTATAACTGTACCTTTTATTCGCTATTTTTCTTTTCCTTCATTTTCTTGCATTTTCATACCTATAATGTACCTACTGTTCACCCCACACTGTATTAATTTAAATAATGTGACATTGCCTCTATTTTTTTTTCATTAAATATAAAATGTCACTATCTATTCTCTAAATTCATGTTAGGATTACTTAGAACTTTGAATTGTATTAAATTTAATATTGTATATTGGATTTGAGAATAAAGAATAATAATAATAATAAAAAAATAATATGCATAAAATTTAAAGTATTGAACTTCATCAAGCGCATGGCTAGTTATATATTCGGGCACGAACAGAACTTAACAAACAAAAGTGTTTGTAAGAATCAAATGGTACAATCTGGACTAAAAAAAGTCAAGCATTTTTTGCAACTATGCAAAAATACTCCGTCGGATATTTAGTCCTTTCTGCGAGGAGGGCGAATGAAGGAGACGGTATAACCGTGAACTCTAAGAACACTCAGATGTGGATGTAGTCCAAAAAGCTAAAATACGTCGACTATATTGGCTTGGCCACACCGAGCGAATGGACAATAATGCTCCAGCGAAGAGGATCTTTGACTCCCAGCCCCCAGGTTCGAGACGACAAGGAAGACCGAACCAGCGTGCTCGGGATCGTGGAGGATGGAAGGCTGCAGTGTTTTAGACAGACTCTTCACGGGTCCGGAACCCGTTAATTAAGTAAGTATCTTTGTAGACTAACTAAGCTTGTGATTTGCACTACCTAGATTAAATCTACTTTTATTGCTTTTTCTTCTTGGCCATCAGTAATAACAAATTGAGTGTGACATTTATGTCAATAAGACATTTAAATGAACGGAACAAGTGCAATATATTACTAATTTGTCATGTTAAATTCTAATATACAATTGGTTCAGTAGACTGAGTGTCTGACTCTGTTGTCAGAAGCGTGGGTTCGATTCCCAGCAAGAAAAATTTAATTTTTAATTTTATAATTTATGTGAGAAAGTTTGATAGAGAAAATAACAAAAGTGTAAAAAAAGTGCCGTACGGTGGTAGGCGATGGACCCCGGAAAAACGGTGGTCCCGCGTACGGGTGTGGGTGTGCCGTTGCGACGCGTGGTGCAAACACGCGAGCTGGCTAAAAAATCATCTGCAGCAACAACAACCGCAGCAAGACCAACAACATCAGGAAGAGCAGCAGCTATAACATCAGCAGCAACAACAACAACAGCAACAATAACGGCAGCAACATCAGTATATATGCCAAAGGCAGTAGCTTCAGATGAAATTGAATTGGCAGCAACAATACCAACAAAAACAACAGCGTGTCGGTCGTTGACCAGGCGGGTGGTCTCGCAGGTAACAGCAGCAATAAAAGCAGCACCAATGGTAGCAGAAAATAAAGCTACAGAAGCACCAACGAAAGCTTCCACTACAGCGGTGACACCAGAAGCTGTATGCGAGGAGTTCAGGCAAGTTGAGAAGAGGCGACGCAAGTTGAAGCCGAAGCCGAATCTTTCGGCCAAGAGAATGGTTAACTTGGCAGGCCATAATGTGACATCATCGGCGGCTGGAGCCGATGATGATGCAGAAAATTCTAGCTCTTATGAATTTGAGAGTGGCAATGACCGGTACGTCGGAGAAGGAAATTCCTTCAGGGACCTACCGGTTGAAGACGAGGAAGTCGTCCAAATGGACGAAGAAGTGGACGAGGAGGCGCAGCTGGACAAGCTCATAAAAGAGCTACTGGAGAAGCGCGACCAGTTGCGCAGAAAGAAGATGCAGCAACAGCAACAACAAGCTGTGCTTAAACAGCAAGTGCAGCAACAGCTGCAGGAGAAGCAGCAACAACGACTACAACAACAACAACACCAACAACAACAACAACGGCAACAACATTAGCACCAACAACAGCACCAACAACAAGAACAACCACAACAATCAAAGCAGCAAAAGCAGACTGAGGTACAGCAACACCAGCAACAAAAGAAACAAGCAAAGGTAAGAGTCCCACCTATAAATGTGAGTAATTTTGAAATTACAGATAGCATAAGGTTATGTAAATTAATCACGAAAAATTTTCATGTGAAAAGGCTATCAGCCAGCAAACACATAATTTTATGTGAAAATATAGAGGAGTACCATAGGGCTCGTGCCGCCTTGGGAGAGGTTAAGACCGAATACTTTACGTACACCCCACGGGAGCAAAAGCTTAAAACCGTTGTTTTGAAAGGAATTGATCCCTCAATAAAAACGGAGGAGTTAGAAAAAGAGCTCAAAAATTTTGAAAGCGACGACCTCAAGTTCGTGGGGGTCAAGCCGTTTTCCTCGGCTGTGGCAAGAGGTGGTAACCGTTACTTACCATTCTTCTTAGTGCAGCTTACTCCCGACAGCAAAATTGACAGGCTGCGAAATATCCGCTTCCTGTACTACCACGCTGTTAGATGGGAGAAAATTAAAAGGTCGGATCGCATACTTCAATGTATGCGCTGCCAAAGGTTCGGGCACGCCGCAGCTAACTGCAACATGCAGTTTAGATGTGTCAAGTGCGATAGGGACCACATACATGGAGAATGTCCTCTTGGTAAGGAGAGAGTTGAGGACCGGAGTGTCCTCTCTTGTGTGCTCTGCAGGAACACTGGGCATCCCGCCAACTTCAGGGGTTGCCCAAAGTACCAGGAGCTGAAAAAGCGAGTCCAGGCCCGCAAACAGCAGTCTGAAGACAATAGGCGTCAAAAGGGTCGCTCGTTCTCAAATTTTGTGGCACCCAACGTGTCCTTTGCCCAAATGGCAGCTGGATCGGGTCACGCCCAAATAACATCAAACCCACCAAAGGTAGCCCAAAAGGCACCAGAGGTGGACCTGGACTTAAAATCGATCCTTCTGTCTCTGCACGGAAAGATCGATAAGTTCCAGGCACAATTAAACGAACAAGCGGCCCGAATTGACTATATCTATTCGGAGTTGTTTGTAGGGTCTGGTGTGCCATAAATCAAATGGCTACGCTGGATGAGGGAAACTAAAAGATCCTTGCTGTAGAGAGTACGCTCCGGTCTGGCTTTATCCCGCCGGAGGCATTTATTCATATTAATGCAAAAGGGCTGGTACAGACGAGGGATGGTATCCCGGTATTATACCACCGCTACCGCAGCGCAAGAGATAAGCGGCTCATCCGCGGCGAAAACGTCGCCAATGCTCATGAGCTCCTCCGTTTTAGTACCGCAATAGCGGAGAGGGATATATTCGACAACAATTCGCCGAATTCTGGTGGCTTTTTAAGGGGGGAGGGGTCAACATGCCCTCCCAAGACGGTGCGTTACTCTAGGTAACATCCTCTTAGTTTATAAGTTAGAATAAGTTGGCTAGGGCGTTTCTGGGAGAGGCCGGGCTCGCCGGCTTGTGGTGGTGCTTCCGGGAGGTGATAGATTCTGTAAGGTATCAGTCGGCTCACGGAGGCGCGTGTGCACGTTGACGACTGCCAGGCGCTCAGAAAGCAATTGGGATTTTGACCACTTGTTTCGTAACGCAACGAGTGATCAGAATCCTAATTATAGTTAGAATATGTTAAGTAGTTTAAGTAAGTAGAGTAGGTAGTTTGTAATTTGTTTTTTTTTTTTTATATAAAAATATAAAATTTGATAAAGATGCCGAGTTTTCTTAACAATTTTCTCGATGAAAACATAATATGTAAGATTAGTTCGTAAAATAGTTTTTAGGCCGAAAGGCAATAATTATAAGATAGAGTTAAGTTTAGGGCGTCCGCATAAGGATCAATAATCTAGAATAAGTATCCGGTTAATTTTAAGTTAGATTTAATCATTTTTGTCTAGTATTTAAGTTGATATAAGCTAATAATTAATAAAAATGAATTTAAAAGTAAAAGTAAAGTAATAGGTAAGGCCCAATCAGTTCTTCAAATAATTAAAAGTAGTAAACTGAAACGTTATACGTATTGCGCGCAAGATTCTGAACATGTTACCACTTGCACTTGCACACAGTCTAGCTTAAATATTGTTTGTGTAATTAATTTCTTTTCCTATTATAAATTGCCACATTGAGTTATTTCTGCAAGTTGAAGTAACTCTTCACACTTTGGTGGTTAGCTTCAAACCGCAAACGAACAAAACAAAGGTGAAGTAATAAAAAATTGTTCTGCTATGTAGAACCTTGCAATCAAACTCCATCTAACCTAGGAGGAGGGCTATCCACTGTAGTCAGTAACATCTTTGAAACGCATTCCATGTTCATAGACCAGTTACAACATAATAATATGCAAATTATTGCACTTACAAAATTACGGAAGGTAACGGCACCGAAGACATTCTATTAGGTATATGGTAACACGAAATAGTCAGTCTCGCTAAAGAAATGGAAAGTCGATTTTGGATGCAAATAGTGTTCAATGTCATGTGAAGGTTAGAATCAGCAGTGCGTTAACTGGTATCTTTTATAGTTTTTAGGTCATAGAAAAAACTACATAAATGGACAAGCAGTTAATTCACGCTTTATAAGCTAAGTTAATTGGTGTATTACCCTTTTCTAAAGATAGACAAACCTACAAGTATTAAAAAGTTCTCATAAAAAAACAGAGCCCCTGGTAAGAAATGTTATTCGTAAGCGGTTCTGAAAGTGTGCATACAAATCAATAGGTTGACATGATTGGTTATCACCGGTATCGTAAAGACAGCTTATCTCCGTGCCGGAATCCGGTGCTGGGTTGAAAATAGTTGAGCAGAGCCTTTGTATATAGAGTTCTATAGTAGTCTCATCAACACGAATTTAAAAAGGTTTAATTCGACAGAGGCGGGAGCAAAAGTGGTGGCGTTTGAAGGTTTGTGTCTTAAATTTTGCTGTCTCTCTTTATCGAATCATTCTGATATTATGTAAGTATTTATTTTTCTGTGTAACAGCCGAATACTTTTGATGATTTCTATTGTTGCGTCGCTTCGGCAAATAGTATGTAGGATGAGAGGGATAGGATGGAAAAATTAGATATCTGGCTTTGTCGTCTGCGAGTAGAATGTATGATGAAAGAGGCGATTCGTTTGAAAGGAAAAATTAAATAAAAGTTAATTTCGGTATTTTCCATCAAATAATCAATTATGAATTTATGGATTTTTAGACTTTTGCTATTTTCGCTGTATCTCGTTCAAAAATGTACCGATTTATATCATTTCTTCAGTATTTGATTCGGCAATATTACATTTGTTCAGCCGTTATTCAAAGAAATAGTTGTTGGATAGGTATATTTATATATTAGCTAATTGATGACCTACATTAATATTGAGGCAGGTCACCTGTCGTTTTGCAATTTTTTGTAATATATTCGTGGTCAGCATCGATAGTAATGTGTATCTACTATGTCCTTCCGTCCGTCCGTCCACCCGTCGGCAAAAATTAATTCCTTTACACTGGAGCTAGAAAGCTAAAATTTAAACCATATACTCTCTAGATGCCCGAAATAATAAATTTTAAGAATTTTTAAAATCCGCCCACTGACACGCCTACAATTTCAAAAGAACAAATTTGTGAGCTAGAAAGCCGAAATGTTGAATATAATATTGTCTTAAGGCGCCCAAAATGCTGTGGGGGTTAACATCGCATCGTCGCCTCGGCAAGTAGCATGTATGATGAGGGGAATGATGGAAGGGACGAAAAGTTTTGAAATGAAAAATTTAATAAAATCTGATTTCAGTCTTTTTCCTCAAATAAGAAATTTTGAGTTTATCGCTTTTTAGACTGTTAGTATTTTGGCTATATCTTGTCGAAAAATGTTCCGATTTGTATCATTTCTTTTGTAATTGATTTAGAAATATTCAATCTAATTTATAAAGAAATGACATGTTACTTTATGTCAGTATTCCGCCATGCTGCACCACCACTTAGGGGTTAATAGTTAATAGGTTTCTACCTATACGATCAATATTTATTTTATTCAAATTTTATTATTTATTTATTTTCTTCTTAAGACAATTGGATTTGGTCTTTTCGATTTTTGAAGATTTTGACCGCCTTCCTAACTTTTTCGACAGTAATGTCGTGTACTTCTTCAGTGTTAGAAACGGCTCCCGGAAAATATATCCTAGGAAATTGTTCAATTAGAAGTTTTTCTTCATCCACAAGAAGCAGCACTTGAGCATTGTTGGTGAACTTTGGCGAACGGCCTCCTGCGGGGTCAGTCACCTTGACGTGTGTACCATCACCGCAAACAATTTCGATGGTGCCGGTGCGGAGGCTTACGGCGCAAAGAGTCATCGGGCATCTGTTGAGGGACAGGCCGTCTGATGAGCGTCAACTAAGAACTGACCACAACTTTACGTCCGCTCTCACCCTTATATATTCCCTCATTCACCCCCCCCCCCTTTTTGCTCCCCCTTCTCCTCACCCCTTCCTACTCTCCGGTAATCACCGGGGAGATAACCCCGCGTATTCGGGAGTTTTTCGGGAGTAAACCCAATTTAAAAATCCCACTTTTAAGCCAAGGTAGAGGTACCCGTGCCGATGGATGCATGGTCAGTAAGTGGATAAACCAACTGATCGCTAACGGCCTCCTCCGATGCCCAGGCAAGGTCGGTTGTATAAGTGCCTTGTCCTGGTAAGACGGCTCTGCCAGGATGGACCACCCTTTCCGATCCTACTCGTGGGAACAAAATCTAAAAAAAAACAACAAAAATGGATAGAAAAGAAGACGAAACACAAAAAGACCAGCAGATGAGGGTGCCAGAGGCTGGTACCTTATCAGAGGACGAATTGCTGGCCTCCAGTCAGGAGACAATCGTCCCGTCACAAAGCGGCGAGAGTGCTAAAGCTAGCACCTCGACCGCAAACCAATTAACAAACAAACATACCCGAAACAAACCCAAACCCGCAGGGAAAGCAAATAAGAGCAAGTACCAGATGGCCCTCCATATCTTAGGTAAGATAGCGAAAAATGAGGCTGCCGGAAAGGTCCACGAAAAGGATCAGGAGGATAGGATCAAATACCAGGCAATCGTTGACGAATACAACTGTGGCAACTGTACAGCACAGCAGTTGTCACGCTCCTAAGTCTAAAAGTTTAATGAACAAGACCAGAACGTGGGGAATAAATTGAGAAGCCAACGAGTTCGGTCGCGAATTACTTACATTCGTATTTAAATTAATTTATATTTGCTAAGAGTATATCAAGAATAAAGTAACCATCTTATATAATAAAAAAGACTCGTTTTCTTTATTTTTAACCGGACGTCGGCGAACAGCAGCAAACGAGGGACAAATTGGTGACCCCGACTGGTTTTTAAAACAAAAAGTCCACGCCATTGCCGCTGCCAGACATCCACCGCATATATGTACATATATATAAAACATAGATTGTGCCACGCCACTAAACGTCGCCACAACCACGCCGCTTTCGTTGTTTATATATATATATATAAAACATAATTGTGTCACGCCACTTAACGTCGCCACAATCACGCCGCTTGCTTTCCTTATATCCCTTCCCTAATAATATAAAACAAAGTGAATATTTTTTTGTAAGAGGCTACACAACAAACGGGTAAACGGATTTTGAATTTTTTTTTTTATTTATTAGGTTTTTATGAGGAGCAGGTTCGTGCATTTAAAAATATTTGATTTTGATTGTGGAAGTCCAAGAAATTCAAAAATTAGACTTTGAACACAAAAAAAGTGAACTTCTCCTTCGTCTATTTGAATGGAATTAATTCCAGTTTATAGATATCTAAAACGCGCATCTTTTAAGTCCAAAATGTAGTTTCTACTTACTATATCAGCTGAGCAATATTAACAAATCCTTTGCGAAATTCCTTTTTTATCAATTTGTTAATTGACCAAGATTTTCAATTCGATCTCAGTGGTGGTTTCTTTTTCGTTTTCTTCTTTCAAGGTATATTCGTATTTTTTGAGTAAGCGGGAGGGATTTTTTTTTCATATTATGTGAATACTCGGAATCGGAACTGGAGTCAAATGGATTTGGTCTGCTCAAGTGCTAATGCGTTTAAGTGTGCTGTGCCTGTGCGTGAATGGGATTGCAAGAGGCGAGAGAAAAGAGAGTCACATACACACAGACACAACACTTTATTATATTACCAGGAATTAAGTTCTTCTCATAATGTTTTCTCCGGCGCAGTCAGCGTTCTGTTTTGATTTTCTGTATCTGTTCTTTCATAATATGTATACTCAACTCAAAGCTGAAATAATTCAGTTGGCAATTGTATTTCGTCGAAATAAGTCAACTTTTCACTTTTTCAGACAATATGAGCAAGCGATCTTATCGGCCTGATATTGGGCGAGTAAGTAAAGGTACGAAAATATCGAGATTGACGCGATCACATCAAACTGATGCATCAAGCTCCGTCAATAATGCGTTAACTTTTAGTGGTGGTCAGCACAATGCTCAGCATGTGAATATTGTGCGGCCATGGACCCGAAAGAAAAATTCCGCATTTCAATATGATATATGTATTGAATACGGGAACGAAGTCAATATAGGTGCAATGTCTAAGGTCTGTGGCTTTTGTAGTGCCCACAAGTGGGCAAAGGAATCTGCTGGATTGTGCTGCTCAAGCGGAAAGGTAATGCTACGTGAATTGGTTGCACCACCGGAACCAATTAAAAGCATTCTTCTGGGTAATCATCCGTTAAGCAATATTTTTCTTGAAAATCCAAGAAAGTATAACTCAGCTTTCCAAATGACATCATTTGGTGGTAAAAGAATAACAGAAGGGAACTTCATGCCTACTTTTAAGGTCCAGGGTCAAGTGTACCACCTAATTGGAAGCCTTATGCCTGAAAATAATGCAAGTCCAAGTTTCCTTCAAATTTATTTTATGGGGAACACGGAAAGTGAATCTCGACGCAGGTTTGAGGTGTCGGGAAATTCAAATATAAGCGTTATTCGAATTCTTCAAGAAATGTTACATGATCATAATCCCTATGTTCGTGATTTTAAGACAGCTATTGAAAGTAATGTGTCGAACGATTTGAAAGTTGTAATTCACGCTGATAGGCGCCCTGCCCAGGAACACATTGGTAGGTATAATAGCCCTACTGTTCAAGAAGTTGCAGTTTTGATTGTGGGACAAGAATTTGGAAGGCGCGATATAATTCTAAAGTCTAGATCGGACATCAACCGCCGAATTAGTGAAACCCACAGGTCATATGATGCTTTACAGTACCCGCTTATGTTCACCTGCGGAGAAGATGGGTATAATATTATTATACCACAAGCAAATCCTGTCAGTAGAATTTTGGATAGCACAAAAACTGTATCAGCAATGAACTTTTATGGGTACCGAATGATGACACGACAGGGAGAGTTCAACCCTTTACATTATTTTAGGACACTCCTTAACCAATTCTGGGTTGATATGTATGCTAAAATAGAATCCGAGCGACTGCAATTTATAAGGGCTAATCAAAGCACTCTAAGAGCTGAAAATTATATTGTCCTCCACGACGCTGTGAATAATAATGAAAACGTGGCGAATTTAGGACAACAGGTTATACTGCCTTCATCATTCACAGGAGGCCCAAGGTATATGCATGAGCGCACCCAAGACGCTATGGTTTATGTCAGAACATTTGGTCGGCCAGATCTTTTCATAACATTTACGTGCAATCCTAAATTCCCAGAAATAAGTGAAAATCTTTTTTCCAGACAAAAAGCACAGGATCGCCATGACATAGTGTGTCGTGTATTCCATTTAAAAGTAAACAAACTTATGAATCTCATTGTAAAAGATGCTATTTTTGGTGAGACATTGGCGAACATGCACACAATAGAATGGCAGAAAAGAGGTCTTCCACATGCTCACATATTAGTTTGGTTGAAAGACAAAATAAGACCAACCCAGATCGACTCCATTATAAGCGCAGAGATACCAAACGCTAATCATGACCCTCATTTGCACGAAATTGTAAAAAAAAATATGATTCATGGACCCTGCGGTTCATTAAATCTTAATTCTCCTTGCATGAGTAATGGTAGGTGCAGCAAAAAATTTCCGAAGCAGTTTCTGGCCGAGACGCAAACAGGTAATGATGGCTACCCAAAATATAAACGACGATCACCAGAAAACGGTGGGGAATCAGTTCAACTGAACATGCATGTTACGGTTGATAATCGTTGGGTTGTACCCTACAATCCCGTTTTGTCTAGAGCCTTTAACGCCCACATTAACATTGAATATTGTCACTCAGTCAAATCTATTAAATATATATGCAAGTACGTCAATAAGGGCTCAGACCAAGCCACCTTTTCGTTAAATGGAGGGAACGATGAAATTAACACTTTCTTAACTGGTCGGTACATAAGCACCTCCGAGGCAATATGGCGTATTTTATCGTTTCCCATTCATAAACGGTCACATGCTATTGTTCATTTAGCAGTTCATTTGGAAAATGGACAAAGAGTCTACTTCACATCTGAAAATTCCCGTGATAGAGTTCAAGAACCGCGGAAAACGACACTAATGGCTTTCTTTGAATTGTGTAGACAGGATGATTTTGCAAAGACTCTGTTATACCATCAGGTGCCCAGCTATTATACTTGGAGCAACAGTCAATTTATTAGGAGACGACAAGGTGCTCTGGTAGAAGGCTACACTGGCATAAGAAAATCAAAAGCGCTAGGAAGAGTATACACAGTTCATCCCAATAATTCTGAATGCTACTACCTGAGAATGTTGCTACATACATTTCATGGACCTGAATCGTTTACTGCTTTAAAAACCTTTAACAATGTACTCTACCCGCAGTTTCAAGCCACTTGCCAGGGAATGGGTTTGCTTGAAGATGATCAGCATTGGGACAAAACATTGGAGGAAGCTGCATTGGGACAAAATCCGTCAAAAATACGCGAACTATTTGTAATTATTTTAATGTTTTGTTGTCCGTCGCAGCCCATTTTATTATGGGAAAAATACAAAAATGAACTTTCTGAAGACTTTCTGTTGCGGAAAAGAAACCTGTTGCCAGATGTTGAAGTTAGTTATGAATCAACCATTTATAATGAAGCCCTAGCTGCTTTAGAAGACATGGCAATTAAGTCAAGTGGCAAAACTCTTTCACTTTTAGGGCTACCTTCTCCGAACCGGAATAATTTTACCAATGATCGTGAATATGTCCAAGAGTCTTTGTACTTAGAACAATTTGTTAATGAAAACGAACATTTATTAGTAGAAGATCAACAACATGCATACAACGTCATATTACAAAGTGTGCATAATGAAACCGGAGAAACGTTTTTTCTTGATGCACCTGGTGGAACAGGAAAAACGTTTCTTATCAACGTTCTCTTGGCAAAACTGAGAACTGAAAGGAAAATCACCCTTGCAGTTGCGTCATCAGGAATTGCCGCAACATTACTGCTCAATGGTAGAACAGCTCATGCAGCATTTAAGCTCCCACTTAATTCAGGCCAGAATGAGAATTCTGTTTGTAATATATCGAGCCAAAGTGCAACTGGAAAACTGCTTAAAGATTGTAAGCTAATAATATGGGATGAGTGCACAATGGCGCACAGAGCGTCTTTAGAAGCACTCAACAGAACACTTAAAGACTTGCGGGCCAATGATTTAATTATGGGTGGACTAACTGTCTTATTTGCGGGCGATTTTCGCCAAACCTTGCCAGTAGTACCCAGAGGGACAAGAGCAGACGAAATAAATGCAAGCCTCAGGTCTTCTGGTCTTTGGGTTCAAGTAAAACGACTTTCTTTGACCACGAACATGCGCGTTCAACTTGGTGGTGATACGGCTGCTGGAAGGTTTGCTGAAACATTGTTAAAAGTTGGCAATGGACATTTTTCAAGTAATAAAGATGGAAACATCACCATCGTACCCGAACTAGGAACTGTGGTTAGCAGTATTGAAGACTTAATAAGTAAAATCTATCCGGAAGTGTTACACATGGCGAATAAATCAACTTCTTGGCTGAAGGAATGTGCCATTCTCGCTCCAAGAAACGATAGAGTTGCACTCATCAACAGTTTAGTCTTATCAAAATTTGAAGCTGAATCATCCATTTATAATTCGATCGACACGATGCCGGATCCCACCGAAGCCGTGAATTACCCTGTTGAGTTCTTAAACTCACTCGAACCACCAGGCGTACCCCCTCATACGCTTAAACTTAAGATTGGTTCCCCTATTATACTTATGCGCAATTTAAATTCACCAAAACTTTGCAATGTGACGAGGCTACGTGTGCATTCCATTCATCCAAATTTAATTGAAGCGGAAATAATAACTGGATGTGCAGCAGGAGAAATTGTATGCATCCCCCGAATTCCAATGATACCTACAGACTACCCATTTAATTTTAAACGCTTACAGTTTCCTATTAAACTTTGTTTCGCTATGACAATAAACAAATCACAGGGACAGAGCCTTAAAATTGCAGGTGTGGATCTTGAGATTGCGTGTTTTTCTCATGGGTAGTTATACGTAGCGTGCTCTCGAGTTAGTTCAGAAAAAAATCTATTTATACACGCACCTGGGAGCACGACAAAAAATGTTGTGTACATGGAAGCCCTACAATAAATTAAAAAAAAAATTAAATCCAAATTTCATCAACTACCTACATCCTATAAATATGTCAATCAGGCGAAGCAAGGCGAGCACGGGTCAGCTAGTATAATATATATAAAACAAGAACACGTAACAACGCCATCGCCGTCATCACCAAGCAAATTTCTTGTAATCTCGCTGGTACATGTATAAAACCACCACCAGCAGCAAAACGTACAGAAAAATGTACAGCAGTTCCAGGAACATCATCACCGCACTCATCAGCCAGAACCATCATCAATACCTGTAGCAGCACCAAATTATTCATCATCATCATCTTCATCACGAGCTTCATCATCATCATTATCTATAGGCATCATCATCATTATTACATTATTATAACATACAGTGAGTACTTGCAATCCTTAACAAAAAAAAATAATAAAATAAAGAATCATGCTTTAAAACCGTAATATATTTATATACATTTTAATCTAATTTCAATTGTACCTACCAAGTGAATATATTTTTGTTCATACATATACTTCGCTAAGCGGTGAATGGGTTTTCGGTAAATAGAAAGTTGCGTGATACATAAGATCAGTTATGTGATATACCATACGGTACAGTAAAAAAGATTTTTCTTAAAATTTTTTTTTTTCTTTGCCCGTGAATGTTTTTGCATTTTGGGTTGCAGCCCCTGCATGCCTCCTGCAGAACACATACGAATTTTCTTAGATTTGTATCTACATATTTTCACCTTATTTTCTTTCATTTTAAACTCGATTACAAGTTGATTTTATCCTTGTCTTTTAATCTCGATTTCAACTCAATTAATTAGTTCAAATTTCACGTTCACGTTTAGATTACCTAATTGCATCGCATAATTAAAGTTGCGCGCCCACCTAATTGTATTTTAAAAATCAAAATTGCGCGTCTACCTAATTGCATCGCATAATTAAATAGCCACAGGGACGTGATTAGTTGCATAGCACATTCTTAACCTCGATTCTCTCAATTTCAACTCGGCCGGCGATTGGATATATTTTCAACTTTATATATCAATCTGAACTCGCAAATCGGGTTCAATATACTGTCATTTCTTTTTCTCTCCTTGAAGTTCTACGAATTGAGCAGGAATTTGAACCGATCAATACTTAATTCTTAACAATCTTAGCGATCATAACTTAATTCTTAACAATCTTAACGATTCTCAACTACAGCGATTGTAACTTGATTTTTAATAATCTTAACGATTTTTAAACCCAAGCTGGTTTCAAAGCACAAATTTCGGGCTTGCTTTCCACATTCATTGTTTAGTTTCCCAACGCGGGTTCCTTGGTTTCAAAGCACAGATTTCGAACTAGCTTTCCACATTCATTGTTCAGTTTCCCAACGCAGATCGCTTTCGTCATAGCACCCGTCGGTAGTTAATTTTATTTTTTGCTTTTATATCAATTACCTTGCGCTCACGCCCAATGGCTACACACGAAACGAATAACAAGTCTGGCTCCAGCACAGGCTCAGCATCGGGCATGGACAATACAACCGGCGGTTCCGCGGACAATCCCGCCGACACCATGCAACAAGCTTCACTCATTTCAATAAAAATACCCCCTTTTTGGAACAACCGACCAGATTTGTGGTTTCTCCAAGTCGAAACGCAGTTTAGACTTAAAAATATTACGTCAGCCAATACCAAGTACGATTATTTGGTCGCTTCCTTGTGTAGCCAAACAATGAAAACAGTCGCAGACGTTTTAATTCGTCCTCCCGCGCAAGATAAATATGATAATCTTAAGAAAGTGCTGTTGGAAAGAAACCGGGACAGTGAAGAACGCTGCTTAGACGCGCTTCTCAACAAAATCGAATTGGGAGACATGAAACCATCCGAGTTATACCGAAATATGGAAAGCCTGGCAAGTGGGAACAACTTAGTCAATCCACCCTAAGTACTGAAACTTTGGCTGAACGGAATGCCACAACCAATTCGAGTTTGCCTAATGGCAGTTGAAAGTTCACAAACCTAAAATGAATTATTTATATTGGCCGATACTTAGATGACATACACATCGCAAGTAAATCCGTCCAAGAACACAAACAACGACTTCGTTTGGTTTTTAGTAGACTGCAATGGCAGGGGCTAAACATTAATGTGGAAAAATGCGAACTTGGGGTTAGCAAACTTGATTTTCTTGGTTATACAATTACCAAACAGGGAATCATTCCTTCGCAGGAACGGGTCAAAGCAATTAATGAATTTCCTAAACGCAACTCGATCAAGAAACTACAGCGTTTTCTTGGGATGATTAATTTTTACAATCGTTTTATGCCCAACATGGCATCCAAAGCTAGACCACTTTACGATCTTCTCAAAGACACAAAAAAGGAGAAGAACAAAACAGGTATCTTCCTATGGTCCGAACCATGCGAAAAGTCTTCTCAAGATCTTAAGAAGGATCTCGCCCAGCAGACCACGCTATATCACCCAAACGCTAAAGCTCAGATTAGCATCGTCGTGGACGCGTCTAACGACGCTATAGGAGGAGTCCTACAGCAATACCATAACACCTGTTGGGAACCGTTAGGATTCTTCTCCACTCGTCTAAGCCATGCAGAAAATAAGTACTCGACATTTGATCGCGAGCTACTTGCGATTTTCAAGACTATCAAACACGTTCGCTATTATGTGGAAGGTAGACAATTCACCGTCTTCACCGACCACAAACCGCTCACGAAATCGATCTGCTCTAAAACAGCAAAATCACCCCGACAAACTCGTCACCTTGAGTTCATCACGGAATTCACAACGGACATCCGCTACATTAAAGGCATACAAAACATCGTTGCCGACTCGTTGTCCAGTGCGTACATAGATATAATCGATTTCACAAACGTTAGTATACCCGCTCTGCTAAAAGAGCAGGAGAACGACGAAGAACTGAAAAGTCTTTTAACGGCTTCAAATATTTCGACAAAACTCGCTCGAACTTTGATACCTATTCACGACATCGAAATATGGTGCGAAACTTCTCTCGGAAAAAATCGCCATACACATACCCGAAATTTTTCGAAGGACAATTTTTGACAACCATCACAAACTATCACATCCAGGCGCTAAAGCAATGCGTAAAATAATCACGGCCAAGTATTTTTGGCCTAGGATGAATAGCGAGGTAAATAGATGGACCCGTAGCTGCATCCCTTGTCAAAAATCCAAAATAACCAGGCATACCATTTCCCGCCATGGAAAACTTCCGCTTCCGGAAGATAGGTTTTCTCACATTCACATGGATTTTGTTGATCCTCTTCCGCCCTCACAAGGTTTTACATATCTTCTCACAATTAAGGATAGATTCTCTTCCTGGGTAGAGGCCATCCCAATCAAAAACATAAGTGCGCAAACAGTTGTTTCAGCTTTCGTTCACAACTGGGATTCCCGGTTCGGAGTTCCACAAATGATCACAACCGACCAAGGAACTCAATTCGAATCCTGCCTTTTTAAAGAAATTTCCGATACGCTCGGTACAAGACGAATCCGAACCACGACGTACCACCCACAAGCTAATGGGTTGGTTGAACGCTTCCACAGACAATTGAAGGACGTGTTACGGTCCCACGAAGATAAACAAAATTGGTTTTCAAATTTACCTTGGACTCTTCTCGGCATACGTTCTACGGTAATTGACGACTTGAATGTCACACCTGCCCAACTATTGTACGGACAGAACTTACGTTTACCCGCAGAACTAGTTGAACCAAAACAATTTAACCCACTTTTAAATTCCTTGAAGGCACGAGAGGTCACACAAGCCATCTCGCAAGTACGACCCGTTTCCAAAAGAACCCGGGAACAAAAGTAAATATTCGTACCCAAAAACCTCAGCTCATGCAAATACGTTTTTGTTCGGGAGGAGGTAAACAGGGGTAGCCTGAACCCGCATTACAAAGATCCTTTCGAGGTCGCGGAACGAAATGAAAAAACATTCTCGGTAATAATCAATAACGAAAAACAAGTAATATCAATAGACAGACTTAAACCCGCCTTCACTACTGAGGAAAACAATTCACCAGCAAAACCAAAGCGTAAGGTAACTTTCAATTTTCCATAAAATTCCTTGACAAAATAATCACTTGTTAGAATTCACTTTTATTATAACTTTATAAAATATATCTACAAAAATGATCACTTGTTAGCGTTCACTTTTATTATAACTTTATAAAATATATCTACAAAAATGATCACTTGTCAGTATTCATTTTATTATAACTTTATAAAATATATCTACTGAAATTATCACTTGTTAAAATTGACTTTTATCATAACTTTAATAAATAAATGTACTGCATTGCTCACTATCTACAAAACAAATTATAATAAAACTATATTCAAAAACAATCAATTGTAAAAGCTTTTATACGGCGGAGAGTGATGTGGCACCCTGTACCACCTTTTGATTTCGTAACGACTTTTGTACGTACTGTACAGCACAGCAGTTGTCACGCTCCTAAGTCTAAAAGTTTTATGAACAAGACCAGAACGTGGGGAATAAACGAGTTCGTCGCGAATTACTTACATTCGTATTTAAATTAATTTATATTTGCTAAGAGTATATCAAGAATAAAGTAACCATCTTAGATAATAAAAAAGACTCGTTTTCTTCATTTTTAACTGGACGTCGGCGAACAGTAGCTAACGAGGGACAACAACGAGAGCCTGAAAAACAAAAGCCGGCAGGGAGCGATGCGTGACAGGTCTCAAGAAGAGATCTCCCACCGCCCAGCCCCAAAAAAAACCAAGGTTGTTGAAGGTTCAGCAGCAACAGCCAAGCCAAGCACGTCGGCGGCCGGTGCGGCACAGAAGCGTCCCTTTGCCGAGGTGGTTAGGGATCACCTTCAGGTCGCACTAGTGGATGATCTCTCGACAAACGGGAAATCCATAGCCAATGCGTGGGGAAGCATTGAGGCCAAGCTCTCCGAAATGGTGAGAGACCACATCGTCAACAACCAAGGGGAACCTCTTCCCGACTTTGATTCCGCCGAGGTGGTGAGGGGATATCGGGTAATCAAGTGCGCCGACCAATTCTCCAAAGACTTCCTTAGTGGATGCGTTGCTAAGGTTAGCGACGCCTGGGATGGTTTGAAGCTCAAGCTTATCCCAGCTAAGGACATCCCGAGGAGACCTAGGGCCCGCATTTGGTTGCCCAATATGAAGATAAAAGGGGGAAGGCTCCTCCAATGTCTCAAACTCCACAACCCGACGGTTCCGATGGATGACTGGTCAGTCATCAAGGCGGAGGAACCCTATAAAAATACCATGTCTTTCCTCCTACTCATAAACAACGAGTGCCTGGGTGCTCTCGAGAAAACTGACCATAAACTAGGTTTGGCATAAGGCATGCCAAGCTCAAAGTCTTCCTTTCCTCAGGTCCTATGGACGATGTGGACATGGTCGATACCGACAAGTTGTTGGAGGACCTGATGATCGCCGACGAAACCCCTTCAACCACATAATGCTGAAAGTCATACAGATTAACCTGAGGCACTCAAGGTGTGCCTTCGATAATCTAATGGTTTTTCTAAGGGAGAAGAACATTGACATCGGCATTATCCAGGAGCCATGGGTGAGAGACTCATCCGTAAAGGGGCTCCAAGACACACAATACGACCTGTTTTACAAACACCAGGCCACAGGTAAGCCTAGAACATCCTCTCGCGATTGTCAGTCACCTTGACGTGTGTACCATCATTGCATTCGATGGTACCGGTGCGGAGGCTTACGGTGCAAAGATTCAACGGGCTATGCTGTCTAAGGGCCACCCATGGCAGACAGGCCGATGGATGAGCGCCAACCAAGAACTGGCATGGACTTAACGTCCATCCACCCCTAATCCAGAGTGTCATGCGACCCGTGCTTATTGGATGGTTTGCAGCCAGGGGTATCCGGCTGTATTTTAGCGGAGCCTCTCTGATACCGGGCCACCTCAGAGAGTAACCATGGCCTTACCACGCTAATGCGGGGCTCTGGCGTGGTTGACCGTCTTTCCCGCGCTACTCGTGGGAAATGAAACAACCAAACAGAAACAAACAAAACAAAGCAAACAAATTGCGGGGACAGACCGCAGACGAAGTCATTGGTCGGATGGAGCAGGACATCCATGACGACCGCCTGGCACATGATAGACCCGGAACAAGTCGAAAGGGAGGCTCTAAACTGGTGCAACCCAGCACCAGTCAAAGAACCATCGTCACCTCACGACAAGCCACGGGGGTGCCAAAAGGCCCGGGAAGTAGCCCGGTAGCACCGACAGGTGCATGCAGTGGGGATAGGAGCCAAATCCTAATCCCCTCCCTGACCGGGGAAGTAATGTGGAGGGAACTAAGGCAGTGGGAACGAGCATAGCTCAAGTACCAGCCCCTGTACCCCCCGACAACAACACCGGAAGGAAGAGGAATAAGCCAGCCTTACCTCTACCTGGGAAACCAGGCGCGAGGGACGACCCTATGCGAAGGGGACTTAGTGGTGCTGGCACTAAATGGTACCTCCGCTACCTCAATAAAGGCTTCGAACCCGAGGAAGCCAAAAGGAGGGCCGAGGAGCATCGGGCCAAGCCCGAAAGTACAGAAGTGGCGACGGGGAAAAGGGGGAACAGCAACATCACCCCCCCCCCCCCACAACAAATAAAGCCAAAAAAGAGAAGGTGGATGAAGGTACCGAGGGGGCCACCGGAAAGCCTGCAAAAGCGAGCGCCACCGTGGTCGGTCGAAGCTATGCTACGGCGGTGAAAACCTTCCCGGCTAGCAGTAGACGCGAGACAGGTGCGATTGCTGAGCAGGTTGCTGTTCTCCCGGTGAAATATCCGCAGGACATCCTCAGCAACCCAGACCTCACGGCACTTGAAGACGCCATTGTGTTGGAAATGGCCTTGGGATGGGAGCATAAGCTCAAATTCCAGGGCATACATTTCAAACATGGAATGCTCTTAGTGGACTGCGAGACTCCGCAGACAGCTGAGTGGCGAAAGGCAGTAGCCCCAAAGTTGGGGAAATGGAAGGGGACACGCCTCATGGCTTGCAGTGGGACTGATATACTACGGTCCTACTCCATAACGATATTCCTTCCACGCAGTGCAGAGCAAGAAGCTAAAACCTCCTTGGCACTGTTGGAAGCACAGAATGTGGGACTTAACGTCCAGGCGTGGAAGATTCTCAATTGTCGAAAAGAGGGAACCGGGCAGGTACTGGCTCTTGGCATCGACCGAGAATCCTTCGACGCCCTAACATCCCAAAAAGGATCCCTGAGCTACCGATTCGGCAGGGTTGCGGTGTGCGGACTCAAGAGGTCGGACGAGATCTCTGGGCAAACAGCCCAGCCAGCATCAAATCTGAATTCGCAGAGCGCACAGTCCGAGGTAGAGCATACTGCTCCTCCGAAGACTAAAGCACCTTCTTCCGTTGTCCAATCGGCGGAGCAGGCTCCTGAGGAGACCGAGGAGTCTATGTCCAGCTCGGAGAGCATGATCTCTGAGGTGGAAATGGACAACACGGTCATCGACCTCTTCCAGGAAATCACCCAGGAGGAGGAAGATTCGTTGCTGAAGGAGGACGGGGCAACTGCCTCGCGCGAGCAATAGCTCGATGAACCCCACAAACAGCAAAATCAAACTAGCACAGGTAAACATTCACCATGCTATAGCCGCCTCGGCGACTATATCTAGGATGTTTACCTGCCAAAGCCTAGGGCTAGTACTGATCCAGGAGCCATGGATCCTGAAAGGACAAGTCAAAGGATTGGCGAGCAAGGATGCAAAGGTAATATGGGACACTCGGGCCGAGAAACCGAGAGCTTGCATTCTAATAAACAATAAATATAAATTTATTCTACTTTCAGAATACGCGACACGAGATCTGGTGCCAATTCAGGTACATCTGGATGTTGAAGGATGTCACCGCACCATTGTCATCGTATCGGCGTACTGTGCAGGGGATGAGCCGGTTGTATCATCCCAAATGCAGCGACTGGTGGAGCATTGCAACAAGCTCCGCATGTCACTCCTTTTAGGGTGTGATGCAAATGCCCACAACATCATATGGGGGAGAACCGACACCAACACCAGGGGTGAGTACCTACTAGAATTTATTATGAGTTCGTCACTTGATATTATAAACGTGGGAAATACCCCCACTTTTGTAACTACTGTCAGGGAGGAAGTACTAGACCTCACGCTTGGTAGCCCAAGCGTAAGTAAATTAATTAGTAACTGGAGAGTATCTAGTGAGCCGTCATTGTCTGACCATCGAATAATAGTATTCGACCTGGAAAGCACGAGTATCACGAGAAATCCAGTAAGAAACCCAAGGAAAACCAATTGGGAAACTTATAGAACTGCTCTAGAGAGCAATCTGGGGCGCCTTAGTCTGAGGAAGGCTCCGGGACACTCCCTAGAGCTAGAGAGCGCAGTGGAAGGCATAACAAACGCCATCATCACTGCGTTCGAAGAAAACTATCCTCTAAGTAGAGAACGGGACAGGAAACAGACGCCATGGTGGATCAATAACTTGTCAAAATTAAGATCCGAGGTGCGGAAGCTTTTCAATAAAGCAAAGCGCAGCGGAGAATGGCAAAGCTACCAAATGGCCCTTACTACATATAATAAGGAAATAAGAAAAGCTAAAAGAAATAGCTTCAAAAAATTCTGTGAGACAATCACCAGCACCCCTACTGCGGCAAGGCTACACAAAGCTCTTGCGAAGTCAGGAGGGGTGCCGATGTCTCTGAGGAAACCAGATGGCGAGTTCACGGAAGATGAGGATCAAAGGGCACTATTGCTACTAGAAACTCACTTTCCTGGCAGCTCGCCTAGTACTGAGCCAGGAATCAATACCACTTCAATCAGACCTCGGAGGGAAGACTGGGAAACAACATCAACCATCTGTTCTGAGGGACGGCTGAAATGGGCAATAAAATCCTTTCAGCCTTTCAAATCTGCCGGAGTGGACGGCATTATACCCGCCCTTCTTCAAGAAGGGTACTAATACCACACCTGCTAAAGATAACAAGGAGCAGTATTGCCTTGGGCCACATACCAATGCAATGGATACGAGCAAGGGTTGTGTTTATACCAAAAGCGGGGAAAAAAGACCCCACACAGCAAAAATCGTACAGACCCATCAGCCTTACGTCATTTCTTCTGAAGATGACAGAATAGGCTGTAGACAATTATTTAAGGGAAGATGTTCTGAACACATCCCTCTTACATCATCGTCATCATGCATACAGAGCGGGCAGATCAACAGAGACCGCCCTATATCAGCTGACGGAGATAATTCGAAGTGCCCTGGAGGCAAAAGAAATAGTACTGTGCGCTTTCCTAGACATAGAGGGAGCATTTGACAACACCTCACATGATGCGATCAAACGATCCCTGGATAGGAAAGGAGTTAACAGTACAGTATCCAACTGGATGTGTGAGCTGCTGAGCACTAGATCAGCAGAGACTCAAACACCATCTGGAACCATCAGAGTAAACACAACGAGAGGATGTCCACAAGGAGGGGTACTATCACCCTTAATGTGGAGCCTAGTTGTAGACGAACTGCTGGAAAAATTAACCAACCATGGCATCAACTGTCAGGCGTACGCCGATGACATTGTATTGATTGCCAGGGGCAAGTTCGAAGAAACCCTTGGAGACATCATACAAAAGGGGCTTAAAGTAACCAAGGAATGGTGCCATAATGTCGGACTTAACATCAATCCGGCGAAAACAACGATAGTACCATTCACAAGGAAAAGACAACTTTAAAGACTTAAGGACATAAACCTATCAGGCACGACACTGATACCAGTCAAAGAAGTAAAATATCTAGGACTCCATCTAGATAGTAAACTCCTCTGGCGAAAACATACAGAGGAGATATCGAAGAAGGCCACCCGCGCTCTCATGATATGTAGGAGCCTAGCGGGGAAGGCATAGGGATGCAGCCCAAGCATCCTGCGATGGATGTACACTACAATCGTGAGACCAATGATCACATACGGAGCGGTAGCATGGGCGAAACGAACCAGTCTAGTCACAACGCGAGAGACACTCGGCAAAGTGCAAAGACTGGCGTGCCTGTGCATTACCGGAGCAATGCGTAGCTGCCCAACAGCAGCCATGGAGGTGCTATTGGAACTGACCCCTCTACACATCATGGTGATGAACGAGGCAGACAAAACAATCCTTAGGATGGCAAAGGAGGGAATTTGGAGAGGGAAATGCATCGGTTCGAAAGAACACGGTGACTTACTCAAAAAACTCCCACTTCTTGGCATACCTAGGGACGACAGCATCAGGAAGTTCAACTTCGAGAAGAATTTCCAGATAAAGCTCAGCAATAAGGAGAACTGGAGCAACGAATCCATAACTTATGGACTGAGCAACCACACAACAAAGTGGTATACGGACGGCTCGAGGACTGAGGAGGGAACTGGTGCTGGAGTGTTTGGGCCGGGAACTAAGCACTACGAATCCATGGGCAAATGTACCAGCATCTTCCAGGCAGAAATATGTGCCATAGACAGGTGCGTTCGAATCAACCTCGAGAAAAACTATAGAAATTGCAACATAGCAATAATGTCTGACAGCCAAGCAGCTATAAAGGCTCTTGACGCCTTCGTTATCAAGTCAAAACTCGTGTGGGAATGCCTACAAGGACTGAATAGACTAGGCAAGAATAACAGAATCTCCATCTGCTGGGTGCCTGGCCATGTTGGCATTACGGGCAATGAGGCAGCGGACTCTCTGGCAAGAAGAGGGGCAGAGGAACCCTTCATAGGACCTGAACCATTCTGCGGGATAGGAGAACACACTATACGCGAAGAGTTCAGGAGACTGGAGGAAGAAACAAAGGCCAAAACCTTTCTCAACCTCCAAGGTCTGAGGCAAGCAAAGAAACTCTTAGGAAATTACAACCAAAAGAGATTCAAAGTTTGTATCGGCCTTAACAAAAACAACCTAAGAATCCTAACAGGCCTCCTCACGGGGCAATGCAGACTCAAGGAGCACCTGAGGAAAATGGGCATATCGTATAACGGGCTCTGTAGATTCTGCAGTGAAACCGCCGAAACTACAGACCATATACTGGAATCCTGTGGGGCACTGACCCACAAAAGGATGAAACATTTGGGCAGGCACCAAATAACAGACAAGGACATACAAACCATGGACCCACAGCTCATTCTCAGATTCATCAAAGAAACTGGACTGGACGCTGTGCTCTAAGGAGTGTGACCTGCAAAGGATAAATCAGAGCAATATTTCGACACGCTTCACAAAGAAGTATCTAGAGAGGGCTCTGAACGAGGGCAAGCACCTCTCCGAGGCACAAGCAAGGGGACACAATAGACCAATAGGTCGCAGTGTAATATACCCTAACCAATATTATTATTATTATTAAGCCTAGAACACGCATACTAGCTAAGAATCATCTAAAAGGTTTTTATGCCCCAATCTTAGCTCATACGATTTGACAGTGATTAAACTGGAGTGTGCGAACCAAACAACATACCTGGCTTCAGCATACATGGCTCATGGGAGACCTGTACCGCCAGAGGAGATGGAGCTGCTCATAGCCTCAATAACAGTGAAGGACAACCTACTGATGGGCTGCGACGCCAACGCCAGGCATTCTATATGGGGCAGCTCAGAAGATAATGAAAGAGGTGAGTCACTTTTTGATTTTCTGTTAACCACTAACCTATCAGTCTGCAACAAAGGTACGACCCCAACTTTTGTCTTTCCGAGTACGGAAACGTACAGGGGATGGGAAGAGGTACTAGATGTTATATTAAAAACAAACAATAATAACTTTAAGGTCGACAACTGTAGAGTTTCCAATCTGGAGTCACTCTCAGACCACAGATGGATCCTCTACGACATGAGTCTCGAGGTCGAGACCACAAAACCTTATAGAAACCCCAAAAGAGTTAATTGGACCAAATTTGGCCAAGTCCTTCGGACAAAACTCAAAAATATACCTGAAACAAACACAGCTGCAATTAAAGAACTTTAGATACAGGTAAAGAGTTTTGAGAAGGCTATGGATGTAGCATACAAAGTCTCGTGCCCAGTTAAACGCAGTAGAAAAACGCTTCCCCAATGGTGGAACGAAGATCTCTCCAGTCTCAGACAGATGACTAGAGCGATTTTCAACATCTGCCACAAACACAATTTTTGGCGGCCTTATAAGGACTGTCTAAGTCTGTATAAGAAAGCCATAAAGGCATCCAAAAAGGAGGCCTGGATGGAGTTTTTTTTTTTTTTTTTTTTTTTTTTTTTTTTTTAAAGGAAATCCAAATCCCAGAGCACTCAGACTCGGTAACGTTCCATTGTACTACCAGGCAGAAATCCTCTTTTTGGTGTAGAGGCATGTGATTGGGTGGCGTATGTTGTTGTTCCCCATGGGGATTGAACCTGCACCGTACGGGTCACAAGCCAACACACTAACCTCTACACCGTCGCAACCCTTCTTTATACTCAAAACCCTGGAGCGTGTCCTAGACATCCATATGCGAAATTCTCTGCCAGAAACATCGCTCTCCAAATCACAGCACGCCTATCTCAAAGGCCGATCCACGGAAACGGCTCTCCATGAGGTAGTGCGAACTATCGAAAAATCCATACACTACAAAGAATACACCCTAGCCTGCTTCTTGGATATAGAGGGAGCCTTCAACAACGTACACGCGGAAGCTATTCTTGAATCACTGGTCGAACTGGGCATAGAGGAATCTATTAGGAAATGGATAGCTTCTATGCTCGGAACAAGAGTCATTCAGGCAACACTAGGCAACAGCCACTTAACCAAATTTGCCAATAGAGGAACGCCACAGGGTGGCGTCATTTCTCCGCTACTATGGCTAATGGTTATGAACAAAATTCTAGTAAAACTAGACAGGGAAAGAGTCAAAGCTGTCGCGTATGCGGATGACGTAGTGATACTAGTATCAGGGAAGTTTCCCTTCGTGATAAGTGATATAATGGGGAATGCTAGACAAGGTAAGCACTTGGGCTACAAGGTGTGGCCTCGGCGTTAACCACTTACACTATCCTCCAGCGCTAAGTATCTGGGTATCGCGCTCGATCCTAAACTTAACTGGAAACATAACATTGAACACAGAGTGAGGAAGGCGTATATTGCCTTCTATGCCTGTAGCAGAACCTTTGGAAAGAAGTGGGGACTTCAACCAAATATGACCTTGTGGATGTACACAGCAGTAGTGCGTCCAATCCTCACCTATGGATCACTAGTATGGTGGCCCTCGTTGAGTAAAGGTTACAACCTCACAAAAATGAAAAGATTGCAAAGGACAGCCTGTATAGGCACCACGGGTGCACTGAGGTCAGCCCCAACGGATGCCCTCACTGTGCTCTTGCACCTTTTGCCTCTTGACCTACACGCAAAAGATACCGCACTATGTAGTGCGGTAAGACTCAGGGAATCGGAGTGCTGGACTGCAAGGCCATACGGCCACAGCAGCATTCTGGACTCGCTACCAGAAGGCATGGTCACGTTTCCAACCGACTACATCACACACAAACTAAACTTCACAAAAGGCTTCCAAGTAAGCTTCCCTTCCAGAGCTTGTTGGAAGAGGGATGAAGTAGTGAAAGATTTCGACACGGTCATATACACCGACGGTTCTAAGATGAACTGTGGTGTGGGGGCCGGTGTCTACTCAGAATCACTAAAAATATCAATATCCCTTCGCCTGCCGGATTTTGCCAGCGTTTTCGAGGCGGAACTACTGGCTATCCGAGAGGCCTGCACGCAACTAGGGCGTGACACATCGTACAAACAAAACATTGCTATCCTGATAGATAGCCAAGCCGCAATCAAAGCTATTGACTCGGCTACCATATCCTCCAAACTGGTGCAGGAGTGCCGGAACGAGCTTGCGCGACTGGGCGAACGTTTCAGTGTTACACTAATCTGGGTTCCATTGCATAGTAACATAACAGGAAACGAGCGTGCAGATGAGCTGGCCAGGCAGGGCTCAGCTCTGGACGGCTCACTCGCTGCAAGGGTTCACATTCCGCTAGGTGCGGTCAAGATACAAATACACTCACACTTCCTGCAGAAAGCCAATCTTCAATGGAGAAGGTTAACTAACTGCATCATATCGAGGAAGATATGGCCCCATTTATGACAAAGGAAGAACAGGGGATCTTCTAAACAGAACCCGCCCCGAAGTCTCCAGAATTACGGCGATAATCACCGGGCACTGGCTAATTGGAGACCATGCGGCCAAACTGGGTATCCCATTTAACTCCCACTGCCGAAGCTGCGACAATGTAAACGAAAGAGAAACTCTCTTCCACTTCCTCTGCGAATGTCCGGCACTAGCAAGAGCTAGACTGCGGGCACTGAATCAACCATTCTTCGACGACCTTAGCGCTATATCGAGCAAAGGGATACAAGATCTTATCCGTTTTCTCAACTCCACAGGTTTGATATAGACACACACCAAATCTTTCACAACCACTACAACATAGGGCACTCGAGTCGTGGTAACAAAAAGCCACAATAAGTGCTAATTGGGTTCAAACCGAACCGCCACTTCTACTTACCTACCTACCTTGGCGAACGAATGGATGCGAATTGGATCAGTTTTGGAGACTAATTATTTAAATACTGTAAAAGGTTTTCTGGATGTTCTTAAAGTGAAAACAAAACCTTCAAAGTAATACCTATAACAGCTTGCAGAAGTATCTTCACATGAAAAACAATGTTTCGCCAGAACCTTAAATGTTTTGCATTATTTACCTTAGTCTTTGTATATAGACCTGTTCCTGTTCAAGCTGCTTTGTCGGAGTTCGTGGACAGCCTGGTTTCTATCAGCAGCCGAAGAAGAATTTTCTTCTAACTACCGATACCTACAGACCCTCCACAAACTTCATCTTTTGAGCGCACTTTCTCTTTGCGAGCCTCTTGCAAAGTCTATATTCCAACTCTAGGCGACCTTTTTCATCACCATTATTAGTGGAGTACTTTGACTAAGCTTTGAATTACACTATTTTGTCACTAATCACTGCTTTAGCTTCATCTGCCCACCACCATGTTTCTTTGCCGTATTGACAACTTTGTTGATGATGCGATGGAGATAATTTTGCATAGTTGCAATAAATGCTTGACTTTTTTTTGGTCCAGATTGTACCAGTTGATTCTCACAAACACTTTTGTTTGTTTAGTTCTGTTCGTGCCCGAATATATGCCTAGTTGATGAAGTTCAATATTTTAAATTTTGTGCATATGGGTGCCTACATATAAACATTCTTTATTGTACCTATTAAATTACTATCAGAGCTTTAAGTCCTTTAACCAGCTAAGCGATCCACCCAGGTACTATCATGGGATCAGGGGAGATTTTTTTGCAGAGAAAAATTTGCAGGATGATATTTTCCTGGGATAGACTCACAAAAATTAAAACTCTGGACACCTGGAAGGTGGGATATTTTAACCGTGGATATTATAAAAAAGAATATAAAATACAATAATTATTACTAATTTTCTGAGTTGAAGTGGCCAACCGCTAGTGCCGCTTCCATACCTACTCCTAATCCACACACCAATCAACGCAAACAACTTAGAGCATTTTTCAATAGAATTCGATTTAACATCTCGAAATGATTGCATATCTTCTTATGCAGTGTTTAAATATTTCTCCAGCCTTTATGCAAAAATCCGTATTCATAAAAAAGTATCCAAAACATGTAAGTTATGCAGAGTTTGTGTCGATAAAAGTATCAAACATAGGGACGGGCTACAGTCCGCTTGGGCGAACTGTTGGATACCCTATTCTTATTCCTATCCCTCATAAGTGGGCGTGACAAAAGTCTAAGTATGGTTAAATTGTTAAGAACGCTCTACATATTTTGTTATATAACATTTAAAGGATTTTATCAAAAAAAACGCTCCCTAGCTCAAACTTGGGTGCTTCAATAAAATTGTTTTATTTAATTGTGGGCGTGTCAGTAGGCGGATTTAAAAAAAAACTAACACATGAGCATAAAAGGCCCCTAGAGAGTATATATTATAAATTTCAGCTCCCTAGCTCAAACTTTGGATTTTCAAAAAAATTGATTTATTTATTTGTGGGCGTGTCAGTGGGCGGATTTTGAAAATATTTATACATGAGCTTAAAGGGCCCCTAGAGAGTATATATTATAAATTTCAGCTACCTAGCTCAAACTTTGGATTTTCAAAAAAATTGTTTTATTTATTTGTGGGCGTGTCAGTGGGCGGATTTTGAAAATATATATATACATGAGCTTAAAGGGCCCCTAGAGAGTATATATTATAAATTTCAGCTCCCTAGCTCAAACTTTGGATTTTCAAAAAAATTGTTTTATTTATTTGTGGGCGTGTCAGTGGGCGGATTTTGAAAATATTTATACATGAGCTTAAAGGGCCCCTAGAGAGTATATATTAAAAATTTCAGCTCCCTAGCTCAAATTTTGGTTTTTCAATAAAATTGTTTTATTTTTTTGTGGGCGTGGCAGTGGGCGGATTTTGAAAATTTTATATCCCGAGCAGTTTTAGGAGTCATAGATCATATATAAAAAATTTCAGCTTCCTAGCTCAAAATTCGATTTTTTCCAAAATTTTGTTTTTTTGAGTTTGTGGGCGTGTCTGTGGGCGGATTTCAAAAATTCGTAAACTTGATTATTTCGGGACCCTAGAGAGTATATGGTTAAAATTTCAGCTCTCTAGGTCCAGTTTAAAGGCCTAATTTTTGCCGACGGACGGACGGACGGACGGACGGACGGACGGACATGGCTAGATCGACATTACTATCGATGCTGATCATAAATATAGTAACTTTTAGTGGTCTACGGGCAATATTAAGGTATGTTACAAACTATGCGTCGAAATTAATATACCCCTAGAATAGGGTATAAAAAGGATACATTAATCAATTACATTTAACTGCCCAAACTGCCCAAACCAGTTGTTTGTGAAAAACCAAATGAAAAAATTCAGCTTATATTCGGAGATTTAATTGTGTAACATAATGCAATCGCAATATGCACATAATATGATTTTTGATACCGATTATGAATGAATACCCCTTTTCTTTGATGAATGCTACGGCCTCCTTGCAATATGCCATAACCTACTCCAAACTTACATTAAAAACAACAAATAATAATAATAAGAATGTATGACAATAAAAATAACTACGAATACGCATATTCAAAGGCATACTAGCATTTTGTAGAAAAGGTTATAAATATTTTTCTAATCACTCACTTACGTCGTATGGTGGCGTAGTCGTCGTATACACGAAGTGAGACTACTACTCGTATAAAGTGTATATACAAAGGCAGAGCTATTTCCTAACTGCATATTGGCTTTGTATATTGTTATGCCTTAGAATTGGCACACACAATGATTTCAAAATTTTAAGAAGATACTCCGTCGGGCCAGTGTGTCTGTCCGGGTCCGGGGACACTGGTGTTAACCTTCTGGGTGTAAGATAAATCGTTCGATGAAAATTTCCAGCCTTAACTGCAATGGATGACGCCACGCTCTAGGGATGATACACTCCAGCGATGATTCGACGACAAACCAATGTTTTACTTTTAGAACAATTCCAGTGATCAAACAAATCCGTCAAAAGCAACAAATACAGAACACCACTTTTAGAGTTAAATGTAAATTTATTGGTTTACTCGAGTATTAATGTTTAATGAATACACAATTTCTGCAGATCTTAATTGATTAACTTCTCTCCAACAAAATCCGATTCGATTTCTGAATTTACCTCTATAAATAATGCTAATTTGTTGACACCTCAATTTCTGCTGCTACTGTTCCCACCAAGTTTTCTCGCTGACCTTGTGTCTGGCAGCGAATGCATAGGTAGAATTACGTTTCCGTTCCATACGTAATTTGCGCTGTAGTGACATCCGTAACACGTTCCCCTCTTAGACATATCTAGGGATATTTTATCCTTAGATTGGGTTTTGGAGATTTTATCTCCACGGATTCCATTGAAGTATCTGCTAAAGTGGTCATCCTCAATGATACCTCCGGGTTAACTCTGTGTTTTCTATTGAAACATTTGTTAAAGAGTGTAATTGTTGTTTTACCTCGCCCGCAGCTACACTTTCAGATTGTGAATGCAATGGCTAGTAGACTTATGATTCCAAAAGTCGAAATTAGTATCCCTTGCGACCGTTCTGGTATCTTCTCCAATGTTTTTGACCAAACATTTTTCTGATTCTGAATCTCCATTGACAGGTCTTTGCAGCTCGTGAATATCTTTAGCAGTAATCTTTGACAAAGGTTCCTGGTTAATTTCGATTTCTCTCAACTTAGCGTTTACACAGCAGTCTTCTAGATCTCGGTAGGAATGCTTGTCCTTGATTGCGATTTGTGCTTCAGTACCAACAGTTTTTATTGTCATATCGTAGGTTTCCAGAATGCAGTCGTCATTTATTTGAATTATGCCGGTGCCAACAAGTTTACCTATTTCTGTCTCATTCTAACATTTGCAATTATATTGTGTTTGTTAAGAAATACTATACAAATATGAATTTTCCTTAATTTTATGAAATATTTCTACATGAGAGTTTAATATTCTAGCGTTACATTTTTCAGGTCTTTTTCTCATAAATAAATTTATTTCACAATTAGAATCGCTTATAGTAATTCTAAGTAGTTATGGTTTACAAATCGAAATTTTGTTAAAATTATTACAATCTTCCAAATTTTCTGTTAATACATAATCTTCTTTATTTTTATTTATAATCAAGAATTTGTATCTTACGTCTAGAAAATAACACTATTTTTACCTGTCTTTGGAATAGCAATTGTTTCATAAATGTTGAAATTTTCTTTAGTTACTGTCGAAATACTTATAATAACAATAATCTTTTGATCTTTAGTAAATGCTTTTAATTTCAACGTTTTCAAGATTTCGGCATAATTTTCCATGCTTGGTTCTATCGCTATGTTATCATCTTTTAAAATTCTAAGTTCGTTTAATAGATCATTAGGCTCAAAAATTCGAGGATGGAATATTCCTGCTTTTACAAGGTGGCGCAAAAGTCATCACCCAGTGGCGTTCACCAATCCGACTGAAAACTACATAGGATAGATGTCAAACTTCGTGGATCATTTAGAACATTGGCACCAGAATTGCCTAAGGCACACCCAAGGGCTGAAAACCCTATCGGAAGATGCTATAAATTTTGCAAATAGCGGCAAATGTCAATTTTACTTTGACATTTGTGAAGTAAACAGATGACAACTTTTGCGCCACCTTGTATGAATAAAAGACTGTCTATTAATTGTTCTATTTCTATTTCTAACTGTAACATTTTGAAATTTATTTTGCTAGATATTTCTTCATAGTATGATTCTATCAAAATTGTTTTATTTAAGTTATTTTCAAGTGCGCTTACCTTGTTAATTTCGTTTATCATCTCATTGACTTCACTAAAAGTTACGTTCGTATTTTTAATTCTTTCTATGACTTGTTTGTTTAAATGGCTAAGAATCTTTACATTTTCCTTAATACCGAGTTTGATTCGTTATTCGTTGTTATTTATATCCTGAATAACATTGTAGTAATAGTCTGCGTCCTCATTATCCATTGTACCAAAGAGGACTTAGAACCCTGAACCTATCATATTAACTAATCCACGTTTCTGTCTTTTTGGGTTGCCCATTATTCTTGAAATAATCCTTATTCTACTGTCAATTTTTATGATTTCTCTCTTGGCTGTTTGCTGGAATTCTTTACATCCAGGTTTTGATTCCAAACAAAAACTATCCATAGTGTTAATTAAGTTTCTAATATTTAGACTTGCCTGTTCTAGTCCATTAATATCTAATTCTATAACTAATGCTATTTTACTGCTAATTTCCTTAGCTTCTGTTAAGTAATTGATGTATATTCCAGTGTTATTTTGTAGGTCTTTTACCCATAGTTTGGCTTCGGTGTTGAACCGCCCGATGAACAGGGACCTGAAATATATGGCTTAACGTTAGCTTTGTTAAACTTTTGTTGCTTAGTACTCATTTGGATCACTAAATTATTTTCATTTACTTCTAATACCTTAAATGGTCCTTTATATTGGCTTTTTTATTTTCCCTTTCTTTCATTTCTGACTAAAACCTTTTGACCAATTTTGTATTCTATATTCTTTCCTATTTGCTTGTCGTATCTGACTTTGGACTTTTCCCTAAATTTTTTTGTATTTTCCTTTGCGCTGCCCTGTTTCTCTAAAAGGTTGGCTCTAAGATCGTCTACATAATCGAAGACTGATTTTTCATTATACGGATCTACGCTACTAGGTCTATTAACTTCAAACCCAAATACCAATTCGTAGGGAGTGTACCACGTTGTAGTGTGTTTGGTCCCATTGTAGCAAAATCCTGCATAGCACATTCGTTTATGCCAATCTTTAAGCTGATGTACTTCGCGTCCTGTAGGCTTAAGATATTCTAGGAGTCTACAATATGCTCTTTCGACACTACCATTAGCCTGTGGATAAGCCACACTAGTAGTAATGTGTTTTATGTTTAGCAGTCTACAGAACTCCTCAAACAGCTTGTTGCAAAATTCGGATCCGTTGTCGGATAGGATGAATTTCGGCATCCCAAAATTCATAATCCAATCTTCCATTACGGCTCGTGCTACTGTATGCATATCTTTAGTTTTTAGTGGTATGAACTTGATAAATTTTGACAAATCATCTTGGATGGTCAGTCCAAACTTGTAGCCTTCTTCGGTTTCTTCAAGTGGTCCAATAACGTCTATCATGATTTTTTCCAGAGCTTTGTCTGCTGATGTTATGATTTTCATAGGGTTTCTAGTAGGTGCTCCGTTGACCTTTTCCGTCTAGCACTGAGCGCAATTTCTCACGAAGTCTTCAATATGCTTCTGCATCCCCTTCCATTTAAACTTTTCCCTTATCTACGCATATGTTGCTTTTTGGCCCGTGTGAGCACCTATTAGCCCTTCGTGATATTCCTTTATAATAGCTTTTCTTCTGTCTATATCATTAACTATTTCTTTAGGCTCTGCGGACACCTCTTCTTCCATTATGCTGCAAGTTTCACTTTCTACAGTGCATTAAACATGATCTAACATTAGATATTCTTTCGAGACATTAAGAACATCGCTACAAAGATTATGCTGGCTAACTCTAGAGCTTTTAGCTAAGCTCCAGCAATTGAATGTTGTTAAATATTACTTTCAATAGTATAGTCCCGGTATATTCTCAGTTTTAATTGTAATCCGCGTTGTGACTATTGGATATCAGAAAGAGTTGAACTGCTTTTTGTATTCATATTGGTCTAATTTTATTGGGATTAGTTGTGTACCTATATGAATATTTTTATAATATATAAATCCTAATTCTTTTATAGTGTAGTCCATTGTCTGGTAGTTATTACACTGGACTATGTTGCTACTATGTTACCAATTGTTGCCAATTATATACAGTCTTGTTCGTATTGTGTGTATTAATTTGCACAGTCCGTCTGTTTACCAAGATAGATATCTTGCTCTTAAGCATATTGTATCTAACCTTATCAAACTTAATATCTAACTTAATATCGAATTTAGCACCGACCGCGCTGACCCCAAATTATACATGTATAATAATTTAATACAGATGTATTAAAAGATATTGAAAGTTAAAAACTTTTGAAGTTTTATTTAAAATCCGAAATTTCCTATTATGGATAATAGAGTTCCAAATACACGTTCTAGAGAAAGATATTTTTTTTTTTTTTTTTGCGTGTAGCTAGGTGAAAATCGTTAAAAGACATTGCTTGCGAGCTTTGCGATAGTGTGGGACTTGAATCATCCACTAAAAACACCCAGGGAAGGCATGATGTTACCATCCTTCCAGTAATCGCACCTGGTCTAAAGACTAATCAGCAATTTTGTTTTAACATTTGCTTATGTACTTATGTACTGTTTTTAGGAACTAACTTTGGTTTGTTACCTTTTATTCTTAATTCATTATCACTTTGTTCGTGTAATTATGTTGTAACACATATATTTCTTTCCTAATAACCTAGTTAACTAGTTCAAAAGGTTTAACCCTACGTAATCTTCTAACTAAATTGTTGTTATTAAGTAGTTGAACTACTTCTAAATTAGCATGGTTGCGAAGCCTAACTTCATGTCTTCTTGCGCCCTTCCGAACCTCGTCCTCTACCATTTCAATTTTTAGATCCCTATGTAGATCCGCATTATGTATGTACCACGGCGCATTAACAATATTGCGTAATACTTTGTTTTGAAAGCATTGTATTCTTTGAAGATTTGTCTTTCTTGTGCACCCCCATAACTGGAGGCCATATGTCCAAATTGGTTTTAATATTTGCTTGTAGAGAAGCAGTTTGTTGTAGATTGAGAGGCATGAATTCCTCCCTATGAGTCAATACATTTTATTGTATCGTATATTTAGTTCATTTCGTTTTTTTTTTTGACATGTGTTTTACAACGCAACTTTGCGTCCAAAGTCAAGCCTAAATACTTAGCTGAGTTCGAATGCAGAACTACTTTATTATTTATGTACACAGGTATGTGTTGTACGTTTTTATTCGTAAAGTTAATATGAACCGACTTTAGTTCATTTAATTTCATTTGCCATTTTTGGTCCATTTGGATATATCATTTACTGACCTTTGCAGTTTTTCTGTAACTTCCTGTGCGGTTTTTCCTACTGCAAATACAGCAGTATCGTCTGCAAAAGTGGCAACAGTAGTTTCGTCATTTTGTGGTAGGTCGTTCGTGTATAGGAGGAACAGTACTGGTCCCAACACACTACCTTGCGGTACTCCAGATTTGATGTGTTTCAATTCGGAGTACTCATTCTCTTGCTTAATTCTAAATAATCGTTGCATTATATACGACTCTAGTATTTCATGATAATCGTTTGGAAGATATTTTTGTAGCTTACGAATTAATCCTTTGTGCCAGACTTTATTAAAAGCCTGTGTTACATCAAGGAAGATGGCAGAGCATATTTGTTTTTCTTCTAAAGCTTTTTCTATTATATCAGTTATTCTGTGGACCTGATCTATTGTTGAGTATTTATTTCTGAATGCAAACTGATGGTTTGGGATCAGCGTCCTTTCTGGTAGAATCGGATGGAGTCGATTTAGGAGCATTTTTTCGAATAGCTTTGACAGGATTGGCAGCAATGATATCGGCCGATATGACGTTACTTCACTGGGCAATTTTCCCGCCTTAGGTACCATGATAACTTCCGCAACCTTCCACATGCGCGGAACATACCTTAGTCTGAACGCAGCATTTATTATCTGTGCTATTTTTTTCATACCTTTCTTAGGCAGTTTTTTCAGAATTTCACCCGTTATTAAATCAAATCCCGGAGCTTTTTTCGGGTTGATATTTTCTTTTATTTCTTTGGCTATTTCCCTGGAGGTTACTGCTGGAATCGATCTCTCGTCTTCGCACATTTCTTCCGTTTGTTGGGAAATATCATTATGGTCGTATGGCTTGAAAACGTTTTCAAGATGTTCCGCAAATAGATCCGCCTTTTGTTTGTTTGTTTTAGCCCAGTTATCACTGCTGTTTTTCACTGGCGGAATGTATGAGGTTGGTCTATAATTTTTTTTTGCAGCCTTCCACAGTGAGTATTCTGTACTAGCATCGTTTGTCAGATTTGTAAGGTATCTTTCCACCGATGCATTTTTAAATTCTGCTATCCTTTTTCTGAGCTTATTGTTTAAGCTATTAACTCTACTTTTATCACTTGGAGCTCTTGACAGTTGCCATCGCTTGCGAGCTCGTCTCTTTTCTGATATAATGTCGCAAATTTCGTTGGGATACACGTTACTTTTTACTTTGCTATTTAATTCAGGCGTTGCAGCCCATGCAGCATTTTGTATAGCTAGGGTGAAGGACTGTACTTCGTTTTCTAATTGCTCTATTGTATTAATTGTTGTGGATAGTTCGATGCGTTCATCTATTAAATATCTGAAATATGTCCAGTCAGTTAGTTTGTTTACTAGACGTGGGTTTTGTTCCTTCATTATAATTTTATTACCAAGTGTTAGCAGCACAGATAAGTGATCTGAGTCAAGATCTGGCCCTTCCTTAACTTGGGTAGTATTTGAAAAAATATTCTTAGTTAAGAAGAAGTCGACAACATCCGGGATTTTGTTCCTATCTGTGGGCCAGTAAGTAGGATTTCCCGTTGAATGATAGTTAACATTGTTTTTTTTTAATATATTCAAGGAGTTCTCTTCCTCTTGTATTTGTTAATCTTGATCCCCAAGATATGTTCTTAGCGTTGAAATCTCCGCCTATTATGAATTTATTTCCGAATTTACGGAAGAGACTTTCAAAATTGTTTTATTTCAGCCTGTAGCTAGGAGAACAATATGCCGCTGCTACCGTTATCTGGCCGCTACTTGTTTTTATGTTTACGGATTTCGCTCGTATTTCACACGACTGATATTCTTCATTTTCTTCGTGGCTAACATCTTCCTTAATTATAACTGCGGCCCCTCCTCTTGCAGGATGTGGGGTTTGGTATGTCTTGTATCCGCGAAGTTCGTATTTTGTTCCAATTTTAAAATGTGTCTCGGAGACTAGACATATATCAATTTTGTTTATGTCGAGAGTCGCTTGCAATTCGTCTTTACGAGACCATTGGCATTCCATAATAAGATTTGTATGTTTTTAGCCATTATGATCTTTTAGGTACAGTTCTTTTATTACTGTTTTGTTTTTCAAGGAGAGATATTCTTTCCAGAATTTTCTTATTATTCTTTTCCATGTCTCCCATTCTGTTAAGGATTCTTTGCATGATATCCTCCATAGCATTAATGGGAGGCTTGGAGTTTCCGACTGGTTTTACAACGTTTTTCGAAGCAACCTGTGCATATGTTTTCTGTGGACCGGTTATGAGGCTTAAGTTTTCATTTTCGCTTAAGGGTAGATTTCCTTTAGCTCCTTTAGATTTCGGTCTCAAGGCTTTTTGGTTTCTTTTTTCTCCGTTTTTGGTTGCGTCTTTTTGAACAGGCTTTTGCATTTTCTTTTGCTTGTTGTCTTTTACTTGCTGTATCTCTTTTGCAACTACACACCCTCTGTAGTTAGCTGGGTGTCTTTCGCTACAATTGGCGCATTTAGGGGCAGCATTTTTTTCCTTTATGCAGTCTTTTGTATGGTGGTCTTCTGCACATTTAACGCATTTCGGGTTTGAGTTGCAGTATTTGTGAGTGTGACCATGCTTTTTGCTGTTCTTACATTGAGGAACTAGCTTTGATTTCCGCAAAGGATGAATTTGAACTTTCATTCCTAAGATATCTTTAATTTCATAAAATTGTTTGATGTCTTCATCTTGCTCAAAAGTAAGCATGAACATCGGGAGCGGTGCTTTACTCTTGTACTTAAGCATGTTGACAACTTCAAGTATTTTGAAGTTTTTCTTTATTAGGTCATTTGCAATGCGTTCAGGTGTGCATGAGTAGTGTAGTTTCTTTGCAACAACCTTTATTGGTCTTGTTTGTTTATTTTCAAACGGGTACCATTGAACTTTTTTCTGGTTTAGCAATTTTGTTAAGTTTCTGTAGGATTCTTCGTTATCCACATTCATTTTAACATCATTGCTATTTAGGAGAGCTGTATTAGCTTTTATTTTATTTTTCTCTAAACTATTCAATAAGCCTTCGTACTTCGTAATACAGAGCACTATAATTGGTGGAGGCTTTATTGTTTTGAGTGGTTTGGTTTCTTTACCTTTCATCTTTTCTGGGTTACTTTTGGTCTTGAAAGCTCCGGAGACCTGCTCATTTTTCTTTTTTTGTTCCTTTTTGTTCCCTTAAAGGGTGGTTCTGTCTCTCTTTGCAGTTCTTCTTCATCCGTAGAGTACACTACAGTTTTATGTATCTGCTCATTTTTATTGTTATTATTGGCCTGTTCTTTAAGCTGCTGTAGCTCAAGCTTTAGTTTATCAATTTCGCTTACGAGTTTTTCACAGAGTTGCTTAAAATTGTCTCTTTCTTCACAGGCTTTTTTGTAACAAGCTTCCAACATAGGATTTTCTCTTGTTGGTTGGGATGGTGGTGTTCTTACCAATTTACGACTCTTTATGAAAGGGTCATCTTTTAGCAATAAATGGTTCCCCCCAGAATCCATGGAACCGGCCTCCGAAGAGGGTGGATTTTCCAGTTTACCTGGCGTACCCCCTGGGGTAGTTATATCATTTGTTTTGTTCATTGCATATTTTCGTTTTTTTTTTAACTTTTTTTCAAAAAGTTTAAAAATTTGGACTTTAGTCGCCTCTTACGACAGGCATGCCTACCTCGGGTAAATTCTGACCCCTACCCGAAGGGGGGGAAAGATTCATTCACTTTTCGAAATATAACTAACCGTTCAGGAGCAATGGAATCCAGGCCAATAGTTAGTCGTACTCCACCTGGGGCTAGTGTAGGCTTAAGTCAGAATAAGACTTTACCACAACTGGTAGATAACCCTCCTGCAGCAATGCAATCCGGTCAGGCAAGTAACCACAATAGTGATGATAATATTGAGCGACGAAGAAGTTAGAGAAACTTTATTTGAAAAATAAATTTGATATTTTTACAATAATTTGATAGTCTTAAGTTTAACATGATTTGGCCAATGGCCGTCTACCAGATTGACAATTTGTTAAAGCTTAATTATATAATGAACTTATTAGACCAAGAGCCGACAGCAAATTTTGGGATAGGAGGTATAACCAAAATGCATATACATGTACTCGTATGTGTAGATATACACAATAATAATACAAATTCAAACATCTGGCAGGGTTGTTTTTCAGCCGGGGCTGTGGGCGGGCGTTTGAAAAGGGTATTTTTCCCGATTTTTGTGTCGGAGGTATAACCACTTCAATGCATATTTAAACAATAGATAATTGCGTACTGATTTCAAATATTTAGGTCCCAGACGTTTTACTTTCAGCGTTCCCTTTGCCAGACGCCCCCTTAAAGGGGCGAAAAATCAACTTTTGAAGTCAGAGGTATAACCACATGAGTGATACATAAGGTGACCATATTTTTTTTATGTCAAAGCGGGACGCTTGTGGAATTAAGTAAAAAGAAAAATAATATTATTATTTAACAATTTATTAAAAAAACAAGGAATATATTTGTCAGCGGAAAAAAATAGTTTCAAATTGTTATTCGTAAAAAATTAGTTACAAAAAAAAATAATATTATTCAATGATTTACAAAAAAAAAACAAGAATAGGTGCAACGACTAAATCCTCTCATATTTATCAGCGGAGCAAGTCACTTTCAAAATGTTGTATTTAGTTTCCAAGTTAGAATAGAGCTCATCGCATGATTTGTTGTTGTTAGTCTTGGTAATCAAAATGGCTTTCAGAACTGCGACACTTAACTGTGTTTTATCACTTGCCTATATGTTATTCATTAGAGAAAAAACTCTTTCGACAGATGCGTTACTTCCAGGCAGACATTAAATGTATTCAATAATTACTGAAAAATTCGTACAGTTGAGATTGTTATCGCTGAAATGTGTTAACAACTCTACCCAGCGGTCTGCAGTATCAACATTCTCGGTGTTCCAGATTGATATTTTTGATATTAAATTTGATATTAAACACATCCGTGTCTTGGTCGATGCTAAGAAATCCTTGTGTAATCAGCAGATCGGTCTCATTTTGTACTTCTTCCCACTTGAGGACTTTTTTAAATTCGCCCACTCAAAAACTTCTAGGTAGTTCTGCATTGAACTGACTCCACTGATCCAAGTATTCTTTGCTACTTTTATAAAATTCTACCGCAGCAGTTTTTATTTTTTGAACAACGTCAGTAATTTGGCCAAAAGATTACGGACCGTGTGAGGAAGAAATAGTGAACTCTCTTTACTTGCCAAGTTATCCCGGAGTTGACTTATTTCTTTGCTAGATTCTATGGCAGATACGTTTTGCCCTTCAATTTTCAACACCGTTTGATGGAAAGTCGCTGCCTGTGCATGCATAAAATATAGCCATAACTCAGAGGTGGGATTTTCGAAAAATGTTTTTAAAATACTTGGGGATTTATCAATGCTTAGAAAATATCTTTTTAAGGGGCCAAACATTTTTAAAATTCTCTCAAGCGCTGGCATTAACCCGAGCCACCGGGTTTTGCTGTAGCCCAGTAGTTTATGATACTCTGTGTTAGTGGAATCGTAAATCTCTTTCAGAGCGTCTACTCAAACGCCGTAGATGTAAAAAAAAGAGTACATTTTTACAACAATACATTCGAAGTCCACAGGGAGACAATCTGAAGCTGCTTTGATCGCGTTGTGAACTATGTGGGCCCCCACATCCAATCCCAATGAGTTGTCTTCCAAGTGATTGGTTGAATTTCGCGTAAACATTATTACTTCCTTTTCTATTCTTTCTTCCGAAGTTACAGTTTGTATTATCTCCACAAAATGCCACAATTTTCTTTGTTAAATTGTTGCACGATAATACCTCCTTTAAATAATCGACAATTATATCCGATGTTTCACCTGGCTGCTCTCTAAACTCTAAAATCTTGACATACCTTCTAAGGTAAAAAATATCGAATCAAAACAGGAAATAGTTTTATGGAGCCGTGATTTGAGACATCTGTTAATAAAGATATGCAGTGGGCTTCGACAAAATGCTCTTTTAATTCATCCATTGCTATAGGTGCCAGCACATTTACAACAATAGCCTGGGATTTTGTACGAGCACGCACAGGTAAATTTTCTCTCAAAACATGTTTGAATTAAATTCGAGGCACAGGCGAGCGAAAGCTGTTTTTTTCTTGGACCGTGAGATACGCCCATATACCTTCCGCTGCAGCTACATCTAAGTCTTTGGAAGATGGCAATTCGGTTCTTTTGAAAAAAGCAAGCACTGACGAGCTTGAAGAAGCTTGATCGGAGAGCCTGTCTTTTTCCGATTTTAAATGTTTCGCAACATCACAGACCCCACAATGGCTAACACTAAAATCACTACGACACTTTTTACATGTAACATCTGATTCACCACTCCTTTGTTTTATAAACGGATACTTACCTATTTTGCAAAACAATATTTAAGGTACACTTGCGTTTCGGCATTTCTTCAATTTTACAAATCTTCAAAAACAATATGTTGAAAGAAGTCTTTGATCACGTGCACTCGAACATTCTAATCCAAATTAAAAAAAGAAACCATTTGGCGCGTGGGCAATCAGGTAATCTCTCTGCATCTCTTATTGTACCAAAAACGGAACAAAGATTTTCGCCTGAACGTTGTTTCCATCATCGCTCCCGCCCTTAAGGGTCGATTTTGTTTTTGTTTCCATTGCAGTAAAATAGAGTTAATATTCAACTAAATCTCATTATATTCTGTTGACGACTATTTTGGATCTCTTAAAAACTCTATCTGAGCAGGCTACCGTTAGTCAGGTGAATTCAAATGGACTATAATCCTTTCGGGCCATTGCAAACGCTAGAAAGGAATAGATAATTAATTAATTATGTAGTCTATTTGAATTCAATTAAAATTTCTGTGAGCATCTCTTTATATTTGCAAGTTACACACGATTTTTTTTGAAAAAATAAAAAAGAGATGTACCTACATTCGAGCGATGTTTCCATCATCGCTGCTGCGATGACGACGAATTTAAGGGAAGATTTTATTTTTTGTTTCCATTGCAGAAAAATAGATATCACATTTACTCATTTAGTCTGTTGCGCACAATTTAAGTTTTCTTAAATCCTCTCTCTGAGCAGTCGACCGTTGTTTTGAAATCGGCTATACACATGCACCATAGGTTTTCCACCACATCCAAATACAACTTCTCCTGCAAACGTAGAAGTACGAATATAACTACTGAAAAATGTACGGAAAAGAAGTATAGCCCGTCCCAACTTAAGTGAAAATTTCTTGCGCAGGTCTCCTCACATCAGGGATTTTATTCTAACAGAACTACTTTTCCAACCAGAACTACAGCTAAAAACGCGCATTTCATACAACAAATATACCCCTGCTTACGAAAACATCTCTCTCGATCAACGATCTAGTGTTGGGTAACTCATACATGAGGTGGTACAAATGTCCCATACAAAAGATCTAAATGTTCCAACACTGCAAAAATAATTTTTGTACCACCTCTCAAATGTGTTACAAACTCACATCGAAGAGCACAAAATAAAATGTCATGTCAATAATACAAGCACACGGAAAATTACTCACGACTTCACACATTCACATTATTGCCTGCAGTAGCAGTTAAACTCGTTTAAAAAAGGGTACACACATATATCCAAAAGCGTCTCTTTCTCTTTTCCTTTCATTTGAGTTTTGAGGGAGGATATAGATACATACAATATAGGTAACACTTCAATTGAGTTGGGGTATTTGGACTGTGACATTGAGGTAAAAGTAATGAATAGAGTGAATCCTCATAGCTCATTCTCATTGCCTCATTTGTATGGGACATGGGACTTTTGAGGTAAAGGTAAGCAATAACTCATTGCCTCATTTGTGTGGGACATGGGACTTTTGAGGTAAAAGTAAGGAATAACTCATTGCCTCATTTGTTGGGGACATGGGACTTTTGAGGTAAAGGTAAGCAATAACTCATTGCCTCATTTGTAGTGCGATAGCAGAACTGAGGCAATGAGGTGAGTGTGACAAAGTGAGAAAAAGTATTGTCTATTGTCTGGTCACTCTCCCTACATCATTTATAAATTTTGTGGCGCGACTGCGGGTATGGATTTACATTACATACACTTTGTGAAAATGCAAATGTAGATGCTATCATTTTGTTTTAACTTTTAAAGGAATTTTTAGGCAATTTGGACTGGACCATACAATTAGTTCACTTAAATAGATAGATATACGAGTACTTCATACGAATAAAATTTTCTTGAGGTATGTAAACTTACCTACCTACATAATACCTAATATTTAATTTTTTTGTACCTACTACATTATATGAGCACAAACCTCAATTGAGGTGAGTACCTCATTTGAGGTGGGACATTGTACCACCTCATATTCCAAAATGAGCACCTCATACAAACTCATAAAAAAAACGTGTCCTACCCAACACTACAACGATCGAGACATGAGTGATTGTCCACACAGAACCGTCGTTGGCTCATGCAAAAGATACACATTTACCCACTCCAAGGAAAAGGGAAATTTTCTGGGTGTTGCACTTCTCAAATATGTGTTTAGTAATGAAAGCCAGAGTTTTGAGTAACTATTAAAAAGGGTTGCATGGGCACGCAGGTAGACAGGTAGATTTTTAGGTTAGTTGAGAAAAGATGGGTCACTTTTCTGCTCACTTAAAATCGACCTGGCTCGCCCGATACGACTTTCATGGAAAGGCCTAAGTGTCCAATTGTCTACATACATTTAATAACCCATTTTTTCAAGTGCATAATAGGTATATTTTTACTACAAATAAAACTCCAGCTAATTTATTTTTTCAAACAATATCTTTTATTGATACGTATTCATTTTCTTTGCTTTACATTATTTTATGTCAATTGTGCTATTTTTCATGATTTCTTAATTTTCTTGATTGTAATGTTTTACTTCGTGCATGAAACTTTTTTCATGAGTTACTACAATAATTAATTGGTAAAACTCGATGACAGTTAAAACACGTATCAATAATAAAACAATTACGTTTTCCAATATAGCTGCAAAAAAGATAAAGTAGAGAAAAGCATTAACAATTTCATGCGATCAACAATACTTTAAAAGAGAAAAAATCCCTTAAATAAATTGCTACTGCGCATGCTGGGATATTTCTTTTACTTTGGGATGAACTATACTTCTTTTCTTAGCAAAGGTAGTACTAAAGAAGTACTTTTTTTTAACGTCTGAAGTTGTAGTTGTGCACTTCTTTTCGTAGTAAATGGAAGTACTTAAGAAGTAGTTGTTTTCTACTGGTGCCTTTAAATTATAATAAAACATCAATACACGTTAACATTTTAAATTCAATTCGTTTTTATTTACAAGTTATATTTATTTATTTATATTTATAATTATTCCTTGTTGTGTGCATTTAAGACGCATCGTCGCATCTCTTTTTCAATTTTTTCGTGGCCGAGTAATCTATCACAACAGTCTGAAATTGGAAGTTAAGCAGTTATGCTAAATTGTTCATACAACTTTCATGAATTCAATTACATACCAACATTTTTTTTTAAATACGAAATTAACGCGTTCAGCGATCCCTTTCCGACTCGTCCATCTAAATTAAAATCCACATATACCACGTCAGTAGCTAAGAAACGGAAAACATTTTCCAATTTTCCATTGTACTCGTATTTCCTTAAATAAGTTTCCTGAAATGTTTTTTTTTGGTAAATAGTTACTTGTTATAATTAAATTATTTTTACCAATTTTCCGGCAAACACAGAGTCTTCTAGACGAAGCTCAACATCGCTCATCATCATTGCCGACCGATCTCGTTGACACGCGCTAAAAGATTAAACTGATTCGAGTAATTTTAAAAAATGTCAGCTGCTTTTGCATATTTTGCAAAATGTCTAGACTTCGGTCGATTCTTATTGTCCAGATAAAGATCGACTGCATTTGGATTGTCACAGTGTAAAAACAACAACAACAATAGTGGAAAAAAAGGATTATCACAATTTTGCCTCTTTTATATGGGAAACAGGTTTTATCTGTATAGTACTTCTACAAACGCAGAGTATATACATCGATCAGCCGAATACTAATACTTAAATAGAATACAAACACATTCACAAAAACATGTTTCTTTGTAGTAGTGTTTTCGAGAAACTACTGACTTTTGGTTTGCAGGGTCAATCGTAAGATACAAATTTTTTTTTCATAATGATTTTATAAAGGTGTCCGGACTTATATAATTTTGTTGTAATGCTGATTAACTTTTTGTGACCAGCTTTTCTTGTTCGTGATAATGACTTGCTTTGTTACGTTTGATTCCATTTTTAATGCTGTTGTGAAGGGACCACACTAGCGTCCACTTAATTTAGTTCCTCCAGTTACAAATACGGACCCCGGAAGGCACACGACATCTGTCAACCACCTTCCAATCAAGCCCACCGTAGTGTATCAGGTAACACAACACCTCACAAAACAATTAAATTAAATATGTGTTCGCCAAGAGGCACTACGGATAGCCGGCAAATAGCAGGCCGCGGCAAATATCGCTCATATTGCAGTTTCATATCCACTGCATGGTCAATGCACTACGTATACGAAATACTGCCAAGACCTTGGAAGCATTTTGTATTCTTAGTTCGCATTTCCACAAGAGGCTATGAAGCGAGCATGAGGCTATTGACAAATATGCCGATTCGCCAATTAAATTAATATTTTTTTTATTAGGGGTTCGGTATTTGTGACTGGGAAAGAAATTAATAAACAATTATATTTTAGCAGATTTAGCGATTTCTGCACTAATATTTAAGCTTACGTAGCAATTAAGTTAGGGTATAAAAGTAATGTAATTTGAAAATAAAGAGCACTCATTCTCCGGACGAGAGACTGAGCCCTACCTACAATCAATTGTTCTGACTAGCTTTTCAGCTGAAGAACCCCCTCTCGTCGATTATCCACCTCAAGGAAGCATACGTGCATCAGAGGTTTGAGCTGACTGGCTTTTTAGCCGAAGCGATGGTAATCGACCTAACAAAGGAGTTAGGGGTTCTCACCGTACGTTGCCGCCAGGACCAGGCTACGTTACATGGCGATCCTGCCAGGAGTAGGGCAATAACTACCTCCACAGTAACCATCAAGCTAATAATTGCAAGTAGAACCAAAGTTTTTAGTTTCCGAGACTGCTGTCGGAAATATGTTAATTTCGACCCGTGCCAAAATATTTCTTATTTGGTCGGAATGTTAAAAAAACAGAAAAATCAAAAACTAAGTCATCTAAGGCATGAGTATTGTACGCCGACTATCAACAGAAGATGTACGAAATCTCACCAAAGCATAAACTTTTAAGTTAGAAAATACTGTAAAGAACATCCTAATATTTTTGATCTACCATTTCAGAATGTACTTTAAGGCAATTCATTACACAGCCCACCCACCACACCCAATTCTCAGCGTACTACCCATACATTTCAAAATGACATACATTCGAGGCTGGAAATGTATGATTCTCGTTTGGCTCAGATTATGGAGTGAGCCAAGTTCAGCGCCTGATACCAGTGATGATCATCGAGGAGAAGCGACCAGCCCTGTTATAGCTTATTTAAATTAATATTTACAAAGATTAGTACCTACTTAAAAAAAAAATAGTAATATAGAGAATAAATAAAATAATTATTATACCTAGAAAAAAACGTAATGAGACTAGAATGGTTTTCCAATACATAGCAAAAACAATAGGTATTCCGCAGATTGGGTCGAGGTCTTTCTTCTATTTTCTTTAGTGAAGTTCGGTACTAGATGTTCGCATTATAATAGCTAGCACGTTTACTCGGCATTTTTCCTTTTCCTACCCAGCGTTCCATCAAATTGATAGGATTTCTCTTTCCGAAAACCTTTGGTAAATCCACCCGACAACAAAATGAGTGAATTCGACTTCAGTACGGCACAAAAACTGCCAGTGCTAAACTGCGAAGTTAGCACCAGCCGAACCGAAAACATAAGGGATTTCCTGAATAGTGTCGAGTTTTACTATGACACTCTCAGCGACGCGGCCAAACCCACACTCATAAAGTTCTTAATGAAATGCAAGATCCAAGGCAGAGCATTAACAGAACTTGGGTCTGCCAATCCAGCAACGTTTGGTGAACTAAAAACCAATCTCATAGCCAAATGTGGAGCTAGAGACACTATAGAAAGCCTCCAGCACAAACTCGACAAGCTACGCCAACGAAATCGGTCAATGCGGGAGTTTGTGTCCAAAGTTGAATGTCTCGTAACCAAAATGACCGAGTTAGAAACAAGCGGACTAGGAGAATCAGCTCGCGATATATTAACAAGAGCAAACGAACGCAGGGGGTTAGCATTCCTCAAGCAGGGGGTCAATGAAAGATACAAGATCATTCTCGACAGCGCCCGCCATACCAAATTTCAGGACGCTATCGACCACCTGCTGGAGATAGAAACAGACAACAATCCAGCCCCAGAATCGGTGCACTACGCGAACCATAACCAACGAGTCTCACCGCACACGAATCAGTTTCGTAACCAGGGAAATATAGGGCGAAATTTCAAAAATGAGGGCAACCGAAGAGAGGCAACTTATATGGTAAATCAGGGAAACGAATTACCCACCGAAAGGGAAGCCGACCATTCGGGGGGGGAACCACTAACCCCACTGCCGATCGCGATTTGTGCAGGGGGGATAGCAAACGGCCTATATGTGCATATGAAAGGTAATAACAGGAAAGATATAATTTTTTTAATAGATACAGGTGCATCGATCTGCACAATTAAGCAGGTTGTACTAAATCAGGGTACCCCAATAAATAGAAATAACAAAACAACAATAATGGGAATCTCGGGTGACATAACAACGCTAAGAACATGTACTAACACACTCTTGTTAGGAGAATTCATTACAACCTACACGTTTCACGTAGTACCCGACTCCTTCCCAGTACAAGTAGACGGTATCGTTGGAGCTAATTTCCTTAAAGATTTCGCAGCAATAATAGACTTAGAATATTTCACTTTAAAATTAACAATAAACAATAAACAAATTTCATTACCTATAGTTAACAAAGACCAAGTAGTATCTATTTCACTCTCGCCCAGGTCCGAATCCACATACTGGGTCGACAGCCAACATTCGGACGTACGGGTATTCTTTTTACAACAATTGTGTGAGGGCGTATTTATGGCAAGCTCCATATCGCAGGCCAGGCAAGGCAAAATGCCGGTAAAAATCTTAAATACCCGTGAATCCGAGGTGAAATTGAAGTGGATAGAACCACAATCCAAACCGTTATCTGAATACTACGTTCTAAAAAGCGAAACCCCTGAGAGATCACCGTCCACCCGACTACAACAAGTACTTGCTGAAATCAGTTTTGAAACATTGAACAAAGAAGAACGATCAGAACTGGAGCTAATATGTACCAAATTCCAAGATATCTTCCATCTCAAAAACGACAAATTGGCATACATACATATAGGTCAGGCCCACATCTCGCTCAAAGACGGAGCTACCGCTAAGTATTCTAAACCCTATAGGCTACCGCATTCTCAAAAAAATGATATACACACAGAAGAACAAAATATGTTGGCAGATGATATTATCAAGCCATCCGTTTCGGCATGGAACTCACCTATCTTGATTGTACCCAAAAATAAAGATCCCATCACGGGACTACAAAAAGTCAGACTGGTGATCGATTACCGAAAAGTAAACGAAGTAATCGAGGACGATAAGTTTCCACTGCCCAACATAACTGACATTTTTGATATGATCGGAGGAGCAACATACTTCTCCTGCATAGACCTCAGCCAAGGGTATTACCAAATGGAATTAGCGGAAGACAGCAGACCTTACACCGCATTCTCAACCGAAAATGGGCACTACCAACTGAAACGTCTGCCCATGGGTTTGAAAACGTCACCCAGCACATTTTCGATAATGATGTCTGTTGCTATGTCAGGCCTAACCTATTCCCGGTGTTTTGTATATCTTGACGATTTGATTGTGTTTGGCCGAACACTTGAGCAACACAATAAAAACCTAATGGAAGTTTTTCAAAGACTCAGAGAAGTTAATTTAAAGATTCATCCCGGAAAATGTTCTTATATTTGGGGCACATAATCTCGGAAAAGGGCATAATACCTGATCCATCAAAATCTGAGGTTATGAAAAATTTTCCAGTACCACGAGATGCGGATGCAGTCAGAAGGTTCGTGGCGTTTGCCAACTACTACCGCAAATTCATACCAAATTTTGCCACGATAGCCCTTCCGCTAAACAGATTACTACGGAAAAATTTTGAATTTGGCTTTAATGAGGATTGCATGACATCTTTCAATGCACTCAAAAACTTTCTCAAGCCCGAAAATTCTTCAATTCCCGAATTTTGAAAAGGAATTTGTACTTCGAACAGATGCTTCAGGATTCGCTTTAGGCGCCGTCCTGTCGAACTACGACGACAGACCAGTGGCATATGGTAGCAGAACTCTTAACAGTGCAGAGCAAAAATACAGCACAATCGAAAAAGAGTTACTTGCCATAGTCTGGGCTGTAAAGCATTATAGACCATACCTGTTCGGAAGACGCTTCAAAATTCAAACCGTATACTTGTTCTCACTGAAAGAACCCTCAAGTAGATTGACTAAATTCAGGCTGCTACTAGAAGAATATAACTTCTATGTGGAGTATTCCCCAGGAAAAGAGAATAGTACCGCGGATGCTCTGAGCCGAATAAAAATGACTTCCGAAGATTTCAAAGAACTATACATCTGCACAACTACAAGAGCTCAAAGTCGGAAACAAAAAACTGATCAGAATATAAAAATTATAAGCAAAGAAGGAACTAATAAGAATAAAATAACGGAGTTATTAAAACCGCCCGAAGGTCGACTGAAAATAGTCGAGTTAAAGATAGTGAATAGTTTCGAAGAAGAAGATTTTAAAAATTTTATTAGGTCCAAACCTTGTGCTAGGATACGTACCAGCAAGGAATTGTTTGATCTTAAACCGGTCCAAAATAAGCACTACCGCCCGATCGACATCATTTGAACAAATGTTGTCGAGGGACGTGCAGAAAACTTGCGAACCGATGAGCAACAGAGGATCCGAGACCAGCACTACAGCTCGATCAGCATCATTTGACCAAATGTTGTTGAGGGACCTGCACGTGCAAGGGATATGCGGACCTTTAGCTATTAGAAAGGTTTATATAACCAAAGAAGAGTTAGGAAAACTCCCAGGCGGCCGCCATAAAATAAAAATAAATATATTAAAGAAAAAATTACAAGAATTATTTAAAGATAGCAACTTAGAGGTGCACCTAATTGCTAATACAATGGAAGTATCAGACCCATGCAGCAGAAAACTATTACTAACTGACTATCATATGCTCCCCACAAGCGGACATGCTGGAATCAATCGCATGCTACGCAATCTAAAAAAGAAGTATTTCTGGACGGGCATGCAGAACGATGTAGCCACATTTGTTAAACACTGTCCCAGATGCCAAAGAAACAAACACATCCAGCCTAGAAAACAACCTATGACAATTACAACTACCGCAGAATCATCCTTCGATAAAATCTTCTTAGATTTAGTAGGCCCTCTAGACGAAGCCGAGAATGGCTCGAAGTACATCCTAACCTTACAAGACGAACTAACGAAATTGGTAGAAGCTATTCCACTTCCAAATAGAGAGGCTACAATGGTAGCTAAGGGACTAGTGGAATGTTTCATTTTAAAATACGGAGTTCCTGGTACAATAGCATCGGACCAAGGCACCGAATTCTTAAATAGAGTATTTCAAGACATCTGCAAATTATTAAAGATAGAACAACTACAATCTACCGCGTACCATCACGAAAGCATAGGAGCCCTAGCAAATTCACACAAGGTTCTAGGAGCTTACCTTAGGAATTACGTAGCCGACAACCACACAGATTGGAATAGCTGGTTACCTTGTTATGTGTTCTGTTATAACACCTCAGTACATTCAGAAACAGGTTTCACTCCTTTCGAACTAGTATTCGGTAGACAGTGCAATCTACCATCGAATGTAACAAATAAGGTAGACCCAGTATACAAGTACGAAGACTACGTAATAGATTTAAAGAATAAATTGCTAGTTGCTCATAGAGATGCCCGGGATACTCTAATAGCCAAAAAGAACATTAGGAAAAACAGGTATGACACCGATTGTAAAACGAAACGCGCGGATTTCAATGTAGGTAGTTTAGTTTTGCTTAGGAACGAAAATAGGAAAAAACTCGATCCAATCTACATCGGTCCTTACGAGGTAATATCCCAAAACGGGGTAAATTGCGAGATAAAATATGAAAACAAAAGATTGAAAGTACATAAAAACAGGTTAAAACCATTTTAGGTATAAAATATATAAATATATACTAAAGATCTAGAATATTATAATTTGAAAAAAAGGGGGGAGGAGAAAGAGGACCTCCTGACCCTTCCAACAAATTTGCCTAGTTAAATTTAAATTTTATTTTTTTTTCTTCTTTCTATAAACATTGTTATTATATAATTTTCTTTTTATAACCTCATTTACCCAGTACGTAAGCAATCATGTAAACCACTTCTTTAACATATAAGCACAATTGTTAATCAGTATAAAAATAATTATTATGTATGAACCCATTTTTAATTATAAACATTATAACCTTATTTGCCTAGTAAAATGTATTATTATGTAACATTCCATTTTTTTAACCCTATTTATCTAGTAAGTAAGCATCAATGTAAACAACCAACATATAAGCACTATCATTAATCCTTGTAAAATGTATTACTATATAACATTCCATTTTTTTACCCTATTTCTCTAGTAAGCAAGCATCAATGTAAACAACCTCTTTAACATATAAGCACCATTATTAATCATTTATTATGTACAATTCCATTTTTAGTTATAAACATTATAACCCATTGTCTAGTACGTAAGCATCAATGTGAACCACATCTCTAACATATAAGCCCTATAATTAATCATTCATTATAAACGTTATTGTTAGAACTCAGTATTACAGATCCCTGGCTTATAAAAGTGGCGCGATAAAAGAAATCAACACACATCTTAATTTCTTTTTCCCCCGGGAAGGGTGGTGTGAAGGGCCCACACTAGCGTCCACTTAATATAGTTCCTCCAGTTACAAATACGGACCCCGGAAGGTACACGACATGTGTCAACCACCTTCCCATCGAGCCCACCGTAGTGTACCCGGTAACACAACACCTCACGAAACAATTAAATTAAATATGTGTTCGCCAAGAGGCACTACGGATAGCCGGCAAAAAGCAGGCCGCGGCAAATATCGCTCATATTGCAGTTTCATATCCACTGCATGGTCAACGCACTACGTATACGAAATACTGCCAAGACCTTGGAAGTATTTTGTATGCTGAGTTCGCATTTCCACAAGAGGCTATGAAGCGAGCATGAGGCTATTGACAAATATGCCGATTCGCCAATTAAATTAATATTTTTTTTATTAGGGGTTCGGTATTTGTGACTGGCAAAGAAATTAATAAACAATTATATTTTAGCTTTGTGCATTAATATTTAAGCTTACGTAGCAATTAAGTTAGGGTATAAAAGTAATGTAATTTGAAAATAAAGAGCACTCATTCTCCGGACGAGAGACTGAGCCCTACCTACAATAATTGTTCTGACTAGCTTTTCAGCTGAAGAACCCCCTCTCGTCGATTATCCACCTTAAGGAAGCATACGTGCATCAGAGGTTTGAGCTAACTGGCTTTTTAGCCGTAGCGAGGGTAATCGACCTAACAAAGAAGTTAGGCGTTCTCACCGTACGTTGCCGCCAGGACCAGGCAACGTTACACTGTCATCGTTTTCTGACTTTGATGGAATATGTAGGTAAGTCGAGGTTCGTATCTAATAACATATTTTGGTCTTTTTGCTAAAGCGGGACATTTTGGCACGCGCTGGGGACAGCGGGACAGACTGCTTAAAAGCGGGATTGTCCCGCCGAAAGCGGGACGTATGGTCACCTTAGTGATACATCAAAAAATCAGAATAATTCTCCTGATTACAAATATGTATGTCCCAGACGTTTTCTTTTCAGCCTTCACCCCGCCAGACGTCCTTTAGTATCCTTAAAAATCTTTTTATTGAAAACTCGTGAAGAGAATAAAAATGAAGTTAACGAAGACGAGGGAGAAAACGAAGACAACGAAAATGAAAACAACGCCGACGGCGACAACCAGGATGGTGACAACGATGAGGAGAAGAATGAATTTTGTCATAGTGGTGGTGCAAATTCAACGTTAATGAAACAAAATGAACTCCTCATGAGAGAGTTAAATCTAATAAAAAAAGAAAAAGAGTTGCTAGACAGAGAAAATGAACTCTTAAAACAACAGGTGGAGTTGGAGAAAAAACAAACGGTTGAAGACAAAGAAACGAACAAAAATGATAGACAACGAATGACAACAGATGACAAAGAAGAGAGAAGATACAACACTTACAAAGATATACTGCCCGATTACGATGGTGGAGTAAACTTCGAAATTTAGCTAGCACAACTGAGAAGCCCTGAACAACTGGTCAGCAACTTAAAGGGGAAGGCCCAGCAGTGGTTGTTCTCAAAACCGAAGTTTGCTGAAGACAGTCTTGATGATTTGCTCTGTGAGATGACGGAGATGTTTGGTACCAAGGAAAACAAACTGATAATGAGGCGAAAATTCGAAGCACGGAAATGGCGATACAATGAAACGTTCCATGACTATTACAACGAGAAGGTGGTACTGTCAAAAGGAATGGACATTGACGAGGACGACTTTGTTGAATACGTGGTGGAAGGCATCAGCGATACAAATTTAAGGCTATGGGCACTCGTAAGTGATTACAAAGATCGTTCGCATTTACCACAGGCATTGGGTAAAGGGGAACAACCCAAACCAAACAACGCACAGTCAACATCAACGACAACGATAATCCAACAAAAGAAAGAGGGGCCAAGGTGCTACAACTGCAACTGCATTGGACACATCGCTACAGATTGAAGAAAAACGAAGCGGGATTATGGAGCATACTACGGGTGTGGCTCGATGGAACATCGACTGACGGCGTGCCCCAAGAAGAAGTACCTGCACAGTCCAGCTACTAGAAAAAGAAAATGAAGATTTCCTAAGTTATTTGTATTTAACAATAAGAGTAGATAATAAATCACAAAATTTCTTCCTAAAATGCCTAATAGACACCGGTAGACCCATAATCTTCGTGAAACAGTCGTGTGTTGAAAACGGAGTAAAGTTAAACCTAAATACTAGTCATGTATCTTATTTCGGTATAAATAAAAGTAAACTATTAATTATTGGAAAGTTCTGGTGTTGTGTTCAATGAGAAGGCGTAATGATCTCACTGGAGTTGTACGTAGTTGACGAATAGTCGACTGGCTATGAGGTGGTTCTGGGAAGACGTTTTTTGAAAGCTGGTAATTTTAAGTTAGTTTCGAATTATAACGACAAAAGTGAAAACAACGATAGGTATAAAGTTAAACAAAATTATGGAAAATATATAGAAAATGTTAACAAATCAGTTTGTAACCAAAACGTAAGCGAACTAATTGTAAATAAAAGTTGTATAACAAAAAACAACGTAAAAGATGATGAAGGGAAAGACGGAAGTTTTGAAAAGTCTTTACGTTTGATAGATTGTGATCATAACGTTTACGAGGAAGAAACTTTAACAATTGGACAAAATATAGATCATGCAACACAAAAATATTTACGTGACATTTACAAAAATTGTTATTTGGTGCCTCGTCGTCCGGTAGAACCACTAGTAAAAACAGAGATGAAATTGAATTTGAATTCTGCTAAACCTTTTTATGGACCGCCTCGTAGGTTGTCATACATAGAGAAGTCAGAATTAAATAAATTGTTAGACGAATATTTAGAAAAGGGCTACATTAGAACAAGTGAGTCATAGTTTGTTTCTCCTATAGTGTTGGTAAAGAAAAAAACAGGAGACCTTAGATTGTGTTGTGTATAGACTATAGAGCTTTAAATAAAGTGACAACAAATGATAGTTTCCCGATTCCGTTAATAGATGATTTGTTAGATCGCCTGGCAGACAAACGAGTGTTTACAAAGTTAGATTTAAAGAATCGTCGAACTAGTTTTGCACCACGCCATAATGAGGGCAACCGAAGAGAGGCAACTTATATGGTAAATCAGGGAAACGAATTACCCACCGAAAGGGAAGCCGACCATTCGGGGGGAACCACTAACAGCACTGCCGATCGCGATTTGTGCAGGGGGGATAGCAAACGGCCTATATGTGCATATGAAAGGTAATAACAGGAAAGATATAATTTTTTTAATAGATACAGGTGCATCGATCTGCACAATTAAGCAGGTTGTACTAAATCAGGGTACCCCAATAAATAGAAATAACAAAACAACAATAATGGGAATCTCGGGTGACATAACAACGCTAGGAACATGTACTAACACACTCTTGTTAGGAGAATTCCCTACAACCTACACGTTTCACGTAGTACCCGACTCCTTCCCAGTACCCGTAGACGGTATCATTGGAGCTAATTTCCTTAAAGATTTCGCAGCAATAATAGACTTAGAATATTTCACTTTAAAATTAACAATAAACAATAAACAAATTTCATTACCTATAGTTAACAAAGACCAAGTAGTATCTATTTCACTCTCGCCCAGGTCCGAATCCACATACTGGGTCGACAGCCAACATTCGGACGTACGGGTATTCTTTTTACAACAATTGTGTGAGGGCGTATTTATGGCAAGCTCCATATCGCAGGCCAGGCAAGGCAAAATGCCGGTAAAAATCTTAAATACCCGTGAATCCGAGGTGAAATTGAAGTGGATAGAACCACAATCCAAACCGTTATCTGAATACTACGTTCTAAAAAGCGAAACCCCTGAGAGATCACCGTCCACCCGACTACAACAAGTACTTGCTGAAATCAGTTTTGAAACATTGAACAAAGAAGAACGATCAGAACTAGATGTACCAAATTCCAAGATATCTTCCATCTCAAAAACGACAAATTGGCATACACACTAGGGTGGAGCACGGATGTATGATTTTTTTTTTTGTGATTCGGAATTCTAATAGGGGGGGATTGGTGCGTGTAATATTCTCCAAATGTAATATTTTAATATTTCTTAAATATACAAGACGACCTTTCTATTCAGTGATAGCGTATGAATTAAGTTTATATTTTTATTATTTGATATAGTTCTATGACAATGTATACAGTGTTGCTAGACAACACATTTCTAATATTGTGATACAATATTGTCAGACACTACATCTATTCTCTTCTTTTGAAAATTAAATGAAAACTATTTTTTTTTAAATTAAGTTAAATTTTAAGTATACAACTAATGTTGCATTGATAAATCGTAGTCTTGGAGATGTGATGGCATATTTCTCTTTCGTGTGATGCTAGCTGATGTTTGTATTTCCGAGCGGTCTTTCTTTGGTGCCGAGTTTGTTTGTGCTGGTGATGATAAGATTTTTGTTGTTGTTGTTATTGGCTGAGTTAATGTGGTTGGTGGAATCTTTTTAACATGTGCGACATTTCTTCGATACCGAGCACCGGTGCCTGCATTTTCAACAGTCACCTGCGATCCTTTCCGTTCCATGACTTTGTAAACTGTGGGCTCGAACTTGGTAGCTAATTTATTTGTTATTATCTGCCTTTTTACTACCACTTCATCCCCTTCTTCAATATCATTCGTTTTCGCGTGACGCTTACGATCAGCATATTCCTTTCCTTTCGACTTCATTTCTGCGTCTTTATCGCGCAACTCGTCATCAATTTCTATTCGTTGCTTAAAAGATGGTAATTTGTCACGAATGTTACGGTTGAACATTAATTCAGACGGTGTTTTTAAAGTAACCGAATGAGGAGTTGACCTGTACATCAGCAAGAATTTTTGCAAATCCTCTCGCCAATTTCCTTTTTCATGCTGACAAATTATTAGTCTTTTTAACAATGAGCGATTTTGTCGCTCCACCTCCCCATTTTCCTGTGGCCAATATGGTGTCGTACTTTGTAATATAATATCGTTTATGCGACAGTATTTTTTAATTTCCTCACACACAAGCTGAGGGCCATTATCTGCTTTTACGGAAATTGGTAATCCAAAACGAGCGAAAATACATTCCAGTCGCTTAATCGTCTCCGTCGCATCAATGTTTTTCATTACGTCTACCTCGAAGTACCGGCTATAATAATCAATCACCAGCAGCAAATTGGCCCGATGGCAATGGGCCCTGAAAATCTATTGCTAAGTGCTCCGACGGAGCCGACGGTAACTCAGTTCTTCTTAAAGGTTCTGGTGCAGATGGTGCGCTTACTAAAATACAACCTCGACACTTTTTCACAAAATCTTCAACATGTGTATCCAACTTTGGCCACCACACTTTTGCTCATAGTCGTCGTTTCATCACAGTCATCCGTGGATGACCTTCATGACCCAACTGCAATATTCTTTCCCGCAGTGTTTGTGGGATAACGATTCGTGTACCACGAAGCATAATGTTGCGGGCGAAACAAAGTCCAATTTGGAATGTTTTGAATATCGATGCTTTGCCAGTCCAGTCATTTTCGTTGAGTGCTTTCTTTACTGCTCGTATTTCCTCATCACCTAATGAAATTTCTTCAATTTCTCGTAGTGTTATGGCTTTCGGTTCAGCATATGGCATAATCCACTTGATATATTCCTCTGTTTTGTTGCTTGTATCGGATATTTCATTGGTATCTGTCAGCAAACGGGAGAGAGAATCAGCAATGTTAGTTTTTCCTGGCTTGTATATCACCGTAAACGTGTAAGACATTAGCCTAATCACCCAACGTTCTATTTGAGCACATGGCTTTGATTTTGGCCCAAAAAGAGTTTTAAGTGCCTTATGATCTGTCACCAATTCGAAATTCCGTCCAAATAAATAATAATGGAATCGTTCAACAGCCCATACCAAAGCGAGTGCTTCCTTTTCCGTCTGTGCGTATTTCAATTCTGACTCCGTCAAGCTTCGACTGGCATATGCAATAATTCGTGCATCTCCATTTTGAAATTGTGTTAGTACTGCTCCCACTCCAACTGGACTAGCATCGGCTACAAGTCGTGTTCGATATTTTACATTAAAGGATCCAAGTAGTAAATTATCTGTCAGATTTCGCTTCAACGTTTCAAATGCCAATTGTTGTTCTGGGCCCCAATCAAAGCTGACTTCTTTTTTTGTGAGTCGCCGCAATGGTTCACTGACGGTTGCCAGGTTTTGAATAAATTTACCAACATAGTTCACCAATCCCAAAAAACTACGGACTTCCTCGGCGTTGGCAGGCGTACGAAATTGTTTTACCGCTTTAACTTTGTCATGCTTCGGTTTTATTCCAGATGCCGATAAAATGTGCCCATAAAATTCAATTTCCTCGACACCAAATTTGCATTTTTCTTTATTTAATGTTATGTTATATTCTCGCATGCGGTCTAGTACCTTTCGCAATCGTAAATCATGAATCTCTTTTGTTGGTGCGTAAACCACAATGTCGTCAATATAATTGATTACACCTTCGCACCCAATAAGTATTTGTTCCATAAGTTTTTGGAAGATCTCGGGTGCACTCGTTATCCCAAACATCAGGCGAGTGTATCGAAATAACCCCTTTCGCGTCATAAAAGTGGTACCTAATTTCCCTTGATTCTGGCGAAATTTCAACTTGGTGATAAGCCTGCTTCACATCCAGTTTTGAAAACCAATTCGCATCGCTCAAATGAGGCAAAAAGTCATCCATGGTTGGCAACGGGTGGTTTTCTCGCTCAACTGCCAGAGTTGCCCTACGCATATCCACACAAATGCGTACATCATCCTTTCCCTTCGGTGCGACCACTAGCGGAGACACCCACTTAGCAACACCATTTACCTGCTCGATAATTCCTTGGTGCAACATTTGCTCAATTCTGTCGTCGACTACCTTTTCCAATGCAACTGGTACTCGACGATATGGCTGTGTTACTGGTTTCACATCAGTCTTGATCGGAATATCAACCACCACACCTTTGATCCTACTAAGCGATTTGTAATCGATTTCTTTTGAATTAATATTATTGACATTGACGCTACTTATTTGTGACTTGAGATCGATTCCAATTTTCAGAACCCCTAGAGCATATCCCGTTTCATATCCAAGCAAAACTTTTCCTAGTTCATTGGCCACATAAAAATTTGCCAAGTTTTCGCTTTTTCCTGCTTTGATGACAGCGGTGAACATTCCAATGAACTTAAGTGGATATCCGCCATACGCGCGAAAATCGATATCAACCTCTTTCTGCTTGTGCGTAATTACAATGTTCTTGGCCTTCAAATCAAGCCATGATAGTTTGTCAATAACATTATATCGGACACCAGAGTCCACTATTAATTCGATTTCAATGCCGCCGATAGTACACCAACTCTTGTTACCGTCATCATTTGACTCAATGCAGAAAATATCTTCATTTTTCTTTCTGTTTGTGTCAATAGAGAAAATATCATCATATTCGTCTTCAATATTTGTACAATCAGATTTCACACCTGTGTCAACCATTTGTACATTTTCTTGCTTGAATTTGAAGCTTGCTTGTTCAGTATCTGGTTTACCGTTCTTTCGTTTACCAGTGAATTTAGTGTGGCTTGCAGATTCACGACGAAAACAGCATCGAGAAAAATGATCTTTTAGACCACAAGCGTGACATGTTTTTCCTTTAGCTGGACAACTATCATCTGATGCTTTATGGCCTTTCGACCCACACCGCCCACAAATAATTGAATAATTAAAGCTTTTGTTCGAGTTCAGTCTTCGAGAGCCTGTAAACTTTTGCTTGGTTTCGATTTTGCAAACGTTTTCGAACTAACGAAATTCGTAGAAGCTATTCCCTTTCCAAATAAAGAGGCTACAATGGTAGCTAAGGGACTAGTGGAATGTTTCATTTTAAAATACGGAGTTCCTGGTACAATAGCATCGGACCAAGGCACCGAATTCTTAAATAGAGTATTTCAAGACATCTGTAAATTATTAAAGATAGAACAACTACAATCTACCGCGTACCATCGCGAAAGCATAGGAGCCCTAGAAAATTCACACAAGGTTCTAGGAGCTTACCTTAGGAATTACGTAGCCGACAACCACACAGATTGGAATAGCTGGTTACCTTGTTATGTGTTCTGTTATAACACCTCAGTACATTCAGAAACAGGTTTCACTCCTTTCGAACTAGTGTTCGGTAGACAGTGCAATCTACCATCGAATGTAACAAATAAGGTAGACCCAGTATACAAGTACGAAGACTACGTAATAGATTTAAAGAATAAATTGCTAGTTGCTCATAGAGATGCCCGGGATACTCTAATAGCCAAAAAGAACATTAGGAAAAACAGGTATGACACCGATTGTAAAACGAAACGCGCGGATTTCAATGTAGGTAGTTTAGTTTTGCTTAGGAACGAAAATAGGAAAAAACTCGATCCAATCTACATCGGTCCTTACGAGGTAATATCCCAAAACGGGGTAAATTGCGAGATAAAATATGAAAACAAAAGATTGAAAGTACATAAAACAGGCTAAAACCATTTTATACCTATATACTAAAGATCTAGAATATTATAATTTGAAAAAAGGGGGGAGGGGAAAGAGGACCTCCTGACCCTTCCAACAAATTTGCCTAGTTAAATTTAAATTTTTTTTTTCTTCTTTCTATAAACATTGTTATTATATAATTTCCTTTTTATAACCTCATTTACCCAGTACGTAAGCAATCATGTAAACCACTTCTTTAACATATAAGCACAATTATTAATCAGTATAAAAATAATTATTATGTATAATTCCATTTTTAATTATAAACATTATAACCTTATTTGCCTAGTAAAATGTATTATTATGTAACATTCCATTTTTTTACCCTATTTGTCTAGTAAGCAAGCATCAGTGTAAACAACCTCTTTAACATATAAGCACCATTATTAATCATTTATTATGTACAATTCCATTTTTATTTATAAACATTATAACCTCATTGTCTAGTACGTAAGCATCAATGTGAACCACATCTCTAACATATAAGCCCTATAATTAATCATTCATTATAAACGTTATTGTTAGAACTCAGTATTGCAGATCCCTGGCTTATAAAAGTGGCGCGATAAAAGAAATCAAGACACATCTTAATTTCTTTTTCCCCCGGGAAGGGTGGTGTGACACGACATGTGTCAACCACCTTCCAATCAAGCCCACCGTAGTGTACCCGGTAACACAACACCTCACGAAACAATTAAATTAAATATGTGTTCGCCAAGAGGCACTACGGATAGCCGGCAAATAGCAGGCCGAGGCAAATATCGCTCATATTGCAGTTTCATATCCACTGCATGGTCAACGCACTACGTATACGAAATACTGCCAAGACCTTGGAAGTGCAGCAGACTGTACGAAGTCCTATGATATTTTTATTGAAAAAGTTTCTTATTATGTCAATCAGAGCACTTTTACAGAACGGGTTCGAAATTCACGAATAAAACTTAAACCTTGGGTTACTGATTCCTTGCTAAAAAAAATTAGAACGAAAAACAAGCTCAGAATTAAGTGCAATAAACACCCTCATAACCTTCAGTTAAAAAATAATTTTAAAGCGCTGAGTTCTGAAATAAAAAAAAAAAACTCCTTTGTGTAGAAGTAACTACTATAGAAATCTACTTAAATTATCTAAAGGTAACATCAAACAAGAAAGGAAGATTGTCAATAGTATTTTGAATAAATCTCAGCCTTCAAGAAAGAGTATTTTACTTCGCGATAATGATATGATTGTTTCGGATAAATATGTTGTTGCTGACAAATTTCTTTTTCTTTTTTCAACAATAGCTAATACGCTGAAACCTTAATTTAGTCCGTCTAAATGTAGATCTTGTAACTTTAGACATACTGAGCCCTTTCAAGATCGAAGTTTTTTTTATGAACCAATAACTCCTTTGGAACTTTTAAATGTAATAAGGTCATTGAAGAATTCTAACTCCTCTGGTCTTGATGGGATTTCAAATAAATTATTAAAAAACATAGCATTTTTTATTATAGATGTTCTTTCATATATTTTTAATATGTGCGTTTACTCGGGCGTTTTTCCTGAAGCACTGAAATGTGCAGACGTCTTACCGCTTTATAAAAAAGGCCAACAAGATTGCATATTTAATTATAGACCTATTTCGCTTCTTTCGCCAATTAGCAAAATCTTCGAAAAAGTGATGAAGATTAGATTTATAAAGTTTCTTAAAAAAATAAATTATTTCAGTTCTGTGCAATTCGGTTTTCAGGAAGGCAAATCTGCTGAAGATGCACTTTTACAGTTCTGTTCTCAGCTATATTCGAACTTGGACAAAAAATTAAATACAGCTGGTTTTTTTGTGGACATTGCAAAAGCTTTCGATATGGTAGATCATGGCTTATTGCTGGAAAAACTATACAAAGCGGGTTTTAGAGGCTTTGTATTCGATTGGCTTACATCATATCTAAAGAATAGGACTCAAAGAGTGAAAATAGATGAGTGTAGAAGTGGTATTCAGTATATAAACATAGGTGTTCCACAAGGCTCTGTTTTGGGACCTATACTTTTCCTTGTCTATATAAATTCGCTTTTTAGTCTTGAATTTAAAGGAGTACTAAAATCGTTTGCTGATGATGTAGGCTGTGCTTATGGCTCAGTAAGCCTTTTAGAACTTGTTTCGCAAATAAATTGGGACCTTAATTTATTAAGAGTATGGTTTGCTGAGCATAAACTTGTAATAAGCTCAAAGACAAAAATTATGTTTTTTAGTTTAATCAAGAGAAATTCTCCGGCTGTAGATATCTTCTTTCACGCGCCAGAATGTCAAAAATTCATGCTTACACACATGTGGATGTTACACCTCGGAAACTTTTTCTGGAAGCCATAATTGCAGTGTCAATTGCTTTTTAATTGAAAAAGTTGATGAATTCAAGTACTTGGGGTTAATCATTGACTCTAGTTTGTCTTTCGCAAGCCATACAGAGGCTTTAAGAAATTATTTTCGTCTTACGCTGAGAATTTTTTTCTATTTGAGAAGTGTTTGTTCTTTAAAGCTGTTACAATCTATATATTATGGAGTTTTCCATTCAAAACTGCAATATGGCATAAGCTGCTGGGAAGGTAGTCACTTCAATAAAATTCAGCCATTATTAACTCTCCAAAAATACACCGTGAGAAAAATGTGCCATAAAGATCGCCTGCATCACAGTTTTCCGCTATTCAAAAATTTGAACATTCTTCCAATCCGTCACCTTTACTGTTTTAATGTACTCAAAGCGATTTATGTTAAATCTGGTAATCTTAACTTTAGAGTTCTAGACAATTATAATCTTCGAGGCAACCTTTTAAATGTAGTACCTGTACCGCCTTTTCGCACCACAGCGTTTAGAAATTTTTTCACTGTTTCTTCATCTCGTTTATTTAACAGACTTCCACCTTCGCTAAGAACTGTCAGTTCAGATGTTACTTTTTGGAAAAAACTAAAAACTTGGTTAATGAGCTTAGAGTTTAGTGAAGTCGAAATTCTCTGCCGGGATTAATTTATTTTTTTTTTTTTTTTTTTTTTTACTTCGCGTACTAAATTTCTCAAACTCCAACCTATAACTTATTATATACATACTTGCAAATTATTTATTTTTAATTTATTTTTTCCCGTATAAACACATGGTTTTTTTTGTACTTGTCTATCTCTTTCTCTTTTGAAATACGAGTAACTTACAATATTTTGTTTTCTGTTTGCTAAATTGTAATATCTATCATATACATAATTTTGCTTCCGTCCTTAAACTTTTTTTTTTCTAAACTTTTTTTCTTTTCTAATTTGATATATCTTTTTTTCTTATATTTATTATTATTATTTTTTTTTAATTCCATATTTTAGTTTTCAAGGGTCACCCCACCCACAATTTGCTTAAGTACATAATATTCTTTTCATAATTTAAAAAAGGCATTTAACACTATTTTATTATAAAGTATAAAATGTCTCACATGTTTCTCATCTAAACTAAATTTGTATAGTATTGTCTTATCTTATTTGAACTATTGAGAAATAATAAATAAACTAAACTAAACTAAAGTATTTTGTATGCTGAGTTCGCATTTCCACAAGAGGCTATGAAGCGAGCATGAGGCTATTGACAAATATGCCGATTCGCCAATTAAATTAATATTTTTTATATTAGGGGTTCGGTATTTGTGACTGGCAAAGAAATTAATAAACAATTATATTTTAGCTTTGTGCATTAATATTTAATCTTACGTAGCAATTAAGTTAGGGTATAAAAGTAATGTAATTTGAAAATAAAGAGCACTCATTCTCCGGACGAGAGACTGAGCCCTACCTACAATAATTGTTCTGACTAGCTTTTCAGCTGAAGAACCCCCTCTCGTCGATTATCCACCTTAAGGAAGCATACGTTCATCAGAGGTTTGAGCTGACTGGCTTTTTATCCGAAGCGAGGGTAATCGACCTAACAAATAAGTTAGGGGTTCTCACCGTACGTTGCCGCCAGGACCAGGCAACGTTACACTGTCATCGTTTTCTGACTTTGATGGAATATGTAGGTAAGTCGAGGTTCGAATCTAATAACATATTTTGGTCTTTTTGCTAAAGCTTGACATTTTGGCACGCGCTGGGGACAGCGGGACAGACTGCTTAAAAGCGGGATTGTCCCGCCGAAAGCGGGACGTATGGTCACCTTAGTGATACATCAAAAAATCAGAATAATTCTCCTGATTACAAATATGTATGTCCCAGACGTTTTCTTTTCAGCCTTCACCCCGCCAGACGTCCTTTAGTATCCTTAAAAATCTTTTTATTGAAAACTCGTGAAGAGAATAAAAATGAAGTTAACGAAGACGAGGGAGAAAACGAAGACAACGAAAATGAAAACAACGCCGGCGGCGACAACCAGGATGGTGACAACGATGAGGAGAATGAATTTTGTCATAGTGGTGGTGCAAATTCAACGTTAATGAAACAAAATGAACTCCTCATGAGAGAGTTAAATCTAATAAAAAAAGAAAAAGAGTTGCTAGACAGAGAAAATGAACTCTTAAAACAACAGGTGGAGTTGAAGAAAAAACAAACGGTTGAAGACAAAGAAACGAACAAAAATGATAGACAACGAATGACAACAGATGACAAAGAAGAGAGAAGATACAACACTTACTTACAACACTTATATGATATTACCATGGTGTAGTAAACTTAGAAATTTAGCTAGCACAACTGAGAAGCGCTGAAAAAGCGTACAACATCGAAAGAAAAATGCTACGAAAATTACTGGTCAGCAAGTTAAAGGGGAAGGCCCAGCAGTGGTTGTTCTCAAAACCGAAGTTTGCTGAAGAAAGTCTCGATGATTTGCTCCGTGAGATGACGGAGATGTTTGGTACCAAGGAAAACAAACTGACAATGAGGCGAAAATTCGAAGCACGGAAATGGCGATACAATGAAATGTTCCATGACTATTACAACGAGAAGGTGGTACTGTCAAAAGGAATGGGCATTGACGAGGACGACTTTGTTGAATACGTGGTGGAAGGCATCAGCGATACAAATTTAAGGCTATGGGCACTCGTAAGTGATTACAAAGATCGTTCGCATTTACCACAGGCATTGGGTAAAGGGGAACAACCCAAACCAAACAACGCACAGTCAACATCAACGACAACGATAATCCAACAAAAGAAAGAGGGGCCAAGGTGCTACAACTGCAACTGCATTGGACACATCGCTACAGATTGAAGAAAAACGAAGCGGGATTATGGAGCATACTACGGGTGTGGCTCGATGGAACATCGACTGACGGCGTGCCCCAAGAAGAAGTACCTGCACAGTCCAGCTACTAGAAAAAGAAAATGAAGATTTCCTAAGTTATTTGTATTTAACAATAAGAGTAGATAATAAATCACAAAATTTCTTCCTAAAATGCCTAATAGACACCGGTAGACCCATAATCTTCGTGAAACAGTCGTGTGTTGAAAACGGAGTAAAGTTAAACCTAAATACTAGTCATGTATCTTATTTCGGTATAAATAAAAGTAAACTATTAATTATTGGAAAGTTCTGGTGTTGTGTTCAATGAGAAGGCGTAATGATCTCAGTGGAGTTGTACGTAGTTGACGAATAGTCGACTGGCTATGAGGTGGTTCTGGGAAGACGTTTTTTGAAAGCTGGTAATTTTAAGTTAGTTTCGAATTATAACGACAAAAGTGAAAACAACGATAGGTATAAAGTTAAACAAAATTATGGAAAATATATAGAAAATGTTAACAAATCAGTTTGTAACCAAAACGTAAGCGAACTAATTGTAAATAAAAGTTGTATAACAAAAAACAACGTAAAAGATGATGCAGGGAAAGACGGAAGTTTTGAAAAGTCTTTACGTTTGATAGATTGTGATCATAACGTTTACGAGGAAGAAACTTTAACAATTGGACAAAATATAGATCATGCAACACAAAAATATTTACGTGACATTTACAAAAATTGTTATTTGGTGCCTCGTCGTCCGGTAGAACCACTAGTAAAAACATAGGGGCGGGCTACAGTCCGCTTGGGCGAACTGTTGGATACCCTATTCTTATTCCTATATCTCATAAGTGGGCGTGACAAAAATTTAAAGGATTTTATCGAAAAAACTAAGCTTTTGTAAATAAAAACGCTCCCTAGCTCAAACTTTGGTTTTTCAATAAAATTGTTTTATTTAATTGTGGGCGTGTCAGTAGGCGGATTTAAAAAAAATTTAAGTATGAGCATAAAGGGCACCTAGAGAGTATATACTATAAATTTCAGCTCCCTAGCTCAAACTTTGGACTTTCAAAAATAAAAATAAAAAAATTGTGGGCGTGTCAGTAGGCGGATTTTGAAAATATTTACACATGAGCATAAAGGGCCCCTAGAGAGTATATACTAAAAATTTCAGCTCCCTAGCTCAAATTTTGGTTTTTCAAAAAAAATATTTTATTTAATTGTGGGCGTGTCAGTGGGCGGATTTTGAAAATTTTATGTCCCAAGCAGTTTTATGGGCCAAAGATCATATATAAAAAATTTCAGCTTTCTAGCTCAAAATTCAATTTTTCCCAAAATTTGTTTTATTTAATTGTGGGCGTGTCAGTGGGCGGATTTTGAAAATTTTATGTCCCAATCAGTTTTATGGGCCATAGATCATATATAAAAAATTTCAGCTCTCTAGCTCAAAATTCGATTTTTTCCAAAATTTTGTTTTTTTGAGTTTGTGGGCGTGTCTGTGGGCGGATTTCAAAAATTCTTAAACTTGATTATTTCGGGACCCTAGAGAGTATATGGTTAAAATTTCAGCTCTCTAGGTCCAGTTTAAAGGCCTAATTTTTGCCGACGGACGGACATGGCTAGATCGACATTACTATCGATGCTGATCATAAATATAGTAACTTTTAGGGGTCTACGGGCAATATTAAGGTATGTTACAAACTATGCGTCAAAATTAATATACCCCTAGAATAGGGTATAAACAGAGATGAAATTGAATTTGAATTCTGCTAAACCTTTTTATGGACCGCCTCGTAGGTTGTCATACACAGAGAAGTCAGAATTAAATAAATTGTTAGACGAATATTTAGAAAAGGGCTAGGTACATTAGAACAAGTGAGTCAGAGTTTGTTTCTCCTAGTGTTGGTAAAGAAAAAAACCGGAGACCTTAGAATGTGTATAGTTTATAGAGCTTTAAATAAAGTGACAACAAATGATAGTTTCCCGATTCTGTTAATAGATGATTTGTTAGATCGCCTGGCAGACAAACGAGTGTTTACAAAGTTAGATTTAAAGAACGGATTTTTTCATGTGTATGTATATGCATGAAGAATCCGTTAAATACACATCATGTGTTACACCTATAGGACAATACGAATTCTTAAGAATGCCGTGTGGGTTAAGAAATGCTCCATCAGTTTTCCAAAGACACGTAAACAAAATTTTCGCGGACATGATAAGAAGTCATAATATGTCTTGATGACGTAATGATAGCGACAAGGGATCTTAGTGAACATTTCATGATTTTAAAAGAAGTTTTCAAAAGACTAGTTTTAAACAAGTTAGAACTAAGATTAGACAAATGCGAATTTCTCCAAGCAAAGATAAAATATCTGGGCTATACTATTACGGGTGGAGGCATACAAGCAGACGATAAGGGATTTTAGTCAATAAAAATTTTCCTCTACCACAAAATGTACATTCAGTTCAAAGCTTTTTGGGTCTATGTTCATATTTTTGTAGGTTCGTGAAAAACTTTTCAATATTAGCTAAACCGCTTTACGATCTTACAAGAAAAAAACAAATTATTTCATTTCGGTGCAGAGAGTTAAAGTCATTTGAAATACTTAAACAAAAATTGATAGAATCTCCAATTTTAGCGTTGTATAACCCTAAGGACTATACAGAACTACACTGTGATGCAAGTGCAATAGGTTTAGGAGCTATACTTTTACAAAAAAAAAGATGATGGAAAATTACACCCAATATTCTATTTCTCCAAAAGAACGACAGACGACGAAGCGAAGTATCATAGTTTTGAGTTGGAAACTTTGGCCATTTTATTTTATTTATTATTTTTTTTTTTTTTTTTTTTAAAACAAGGTAATCCAAATCCCAGAGCACTCAGACTCGGTAACGTTCCATTGTACTACCAGGCAGAAATCCTCCTTTTTGGTGTAGAGGCATGTGATTGGGTGGTGTATGTTGTTGTTCCACATGGGGATTGAACCTGCACCGCACGGGTCACAAGCCAACACACTAACCTCTACACCGTCGCCACCCATAGTGGCCATAGTTAGTGCACTTAAAAGGTTCAGAGTAATTTACAAGGTAAATATTTTTTTTTTTTTTTTTTTTTTATAATAAGCGCGCACTAAAGTGATTTGTTGGGACCCTTATAATGTATTAGCTACACAGCGCGGGCGTTAAGGAAATTAGGGTGCGACGAAAAGGAGAGAAGCCGATGCACGTTGGTTTTGAATGCTTGTACGAGTAGGTTATAATGTGTAGGAAAAATGGAGCGGGGAAGAGCATTCCACATTCGTGTTGTACGGCTGAGGAAAGATTCCTTGAACTTCACTGTACGTCCGAATACAGGCTTGAGGGTGAACTGATGAGCATTCCTTGCATGACGGGCATTGCGGTTGAAATGTTCAAGGAGAGGAATGCAACTGGCAATTTCGTTTGAGCACTTATGGTGGAAATAACGATAAAACAACGAAAGGCAGGAGACATTACGACGATGACTAAGAGAGCCAATCGATCTCGCGATGTCTCGGTCGCCAATAGTTTTATCGCTCGTTGTTGGATAATGTCAAGTAACTCCAAATAAGTTATTGGTGCACCGGACCAGATATGAGCGTTGTACTCGAGTTTCGGGAGCGAATAAACGCCTTATAAATTGTAGCCAGATCAGAAGCGGTGAAATATTTCTTACAACGCTTAAGGAAGCCTAGACATTTCGCGGCATTCTTGGCGACACCGAATATGTGGTCATTCCAACGAAGGTTCTCATTAACACACATACCGAGAATGGAAAGTCTGTCGGTTTCAACGATGCAAGTGCCATTCATAGATAATGGCAGTGTGTGTGGGTTTTGCTTTAATGACAGGAGACAGCATTGTGTTTTGGAAGCATTAAATTCCACTCTATTGGTTTTACCCCACTGAGTTATGCTGTTAAGATCGGAATTTAATGAGCTTAAAATACATTGCCGTTCCAGTTCCACACCCGAAGATGAGGGGCGTGACCCAAGAAACGAATATGAGAAGCTGAGGGTACTGTCATCAGCAAAGGAATGGATTGGATTAGAAGTAACAGACAGGAGATCATTTATAAAAATGAGAAAGAGAGTCGGGGACAGAACAGAGCCTTGGGGGACACCAGCATTTATTTGGTGAGTTGCAGACTTGAAGCCGCCCAAAACAACTTGAATTGAACGGTCCGAAAGGTAATTTCTAATCCATTGAAGAAGAGTATCATCGATTCCAAATGCACGCATTTTCGACAAGAGAGCTTGATGCCACACTCTGTCAAATGCTTTGAAATATCAAGCGCAACAATCTTACTTTCACCACCCTGATGAAGAGATTGGTTCCACTTTTCGGTTAGATATGTCATCAAATCACCAGTGGACCTGTTGCTGCTAAAACCATACTGCCGGTCATTAAGCAGTTTTCGCGATTCAAAATATTTCGTTAGCTGACTTCTTATCAGCGTTTCCATGACCTTAGAAAAATGGGACGTAAGTGCAATTGGTTGTAGGAGGAGGGAGAAGAAGATTCGCCTTTTTTTTGGTACAGGCTGGACAAATGCTGTTTTCCATCATCCCGGGAAGAGTCCTGAAGAATAGGACAGATGTAAAAGCTCACGCAATGGTTTTGCCAGCGAAGAAGAACACCTCTTCAGGACGATAGGGGAAATACCATCTGGACCAGCGGATTTGTGAACGTCAAGATCTTGAAGTACTCTAGCCACTGTACGAGTGCGAAAGTTTATTGGTCCCATAGAGAATTCTACTAAAGTGAGCAGCAAGCAGATAGGCCTTATCTGTAGAGCTGACAGCTGGAATATCGTTGTAAATGAGTGTCGGGATAGATGACGAGGCCGAATTCTTGACGTTTTTAACAAATGACCAAAAGTTGTTACTACCAGTGGGACTTTGTAGTATTTTTTGCCTCAACTTTTGCTCATAGGAGAATTTGACACGATTAATGTGGGCACTGCAGTCATTTCTGGCTTGTTTAAACTTTTTACGGGTTTCCTCAGATGGGTTGGCTTTGAATAGCCGAAAACGTACCTCTTTTAACCTGATAGCCTCTTTGCAGCTCGAGTCACACCACGCGTTAACCTTGGGTTTGATACTTTTAATCCTGTTAGGGATAAAAGACTTCATACCCAGGTGAATTATGTTTGTGACCATATCAACAGCAGCATCCACGTCGCTGTCAGGAAGCACAGTACCAGTTAAAACTCTTAAAGAAACCGTTTAGTTTTCCCCAATTGGGAATAGTAACAGACTGCAACTCACTTACGATGACACTTAACAAAAAAGAACTAAATCCAAGAATAGCAAGGTGGTCACTAGAGCTTCAAAACTACGATTACAAACTTGAACATAGGGCGTACACGCATGCAACATGTGGATGCGTTAAGCCGTTCAACGAATATTTTTGTTTTAGAAACTAATACCTTTTAAGAAAACCTGGTCATATCTCAAGGTAAAGATGACATTTTACTAAAACTTAAACATTCATTACTGGTGTCAGAACATCAGTTATACGAAATGCGTAATGGGGTTATTTATAAAAATCAAAATGATGGAACAATTTTATTTTGCGTCCCGGAAAGTATGGAAAATCATGTTATGTATAAATATCATGTTATTGGTTCCCATGTTATTGGTTCCCGAAAATGAGAGAAAAAGTAAGTAATCATATACAAAACTGTTTAAAATGCATGGTTTATTCTTTCAAACATGGAAAGGAAGAAGGTTTTTTAAATAACATACCTAAAGGTGATGTACCGTTCGAGGTGGTGCCCATAGATCATTACGGACCAGTGGACCATTCCCGAAATTTAAAAAAAAACACATCTTAGTAGTCATCGACGCTTACACAAAATTTGTTAGATTATACACCACTAAAACAACTAACACAAAAGAAGTAGTTAAGGAGTTATCAGACTATTTTCGATTGTACACTAGGCCAAAATGTATAGCATCAGATATAGGCAGTGCTTTCACATCTATTGAGTTAAAAGATTTTTTGTTAGAAAATAATGTAAAACACGCACAAGTTGCGACAGGATCACCACAGGCAAATGGTTAGGTCGAAAGGGTCAATAGAAATATAGGTCCGATGATAGCCAAGCTAGTCAAACCAGAAGAAGGGGTGTATTGGGACCACGTCGTAGAAACTTTTGAGTTCACTTTGAACAACACCATAAATCGAATGATAGGAAAACATCCAAGCGTTATGCTTTTTGGGGTAAATCAAAAAGGAAAAGTGATAGACGAACTTAGAGACAACTTAGTGGAAGTTAAACAAAAGATAGTTCATAAGAGTCACAAACAGATAAGACAAGAAGCAGTTTTAACACAAGAACAAGCACAGGCTTATAATAAAAAGTATGTAGATAAGAAACGACAACAGCCAACAAAATATGAGTCAGGAGATTATGTGTTAGTCAAAAACTTTGATTCACATCCTGGTACATCTAAAAAATTGTTACCAAAATTCAAGGGACCATATTAAATAACAAAGGTATCTATTGCGAAACGATAGGTATACTTTACTTTTTTTACTTTTAAATTCATTTTTATTAATTATTAGCTTATATCAATTTAAATACTAGACAAAAATGATTAAATCTAACTTAAAATTAACAGGATACTTATTCTAGATTATTGATCCTTATGCGGACGCCCTAAACTTAACTCTATCTTATAATTATTGCCTTTCGGCCTAAAAACTATTTTACGAACTAATCTTACATAATTATGTTTTCATCGAGAAAATTGTTAAGAAAACTCGGAATCTTTATCAAATTTTATATTTTTATATAAAAAAAAAAAACAAATAAAAAAAAAAAACAAATTACAAACTACCTACTCTACTTACTTAAACTACTTAGCATATTCTAACTATAATTAGGATTCTGAGCACTCGTTGCCTTGCGCAACAAGTGGTCAAAATCCCAATTGCTTTCCGAGCGCCTGGCAGTCGTCAACGTGCACACGCGCCGCCGTGAGCCGACTGAAGCCTTACAGCGTCAGTCAACTCCCGGAAGCACCACCACACGTTGGCGAGCCCGGCCTCTCCCAAAAACGCCCTAGCTGACTTAATCTAACTTATAAGCTAAGAGGATGTTACCTAGAGTAACGCACCGTCCTGGGAGGGCATGTTGACCCCTCCCCCCTCAACAAGCCACCAAAATTCGGCGAATTGCTTTTCCGTGTCGAATTGATCCCTTTCCGATATTGCGGTACTAAAACGGAGGAGCTCATGAGCATTGGCGATGCCCTCGCCGCGGATGAGCCGCTTATCTCTCGCGCTGCGGTAGCGGTGGTATAATACCGGGATACCATCCCTCGTCTGTACCAGCCCTTTTGCATCAATATGGATAAATGCCTCTGGCGGGATAAAGCCAGACCGGAGCGTACTCTCTATGTACATTTCATTGGGGTAGTAAGCCCCAAAGATCAGACTATTGTCGCTGGCCATCGCCCTTGCAACGTGCCTTCGAGTGACCTTAATGAGGAAATTGTCAATCCTATTCAACTGAGCCCCATCGTATAGGACCTTGTTGGGATAGTATTTTATATAGTTGGATTCGGGCGTTCGGAACAATCGGAGACAGGTCCTAAGACATTGTCTCTCCAAAACCCGAATCTTTTCCATATAACTAGGCGCTATATTAAACCACAATGGACAACCATAAGCGATGATCGGCCTTATAAGGGCCACGTAGCAAATGACCTTCACTCTGGAGTCAAGTTGACTGCTATGAAACAGTCTCCTTGTCAGAGCATAAGCCCTCTTGGCCCCAGCAAGACAAGCAACTATATGTCTATCGAAATATAGATACTGGTCAAGCCAGATACCTAGATATCTAACTACGCTTCTCACCGCCAATGGCTGCCCATTTTGTCCAATAATGGCCAATTTCTTCCAGTTTTTTCTGGTATCCCTAGAGGCCCCAGCCAATGGAGTTCTGAACAAGATTGTTTCCGTCTTCTGAAAGTTGATTTTCAACTTCCAGTCGTCGCAATATCGCTTAATTTGATCGAAGTCACGCTGCAAAAGGATATTAATGACCTCGATTTTAGGACCTGATCTGTATGCCACCAAATCATCGGCATACGCTATAGCATGTCTGAGTGAACCTACCAGATCACTCGTGTAAATGTTAAACAGGATCGGAGAATTGACCGCCCCCTGCTGTAAACCGTTTTTAATTTCAAAGACTCTGCTCGAAGTCACGTTGCCACATTTGACAACGAACTTCTTTCCCATAAGCATATTATAAATTACATATAGCAAAGGTTTATGCATCCCCCGCCTGGTCAACTTGTAGAAAAGTCCCTCTAACCATACGGTGTCGAAAGCCTTCTCAAAATCAACCAGACAAGCACCCGTGCATTGGTTCTTGCATTTATTCCACTGAATGTCGGAAACCAGTTTCGACGCGGCATGAATAGTGTCATGCCTCGCCCTGAAACCAAACTGGTTGTCCGGAATTATGTTATTGTCCTCGACCCACTTTAACAGGGCTCTATTGACAACCTTTTCAAAGACCTTGCTAATATTCGGAAGCAAGCTAATTGACCGGAGATTGGCAGGGTTCGTCCTATCTTTACCTTTTTTCGGGATAGGGTGTACCACAGCTACCTTCCAATGCGCCGGATAATGTGCATTATTCAGCGCATTGTTAAACAGCGTGGTGAAAATATCTACAGCCTCCAAAGGCAGGTGTCTCAATACGACGTTTGGGACACCATCCATCCCCGCCGACTTTTTATTCTTTAGTGACTCGAAGATGCACAGAAGATCATTCTTCGACACGAACAAGTGCGATGCATCTCGGCCATTGGCGACAACTGCATTAGCATGGTTTTCATCAGTGAACACGGTGAAACCGTTATTCTCAGATCGCCAATTCTCAAGTTCGGTGCGCAGATAGAAATGGCTCACCAGAGCCCTATTCTCAATGTCGTGGTTACGGCGAACAGGATTGTTCACCGTATACACGGCCTCGAAACAAGCGCCCAGCAAATCCACTTTCTCCTGTGGGTCCTCGACCACGAAAAAATCGTCGTTTGAAACGACACTTTCTGGGCTTATTCCAGCAGTCAGTACTGTCTGTCTGTTCTCTGCTGTCTGGGAGATTCGAACACAAGGAATATCATTGTGATCTTTCCTCCTGAACAACTTATTTATCTGTGGGAACATATTCGGACTACAGGTTTTAATAGCCCGAATTTTATTGCCCCAATACAGACTTACAGATTTTCTGTAATTTTCTTTTATCAGCTGTTTCAGGATTCGGATCTCTGACTTCAGCATCCTTACCTCCGGGTCGTCGCGATCAGTAAATTGCCTGTACAGCCGTTTAAGCCTCGAGAGCAGTCTACTTTTCTGTCGGTATAGTGCGTCGATTGTAGGGTTTCTGTACTTTTCTGTCTGGTCGTCGTCGGAACGTCCTACCCGAGGAATAGTTCGTTCCATAGTTCGTTTGATGGCGTCGTCCATTTGCAATAAATGCCGATCAATGTCATCATTTCTCATGTTACTGTTTGTCGGTGGGTCGATCCCACTCGAACGTAAATCTCGCTTTAAAAATCTGGAGAAGCGCGACCATTGTGCCCTCCGATAATCGAATGAACACACTGCTTCGTACTCCTCCAGCAGCGTTTGCTCGTTCGGGATCCGTATTGCGGCGGCGAGTCCGTAGTGGTCACTATCGTACTCAAACGCACGCAAACAGTTCCGCGTGTATTGGTCTATGGTTGTCAGTTGAAGTCTTGTGTCCGTTAAGGCCAAGTCCAGGAAAGCACCGCTTCTTGGGAAAGAAGGGATATCCGTCGCGTACAACTCGAGTTTGTACTCAATCATATTGAGGCGCCACCAGTCGTGAAACTGGTTGCCCCTGGGATTTGCAGTAACATTTCCCCATGCCGCATGTTTGGCATTAATATCTCCGGCCAAGAAGTAATAATTCTCCTCCGAGTTCAGCTGCAGACTACGAAAAAGTGTCTCGAGCTCTGTCATAAATTGGTTGGGTGGAGGTGCTGCAGGTGCGTAAAGTGACACCACATACACTCTCCTCCGGCTATGGAGAGGAATGCATATAATGCATGCTTCCAACAACTGGAACCTACGCACGTCCCCGCTATATATAACCCTATGGCGCAGGCCTTTTCGAATTAAGATTCCAACCCCACCTCCTTGAGTGGAGTGAGGCCGGTCTCTTCTTATTACATGATAATTTTTGTATCCCAATTTGTGCTTCTGATTTAGCTTAGTTTCGCTAACCAAAAGCACATCCGGGTTTTCGGTTTTCAACAAATTGGCAAGTGACGTTCTTTTCTCGATCCTGACTAGTGAATTAACATTCACAGCAAGGATCTTTAAGTTTCCCTCATCCAGCGCAGCCATTAGATTTATGGCACACCAGACCCCACAAACAGCTCCGAATAGATAATGTCAATTCGGGCCGCTTGTTCGTTTAATTGTTTCTGGAACTTATCGATCTTTCCGTGCAGAGACAGAAGGATCGATTTTAAGTCTAGATCCACCTCTGGTGCCTTTTGGGCTACCTTTGGTTGGTTTAATGTCATTTGGGCTTGACCCGGTCCAGCTGCCATTTGGGCAAAGGACACGTTGGGTGCCACAAAATTAGAGAACGAACGACTCTTTTGACGCCTATCATCTTCTGATTGCTGTTTGCGGGCCTGGACTCTTTTTTTCAACTCCTGGTACTTTGGGCAACCCCTGAAGTTGGCGGGATGCCCAGAGTTCCTGCAGATCACACAAGAAAGGACACTCCGGTCTTCGACTCTTTCCTTGCCAAGAGGACATTCACCATGTTTGTGGTCCATATCGCACTTAACGCATCTGAACTGCATGTTGCAGTTAGCTGCGGCGTGCCCGAACCTTTGGCAGCGCATACATTGAAGTATGCGATCTGACCTTTTTATTTTCTCCCATCTTACAGCATGATAGTACAGGTAGCGGATATTTCGCAGCCTGTCAATTTTGCTGTCGGGAGTGAGCTGCACTAAAAAGAATGGTAAGTAACGGCTACCACCCCTTGCCACAACTGAAGAAAACGGCTTGACCCCCACAAACTTGAGGTCGTCGCTTTCAAAATTCTTGAGCTCTCTTTCAAGCTCCTCTGTTTTAATTGAGGGATCAATTCCCTTCAATACCACGGTTTTTAACTTTTGCTCCCTTGGGGTGTACGTGAAGTACTCGGTCTTAACCTCTCCCAGGGCGGTGCGCACCCTATGGTAATCCTCTATTTTATCACATATAATTATGTGGTTGTTGGCAGATAGCCTTTTGACATGAAAGTCTTTTGTAATTAATTTACATAGCCTAATACTGTCTATAATATCAAAGTTACTCACATTTATGGGCGGAATCCTTGACTTCCGCTGTTTTTTTTGTTGCTGCTGCTGTTGTTGCTGCTCTGATTGCAGGTTTTGTTGCTGATGTTGTTTTTGTTGTTGCTGCTGATGTTGTTGCTGTTGGTGTTGTTGTTGTGGCTGTTGTTGCTGCTTTAATTGCAGCTGTTGCTGCACCTGCTGCTTTAGCATAACTTGTTGGTGTTGTTGCTGCGTTTTCTTTAGGCGCAACTGGTTGCGCTTTTCCAGCAATTCTTTTATTAGCTTGTCCAGCTGCGCCTCCTCATCTTCTTCCTCGTCCATTTGGACGGTGACCTCATCATCGACCGGTAGGTCCTTGAAGGAGTTTCCCTCTCCGACATACCGACCCACTACACCTTCAGCCTCGTAAGAACTCGAGTTCTCTGCGTCTTCATCGCTTCCAGCGACCGATGAAGCCACGCTAGTGCCTGCCAAGTTCACCCTTCTTTTGGCAGAAAGATTCGGCTTCGGTTTTAACTTCCGTCGCCTCTTCTCCACCTTCCTGAACTCCGCACTGACTACAGCCACTGCTGACACAGCTTCAGTGGCTTTTACTTGTGGTATCGTGGCAGCTTTTTCAGCTGCCATTTTAGCTGTTGCCAACGCTGTTGTTGTTTTCGAAGTTGTTGCTGGTGTTGCCTGCGAGAAAACTCGCCTGGGCAACGACCGGTCCGTTGTTGTTTTTGCCACTTTTAGTGTGCTTCCAGCTGTTGCCCTTGGCATACACACTGCTGCTGTTATTGTTGCTGCTGCAGCTGTTGTTCCTGCTGCTGCTAGTGTTGCTGCTGTTTTTGTTGTTGTTGCTGCTCTCGTTGTTGTTGGATTTGGTTTTGCCGGCTCACGAGTTTGCACCACGTGTCGCAACGGCACACCCACACCCGTACGCGGGACCACCGTTTTTCCGTGGTCCATCGCCTACACGCCTACACCGTACGGAACTTTTTACACTTTTATTAAATGTCTCTATCACTGTTTTTATATAATTATAAAAATATAAATTAAGATTCTGCTGGGAATCGAACCCACACTTCTGACGTTAGAATCAGACGCTCAGTCTACCGGGCCAATCTCACAAATATAATCTATTTGACTAATCACCACTACTAATCGCTTTTCCGTTTTCCGCTTACGATCTTCACTAGCCGACCTGTCTCTATGAAAGTTGGGAAACGACGAGGGAAACGATAGGTATGTTATCAATGATGTGGACAATTTTCAACAAACACGGTTACCATATCAAGGTGTATGGGCAGTCAGTAATATGAGACCGTAGTTCGGAAGTCGGGGTAACAAACATAAAACGTCCAATAAATTGTAAAAGATCAGGTGATCTTAAGTAGTCAGAATGGCAGAATTGTAGTAGTTAATGTAGTAATTAAGCCCAATTGTAGTAGTTAATGTAGTAATTAAGCCCAGTGGCCACACTGATGCAATAATATATCTTGTGTAAATTAGCGAATAAGTAAAAGAAAGAAAGAATAAAGAAAGAGGCAAAGAGGCAGTCTTGAACCGACCTCCAAGCAAACAAGTTGTGTTGTTCGCCAAGATAAAACTAAGTGCCTAAAATCTAAAACCAAGTGTCTAAAATTGTTAAATTCGATGAACGACATATTTTATAGGAGTATTGCGCAAGTTTAATTATCTTTAATCAACATGTGAAATTGTTGGTATATATTTGAAAGTCCATGTACCTTTTCAATGAAGCATTGGTATTTTTTGCTTAATGGAGGCTCCTTGATTGTTTCTCTTTTGCATTAAACATGTTCTAACATTAGATATACTTCGAGGCATTAAGAACGTCACTACAAAGATTATGCTGGCTAACTCTGTTATGTGTCGTGTGCGACCAGTGCCCTGACGAGGTTTTTTGTCGTACAGAATGTTGCCTTTAAACGGGCGCCATTTTATACGTATCGCTGCCCTGGCTTATGGCAGGATGGGGGGGGGGGGGGGGTCCTTTTTTAGCATCTTGACACACACAAACTTTATCGTGCAAAAAAAAATTAGAAAGAAGAGAGATCTGTAAGAAAAGTTAAAGAAAAAGAGAAAGAAAGAGGAAAGGAAAACCAAACCACACACACTTGCTGGGGATTCAGATGGTCGAATCCCTTGCTCTCCCAACCTTTGACGACCACATTCCATACTTATATGGGTCGTCGCACCAACCATTGAGAACACCACACCATTTACGTTTAAGTCACACTTATAAAATGAATTTATTTAATCATATTCTTTAGTTAAACAAAAATACTATTTACATATATAAAAAAAAGGAAATACACTACCCGTTTGGGTCATAGCTCAACACTTGAATTTAGCTTAATATAGCTGCTCCCTTTTGATTCATTTTACTTTTACTCGATTTATATATATATATATGTATACCCTAGTTATAGTAATTTACCCGTTAGTTAAACTCGGCTACTGCCGTTACCACTTCCAACGATGATAGATCTATCCTCGGGTGGGGTGGATCTGAAACGAGAACTTATGCGAAATTTGTCCCTAAATTACCAATGCACAAATAACTCGGAGGAACGCTCTTCACTCCGTTAGGATTCTGGGGTATATATATATATTGTAGATCGTTAAGGGAAATACAAGTCTGTATAAGGGGAGCTTATTATAGCTATAGTCTTATTGTATTTACGTAATTAATAGTATTTTATGTTAAAGGCATCTAAGCATTAAATTAATTATAAGCTAACAGTAAGTATTGTAGATTAATTTAAGTTTTAAAGGTAAGTAAGTTTTTTATTACAGGTAGGTTAGGTTAGGTTTATGTGGCTGTCGGCAGAAGCCGACACACTTAGGCCAATTTAGGCCCATTGTGATACCACGTATGTATTATCTACCTCAACTCTGTAGATGGGACTGGCCAACGACACGCGGTTGTTCTCAAACGGTCCCCCATCTACGTACTAACCGCGCCCAACGTCGTTTAATTACGGTGATCTGACGAGAACCGATTAACTCGACGTGGTATGGTCGTATTACAGGTAGATAAAGGTAAAAAATTTTTGAAGGTAATTAAATGTCTTTTAATGTATATTTATTTTAAAGGTAAGAAAAAGTAATTTAAGTATATTAAATTTTAGGTAAGTCAAGGTATTTTAAGGCATAGTAATTTTAAAGGTAAGAAAAAGTAATTTAAAGAATATTAAGTTAAAGGTAAGAAAATTATTTTAATGTATATTAATTTTAAAGTAAGTAAAGGTAATTTTAATGTATCTTAATTTTAAGGTAGGTAAAAAAAATGCATGTTTCAATATAGCAAAAAAAAAATCTTAATATAGGGTACTTAAATTATGGTCACCTCCGTAGGTATTCTGCGTCTCTCGTTCGGCTGGTCAACTTATACTGGCGTCCTTCTCCTCCAATACATTTGTAGGAAGGACATCTTTTGGCCTCAACTATTTGGGAGATTTCGCTGGTGAACGGCAGGTCTTTTCACTCTTTTATTCTAGTCACTACTTTCTTATGTATAGTTAATTTTAGGTACTAGGTTTTAATTACTTCTTACTTTTACCCTAGTCACTAATTTTAAGTTATCTTATAGGCACTAGTGTTACTTAGTTTTAATTTTTATTCTAGTCACTACTTTCTTATGTATAGTTGATTTTAGGTACTAGGATTTAATTACTTTTAACTTTTACCCTAGTCACTAATTTTAAGTTATCTTATAGGCAGTAGTGTTACTTAATTTTAATTTTTATTCTTATCACTATTTCAACTTAAAACTATACGGCACTTGCCATTTTTAACTATTTCAATCTTAAAACTATTTTCAATCTTACAACTATTTCACCGTCCTCGGCCACTTGTAAAATTCAACTTTTCTCAACCGACGCGCAGCACCCTTTTTATATCCCTAGCCTCGTCGTATAATTCGGTACTTTGTTTACGAACCAAAGTTATTTTCGAGCAAACTTTGTTTACGAACAAAATTAGTTCATAAACAAAGTACCGACTTAATCCCGCATGCCCTATGTTTTACACTCGCTAATCCCTAAATCTACCGACCATCCACAATTCATTTGTCCCCTCCCCTTCCATACTATCAGTTAAGCTTATACACCAGAAGGCGAGTGCACTCAAGCTGTGCTTGGTACATGCGAACTTCATTCGTAAGGTGAATATGGAGAGACAACTTTCCTGGTGTGGAGGCGTGGCTTCGCCTCTCTTGCTATTAATTTTGTTCTTACCCGCTCTCAGAAGTGGTGAGTTCAGAGGTCTCTGCTATTAATTGTTTTAGCTAATTAGATTGGGTCTCGATTCTCCACTTTGGAGCGGCCAATGAAATTCGGCTTTAAAAAAAATTAGTTTCCATGCGCTTGGGTTGGTGCATAGGTGTCTCTACTAACTTTGCTAGTGTGAGAGCCATTGTCACTCTGGGTATTTTCATAGAGTGGCGAAATTGAAATTATGGTGACCACAGAGGCAGAGGAGGTAACCAATTTTGGTGAATGTTAATATTTATTGCCCGAAAGTATGCAGTATGTTACTAGCAAGTTACGGCATAACTCCGTACTGGTCGAAATACCGGGAAACGAATTTCTGCCCTTTACAAAACAGGTTGGGTGAGGAGCCTTGCACCAAGGGACACAAGCAAGCTGAGATCTTAAGCCCGTATGTCTCTAGCATTATATGTAGCTTTCCTTCCGTTTTCATCTTCCAGCTCATAATTGTTGTTACCAATTTTTCTAACGACGATCGCTTTCATAAACTTTGGAGATAACTTGGCGTTATATTGCATGGGAGCATTACTCACCGAGAAATTTCGCCGGTAAACAACTTGACCAGGTGTAAATGATATGATGGTGCTACGGATGTTATAGCGCTTCGCACTGTTGAGGTAGGCTTGGTGAATGTTTTCCATCACTTGTGAACGTATTAGTTCTAATTTTTTCGGTCGCGCCAGGACATTTTCCCCTGATTGCAAGGAATCCAGGTGGCGTAATAGCTCGTAAGTTTTCCCGAGAATTACCATCTGCTGACCGAACAACTAAAAGTAAGGAGAAAATCCCGTAGATTGGTGATATGAACTTCTCAGCGCGCTACCTATTAGAGAAAGGTTTGTATCCCAACAGCGTTGGTCCTTTCCCAGATATGAGCGAATACCAGCCAGTATAGATCTGTTGACGCGTTCAGACGCGTTGCTTTGGGGAGAGTACACAGCTGTTAGAGTGTGGTGGATTCCATGCTTGTTCAAGAACGTTTTAAAAGCGTCGCTCTTGAACTGTGGTCCGTTATCCGTGCGAACATCTTCTGGAACGCCAAAGATCGTGAACACACTATCTTGTGAATACTCCACCACTGCTGAGGAACACAACTTCTTCAGCGGCTTCAAAAGCGGAAACTTCGTCAGATGGTCAAGGACAATGAGAACTCCTATATTTCCCGATTTGGTTCTGGGGTAGGGGCCCAGAAAGTACACTCAGAGAAAAAAATAGTTATTTTTGTAACTATTGTCTTAGTAATTTGATAATATTCTACGAAATTTTATATGACTATTAAAGAACAAAAAAAAATTGAAAATAGTTAGAAATAGTAATGTAAATTGTCAAAAATGACTATTGCTTAGTTATTCAATAATAAACGCGTACGTCAAAAGTTCAACCATGACTATTTGTTATCAAACAGCACAACAAGATTGTTAAAAATGACTACAGCATAGTTACTTAATAAGAATCGCGCGCGTCGAATGTATCATTATGACTTTTGTATTGTCAAAAACTACTGAAAGAAGTGCAAAAATGTACATGGAAATTGGTCTTAGCTGTCAGCCATATTTAATAGCCGTTGGTAAATCTCTTGGTGAGCTAACAAAATTCTTCGTAATTTTAGATAACATAATATACAAGTTCGATACCTTTTTGGAAGCACTTGATGCTTGTTTTAAAATGTATTTTGTATTTAATTTAAAATACGCTTTAGAAAGCGAATTGGTTTGGAATTTTATTGAACATTTCTTTTACAAAGTTGTGGTCGCTGGCAATTTAATTCTAAATAGGAAGCGCTTTTAGATTGTTTAGAACATGAAAAACCTTTAGTTTTTGACATATCTAAGATAAACACCCCACCACTTCACATGCATATTACCTCATAAAATAAAACTTTAATTAGAATAAAATATTTTTAACGTAGGCCTTTAATGACTGGCAGTGTTTATTTGCGTTATAAACTTGTTTAGTTTTAAAAACATTATACTTATGTGAAATATAAACTAAAATAAATAAAAATATATATACTGCATTTTTTTGCTTATAAGACACAGGGAAATTTTCAGGAAACAAATCGTTTTGCCTATTCCAAGTATATTCGCGCAGTAAAACTTTTTAAGGTAAGTATAGTCATGGACTTGCACCTTAAAGTTTATTCTTTATCAGATTTTTTAAACCTCAAATTATATTCACACCTAGTTAAGAGTAAAAGCGTTCATTCAATTATTTAAAGTAAACTATATTGATAATATGCTGTTGAAAACTACTTTCTTAGTACTGTAGTGATTTAGCAGCTATTTTTAGACAAATTTAATTCTGAATAGTCAAAAGTAACTATTAATAGGTTCATTTAAAAGCAATAAGAAATATTCAAGTTTAATTATACGTATAGTTAAAAGTAACTATGTACAAAGTCATTAACAGTTTGATGTAGTAAAATTTTACTACGTGCATAGTTAAAATCAACTATTGTAAAAATTATGTAACTACTATGTGCATAGTTTAAAACAACTACTGTAAAAGTTATGCTAGTACTATGTGCATAGTTAAAAATAACTACTGTAAAAGTTATGTAACTGATTCTATAGTCAAATTTGACTTGTTATACTCGATTTTCACCGTGCTTTCCTCACTTTCAAGGAGAAGAGTAAAATCGGGACGAGAACCGTTCGAAAAATAAAAGATTGAGTTTGTATTTTATTGCTCTAAAGGCCCGCTGTCTGGGCTAGGCTGCAACCTTTAGAGTGATTTATTTATATTTTGATGATATATTTATTATTGTATTATAATACTCTAAGGCCCGCTGTCTAGGCTGGGCTGCGACCTTTGGAGTATGTTACTTAAACTCTGAACGTGTTCTGTGTCTTTTTACTTAAAATCCATCCTCTTTTATACTATTGATTTTACCATTGATTTTACCCCTTCTACCCATACCAGCCTTACGCAATTCCTAGTTGTATCAGCTATTTTCCAATATATTGGGCAACGCACAGTAAAGGGTACTAGTGCATTATCAGCATAGTTACCATTTCTGTTTATTGAACCCAATATATTGGTAAACACGTCATAAATGCATCATCAGCGGAGTTCTCATTCAATCGACTCATTCTGTTTACATTTTACTCGCACCATTGTATATGAACTTTATAGTATTCTCACTTCGTGTATACGACGATACGCCACCAAACGCCGTAAAAAAGAACCTTCAGAAAGCTTTTATGCATTTTTGTAGTTATTTCTGTTGTCTTTTCCCATTCTCGTTTGTATTTGCAGTGCGTACTCTTTAGTACTCTTTCCTTTGATAATAAAGAAGATTTCCATAAGTGTGTGTTTTGTCACTTTAATTTGTCTTTCCTACTCATGATGTGATTATGATGTGCGGATGAGAGGGGTGTGGTTATGGCTGGTGTATTATGTGTTGGTTTTGATGGAGTTTGGGGTGGTTATCTCATATTGCAAGCAGCTGTATTTAAAAAAGACAAATTCCCGCCGGTTGAATTTCGTACTTTTGCAAAGCCACAAGTTTTAACTTACAAAGTGATACAAAGTGAATAAGAGTTTTTATCCGATTTCAATACTCTCATTATCATTATTATATTATTATTTCATTCTTTTTCATATATTTTATTATATTCATATTTATATATTTTGTTACTTTTTTATTATATTTATATATATATATCTACCTATATAATACATTAATTTTATAGATTATATATTAAGGGGGGGGGGGACACTTCGACCTAAAAAGTTTTTTTGTACCGTATGGCCCAGAAAAATTTTAAACTAGTAGAATTTCCACTTTCCGTGTAAAGCGGACAATTTTACCAGTAGAAGAATTCTTTATGTCCTCGGGGTTCATTTGTTCCCTGAAAATTATCTTCTTTCTAATTCCATTAAGGGCTAGACGTGTTCAAGACAGAGTCGGAACTCAGTAGAGTCTGCTATTCTCATTTTGTGCAGATGATATCTTAAAACATGGTGACCAGTAAGGTACCCACTAAGTTTTTGGTATCATGCCAGCTTAGGTTTAGGCAATTGCTGGCATTTTGATTGAAGGGCCGAATGGCTCGTTTGGCCTTAGACCTGGGATGCTTTCCCAAAGATAGATACATTTTCTATGTTCCCAGCTTTATATAGCTGCCGTTGCTGCTGATCTAGGAGTGCAGCAGAAAGGTTCGGGACCTATGAAAGGTGTTTCTGAACCTTTTCTGGCCAGTTCGCCGGCCTTTTCGTTAACCTCTACCCCTCGCATATCTCGCAGTCTATGGCCAAGAATCGACGAGAAAAGAACAAAACACATTCTGGGAATGAACAAACAAGAAATACGTATCCTAGCCGGGGTACTGACAGGCCACTGCGCCATATATTATGTCCTAACATTTATTATTTCGGGCACGTAGAGAGTATTTATGGTTAAAATTTCAGCTTTCTAGCTTGAGTTTGAGATATTAGATACACGTTACTATCGATGCTGATCACGAATATTTTACAAAAAAAAACTGTAAAATGACAAGTGACCTGCCTCAACATAGGCCACCTACAATATGATCGATTCCCTAAAAGATAAATATACTTATCCAACTCTATTTCTTTGAATAATGGAACTACACAAATTAAATAATTCTGAATCAAATACTGAAGAAATGATAAAAAATTGGTGCATTTTTGGACGAGATACAGCGAAAATAGCAAAACCATAAAAATCATAAACTCATAATTCCTTCTTTGATGGAAAATACCAAAATACCGAAATCAGCTTTTATTCAATATCCTGTAGAAAAATGTTTCCTTTCCCCTTACAGCATCTGCCTCTCATCATACATTCCATTTACCAAAAAGTATTCGGCTGTTACGCTGCTACACAGAAAAATAAATATTTACACGTCCATGCGAATGAAAATCATATAGCGCGACCAAAGGCAATCAGGTGAAAATGCGAGATATCCATACAAGATAACAAAATTCCATACAATGATAGAATTCTTATTTTTGTCAGAAATCCTTACGAAATACCTTATCGAAGAAAAGAGGATCAAATAAACTCTTCGCTCTGTTTCCTAACCAACAGTTTATTTGATTCTCTTTTCTTAATTCAAAGCTCATACAAATATTTTATGCTTAAATTGAGAAGCAATCACTCCATCCTTTTGGTCTCCAAATTCGTGGAGGTTGAGCTTTTTGAAATCGTGTTGATGATTTTACTATAGAGTTTATATACAATGGTTTAACTCGGTTTAGCTGCAACTCAGTTTGAACCGGGTTATTAACTCGAGTTGACACATCACTAATTATCACCATCATTAACAAGATTTCATTCAAACTTTGATCATCAAGTTGTCTTTGAGTGTTTGTTTATGCACCTGCTAAGGCCATCTGCTACAATATTTTCTTTGCCTCTTAAGTAACTAATTTCGAAATCATATTCGTTCAGCATTATTTTCCATCTTTGGAGTTTCATATTTTTTTCTTTCAAATTGTGGAGCCATATCAGTGGCTTATGGTCGATGCGAATTAAAATTTTCCTGCCGTATAGGTAAGCGCGAAAGTATCTAACGGCCCAAACTATTGCTAGAAGTTCTTGTTCGATAGTTGCATATTTTTGGTCATGATCATTAAGTGTTCGGGAAGCGTAACAAACAGGGTGACCGTTTTGACTTGAAACTGCTCCGATCGCATACTTTGAAGCGTCAGTTGTAAGTTCGAATGTTTTGGTAAAGTCAGGCGACTTTAAAATTGGATCACTAGTTAGCAACTGTTTAATTTTATTTTATACTCTTAAGTTTATTTTCGCATTTTTTTTTTCAAATACTTAACTATAGGGTAGACTACTTTTGCGTAATCTTTGACGAATTTCCTATAGTAACCACTAATACCTAGAAATTGTTTTATCTCCTTATTGTTAGTGGGAATTTGCATTTCATTGATGGCTTTTATTTTGCTGTCGTTAGGCTTAGTTCCATTATTTGTTATAATGTGCCCTTAGAATTTTGTCGATAATTCGGCAAAGCTACAATTTGCAGCTGGAATTTTCAAATTGCACTGCCTTAGTCTATTCAAGACCTTTTTTCTCGAAAGTAAATGCTCGTCAAAACTAGTCGAAAATATTAATATGTCGTCCAGGTAAACGACGCATATTTTATTAATAAAATCTTTCAGAACTTCCAAATGGCATTCTTGTAAATTCGAAATGCCCATGTCTGGTTGAGAATGCAGTTTTCGCCTGGTCTCTTGGATCTACTTTTATTTGATGAAATCATTTTACTAAGTCTAGGGTTGTAAAATAGTTACATTTACCCAATTTATCAAAAAGTTCTTCCATATTAGGTAAAGGGAACTTATCGTCGATTGTTTGTTCGTTTAATTTACGATAATCGACCACTAAGCGCCATTTTTTATTGCCGTCTGCACTCTTTTTGGATACGACCCAAAGTGGTGAGTTAAATGGACTATTGCTAGGTTTAATTATTCCTTGATCAAGCATTTCTTCAATTTGTTTATCTACTTCTTCGCGGAATGCCTCAGCATATCTATACAATTTGCTATAGATAGGGGATTCGCTTTTAAGAATGATTCTATGTTTAGTTTGATTTGTACAAGTTAAGATATCACCATCCTTGTAAAACAAATCGTTAAATGAATTAAGCAGTTTTTTCAGTTTTGAAATATCATTTGAGTTAAGGTGAGATACAAAAATGTTATTCAGATTATCGTGTTCTTCGTTGAGTAATTCTACGGAATAGTTTAACAGTTGCAAATTTTGTTGCCTTTCTTCATTCATTGATATGGCCATAAGTTCATGATAAGAATTATTTGTGTTCTGAAAGTTACCTGAACTATAGTTACCGCGTTGAGTATTTCGCGAAATTCCTGAGTTATTATGACTTTGATTATTATTTTGTCTGTTCCTATAATAGTTATTCCTTGGATTTTGGTTCATATGCCTAGCATTTCCTGAGCTGTTTGAATCATTGGTATTTAGATTCTGATTTTGATTTTGATGTCTAGGATATAAGTTATGCTGATAGGTTGTCGTCAAATTGTTTTTGTTAACGTATTTTTTATGTGTATAATTCGAATAACCATCAGCTCTTATGATTTCGTATGCATCGAGCAACGTTGTAGGGTTTCTAGTTATTATAACACTTCTAACCGGCTCTGGTAGACCGAATTTAAAGGTTTGTAGAGCAATTCTTTGATTACTTCTGGCTTCATTTGTTAAATTTCTATTTAATAGGTATGCGCTGTTTAGTCTACAAAGTAAACTATTTAGCTCCTGGTAAAAAGAATCTATAGTTTTGTCGCATCGACAAGCTCTTAATTTATCTATGAGTTCTTCAACTGACTCTTTCTCTCCGTGATTTTTGATTAAAATGTCTTTAAATTTTTCCCACGTTGTTAAATTGCTATTTATTAACAAGGTTTTACGTGCATCGCCAATAATTTTATCTTTAATTATTCCTAACGCTAAAAGCTTATAAGTACTATTAAATGTTTCGAGGGTAGGTAGTAATATTTCTACCTGGGTTATAAAATTAATTAGGGAATCTTTGTCACCATCGAATGGTGACATTCGACTTAAAGTGTTTGAGATTAATTTAAATTTTTCATTAACTTCTAAATTTTCCATTTTATTTTATAATATTTAAATAGACTTATCTGTTATCATTAGGTATTAGCGTATTTAAATATTTGATTTGTTGAACTCTTACACTCTTTCTTCCGTTTTTCGTTCCTTTAGTTTTGTTTGTAACTTTTTTACCGTGACAAATATTTTATTAAACGCATAGAAACTTTTTTTTTACCGTTTCTTTATTTTTGTTTGTAACTTTTTTTAATGTCACAAATATTTATTAAACACATAGAAACTTTTTTTTACCGTTTCTTTATATTTGTTTGTAACTTTTTTACCGTTACAAATATTTAGGTTCCTTTAGCGACTGCGCCAATAATAATGAAACAAGTGTCGTGCGGTTAATTGTAAGTTTATTTGGGTGTATTCTTTAGACTGCGGGTTTCGACTGCTGCTTATTCGCGGATGCCAAGAGCTTAAATAGAAATGTGCAGGCACAAAATAGATGCAGAGTGATTCTTGCTGATGCAAGCATCACTTGGGATTGTTGTAAACAATTCCCTGGAAATTCTTGCAGGTGCAAGAGTTGCAAGACAGAGAATTGTATCTAGACAATTCTCTGGTAACAATTCTTTGGAATTTGGAATTGGATAATTCTTTCTAAGGAATTGATAGACATAATTCCTTGGAAATTCTAGTGTGGGAAGGCACGAATATTATTGTGTGACAATTGATTAAAATATAGTGGTTATGTAGTCATGAAATATATTAAGTAAAGTGCTGACTCTGTGCTGTGAGCGAGTGAGTGATATGTGTTATCACCTCACACTCACGATATGTGACTACGTCCGCTCGTTGACTTTGAAGTACAAAATTAGATAGGCATTCGATTTATGCTGTTGGGTATCGGATGGCGATGAGTACCGTCAGTAGGACGCCACTGCGCCTGGGTCGAGCGAACTCTTCCACGCTCTTGGAAGTGGAAGTTCAGCAGCGTGTTTCGTCGAGGTCTCTGCCATTTGTGCCTGCCATGTCCAGAAGGATCTATCGTCTCTGATTAGTGACGAGATCTATCCGTCCGTGGACAACTCCTGTCCGTACTTACTCACGACGAGTATAGTGTGGACGTAATGATTCTTCCTGATTCTAGGAAGCTCGTCCTTCTAAATTTGCTGTTGGAAGAAGAGTTAATACTCTTTTTTTCGGACGTATGACTGAGATTCGGGCCGATTTATTTCTCATAGGATATGTTCTGAAACGTGGCGAACTATTATCGTGTTTACTTCTTTGAAAATTCTCAAAACTGATTGTCAAAGGCGTTTGCCCGCGAGGGCAAATGAACGCATCCAGACCTACCGGCTTGCCATGCAGCGGCTGTGCTCACCTTAGGGGAAACGCCACATTGCTGCGGAATTGATAATGTGCGTTGTTTTCAGTATCTGGATCATGGGTTTTTTTTTAATTATAATCAACGCATAATTCGTAGCAGTCTTAGGTGTATCACTTCAGCATACAATTAAATTTTTTGAAAAATCTGCTTTTTGTGAACAAAACAAAATGAATTCTAAATTTGCTTTCATCAAATTATGAACCGAAATCATCATCATTACACCTTCTCGGGCTAGCACTTTTTTTCAAAAATGATAGCTAATAAAATTATGTTAATATGTATCTGTATGGAACGTTTGTTTTGTATATTACCCTTAAAAAAATTTCCAGTAATTACACCATGAAAAGTTTTTCTTGCATGTGTACACACTTAGATCAATCTGGAATAGAGTACACTTGATATAAATGCCACTGTTCTGCGGTCTGCTTCACACTTTTTCGAAGCGTTGGTATACACACTTCAACTTCATTCGTGAAAGTCAAACATAACAAACCTATCTAGTGCATGTTAAATGGTCAACGTCAAACCTTTTCTGTTTTGCAATTAGTCGGTCACATATGAGTGACTTGTTTTATAACGAATGTACATGTACATACTTGGCCATTAAGTAAGAATGCAGTGTCTACACTTTTAAAAACTATTTTCAAAGGCCGCTTGGTTATTACAAAATTCAATAAAATTCATTGATTTCCTTGATGTGAAAAGAAAATGTGACATGTTGTGTTAAGTTACAATTACAAAATGTATAATTTATAGTGCTATCTTCTGAGTTCAGATAAAAAAATATATCATTTTGGTTCCGTTTAATAGTTAATGCAATACATGTGGTATTAATTTGTACCTTCCAGTCAGAATTCTGAAATCGAATGCACAAACGGGAGAATTAAAAGTGGCATCTTTACTATAAAATAAACTTGGTATGTTTGATGTTAATAAATTATATTTTCTAGGAATCTGTATCAATCAATGTTGTTTATTTTGTTAAATTCTTTGGTGATCTGATATCTTAAATCTATGCGCAAAATATACTTATATTAGATAGATAGATCTTTTGTTTTGTATTATAAAATGTACATATGTAGCTACTTATTCGGTACATTTAATAGTTCGAAGGTATGATAATGTTTATCCTCTTTTTTTTAGTACATATTAGCTATTGTGTACGAAATGGGATGTTTTTATAATTTCGCGTGTACAATATTATACTAAAATAAAAGATTTTGCGATTATACTGAAATTTCGAAACCAAACGTGAATGAGGTATGATATTGGGAATAGGTTTATGTGGTGGCGACAGTGTAGAGGGTAGTGCGAGTCTGAGCGCTCTGGGATTTGGATTTCTGTTTTAAATAAAAAAAAGACGACTAGTTATAGAGAGGTGTAAACAAGTGGAGTGCAATAAGCGCCACGGAAAACGCCTGTTTACAAAAAAAAGGAAAAAATACCTATAGGCTTTATTAGCTGTTTTAAGTGGCATTAAAGGCCACGGTCTTAATTGCCTTTCTAATACAGGTTTTAACGCATATTAAAAACCGTACGAAACTTATTGAAGGATATAAGAAATTGTTTGTTTTGAGTCGGGAATTCGCTATAAGTAAAAAATCATCGAAAGACATTGCAGAGCTAGTACGCGAGGGACGCTTCAGCAATAGTGATGGACTTTAACTCATCCAAAAAACCTCCTGACATTCGCCATCCCTTTACAAGTTCCCTCTTCTGAGCAAACACAAATAAAAAACTGCTGTTAATATAAGAAAAGCAGGCTTGTAAGGTACACATTTGAGTACACTAGGGAGTCCCTATGTGGCGGCCAAAAATGGAGGGTATAACAAAACACCACACAACACCACCCCCTCAGCGGGCAAACAATAACTTTAAATGTGCTTTACGGTGAAAAAATGAAATTACAGCAGCTTGATAGCTTGCCTCTTCTAGTATTTGTGAGGGTGGGAGTATTACACACTGTATCTGTCCTTCCTAATGAAATATTTTTACTATATATCAAAACCACGTTTTCTCCACTTTGACGTTTGAAGCAAGGCATTTGTATGTATGGGTAAATTATAGATCAAAACTCTCACAAATTTTAGATCGCATCTTTCGTGTTAGGGTCAAATCTGGAACTGCTCGTTATCTTCAATGAAACATGCACAACCGAAAAAGCATTGCTCTTTTGCTCAAAAGCAAAAATATTAAATCAAAAACGTCAAGCTAAATTTACTAGAAAAAAGAGAGAAACAGTGTGAAGGTTGGAGTTGGTTAAGAACCGACAAGCAAAGAAGAATGAAAAATAACAATGCAACTTTAAACATCTCGTAAGTTTAAGTCGTTTGTGCTAAAAGTGACAAAAAAATCACTTTATTCTCCAATATTTTTGACAACAAATCTAATAACAGCATAGCGACAACAACAAAAGCAGACGAAGTTATTTAAATGGCTGTCTTACGAGCTATTTTGGTTAAGAAATTCAAATATGGCTGTCAGGAAAATAGACGGTGAGAAAAGATCATTAAAATAATTAGCTTTAAGGATTTCTCTTAAGTTGGTACCGAATATTAATTAGTACTCAGTACTAGCTTAAACCTCGACTTCGGCAGACTAGCGACATTAGTGCCTAGGTTAGGCAAATTCCATTTCTTCAGCACAGGAGGTACCTAGTACTCGATTTTGATATTTTCTTTCTGCGTTACATTTAAATAATTATTGCTGTTTTATTTTATTTTTATTTTGTGTTTATGTGTTAGGTATTATTTCTACATAATCCCGGTGATTAAAAAAACCGCCATAACTCAAAAAACTTGATTCTTCAGAAAACTAGTTTAAAGCTTTTGATTCTGACCAATTTTCATATTGTTATTTAAAATTTAAATGTAAATTAAAACATAAAACCAACAGTTGATCTTCACAGACTTACAAGTGTACTTACTGTGTTAGCATGTTTTAGACAAAACAAATAAATAAAATAAAAAATAAAAATAAATTTTTCGAGTACCTATTTAGAATTATTATTTTTTGAATTATGTAGTTGGTTCCACATATTATTTAATAAAAACAAAACAAAAAAATGTTTCGATAATGTTGCAAAAATGAGGGTCTAAAAAGGTTCTTCCAAATTAGGTCACTTTTCCAGAAATAGTTCAACAGAGCGTTGGTAAAAATAAAAATAACTAAAGATTGTAGTCTAGAAATAAAAATCGATTTATTAATCATTCTAGTGCATTTTTAATAAAAAAAAAGAAATAGTTTTGTGCAATAGGTTACAGTTTTTCACAGAATTACCACTTTTTTGTTGCTGTTGTTCAAAATTGAAATAAAACATAGGGACGGGCTACAGTCCGCTTGGGCGAATTGTTGGATACCCTATTCTTGTTCCTATCCCTCATAAGTGGGCGTGACAAATGTCTAAGTATGGTTCAATTGTTAAGAACGCTCTACATATTTTGTTATATAACATTTAAACGATTTTATCAAAAAACGAAGCTTTTGGAAAAAAAACGCTTCCTAGCTCAAACTTTGGTTTTTCAATAAAACTGTTTTATTTAATTGTGGGCGTGTCAGTAGGCGGATTTAAAAAAATTTAACACATGAGCATAAAGTGCCCCTAGAGAGTATATATTATAAATTTCAGCTCCCTAGCTCAAACTTTGAATTTAAAAAAAATTAAGTTGTGGGCATGTCAGTAGGCGGATTTTGAAAATATCAACACATGAGCATAAAGGGCCCCCAGGAGAGTATATATTTTAAATTTCATAAATATTACAAATTGTTTTATTTAATTGTGGGCGTGTCTGTGGGCGGATTTCAAAAATTCGTAAACTTGATTATTTCGGGACCCTACAGAGTATATGGTTATAATTTCAGCTCTCTAGGCCCAGTTTAAAGGCCTAATTTTTGAAGACGGACGGACGGACATGGCTAGATCGACATTACTATCGATGGTGATCATAAATACAGTTTATTTCAGGGGTTTGCGGGCAATATTAAGGTATTTTACAAACTATGCGTCAAAATTAATATACACTGGACACTCACTCATACAGGAAGTTACCTCTGTTCATAGTGTAATAGACAAGCATCTTAAGCACATTCTAGAGGAAGACCAAGTAATTTGTGAAATTCATCCACTTTTCGAAATATAACTCCCCGTTCAGGAGCAATGGAATCCAGGCCAATAGTTAGTCGTACTCCACCTGGGGCTAGTGTAGGCTTAAGCCAGTATACGATTTTACCACAAATGGTAGATAACTCTTCTGCAGCAATGCAATAAACATCGTTCAAGACGAAGCCACAGACTCGAGGCAAACCAACGAGTTTTCGTTCGTGAAATGCAGTCTATTAGAGATACCTTAGTTCGAAGATTGGACAATTTGAATTTAAATACTTCCAATGTGAATCCTACAAGACTTTCGAACGCTCGTTCTAACTTCGAATATTTTTTAAATAACGCTTCGTTTTCGACCCAACGCACAGTGTGACGAATCGCTAATTTAGCGGAATTAAATTAATAGCAGTCACAAATAAATGTTTTTGTTCAGGTTTTTTTTTTTTTTTTTTAAATTGAAATTGTTCACAGAATAGAATATAACAAATTTTTTTAACATATTATGACTAGGTACAAATTTCAAGGCAAAACAATACATAAAAACCAGCTTATTTCAATTTTTTTAATTATTTGGTACATCTAAAAGTTGCAAGACTTCATGTTCCATGATACTTTTCTTTCTTCTCGGAAAGTATCTTAGACTTGCTAAGAATGGATCTGAGGTTATAAGCAATCGATTTAAGAGGTCAGTATTTGTATCTAAACGTGATATTTTTCTGGTAAGAAGTTCCCTAAACCTTCTATTTTTCTTGTTTCTTGCCTCTTGCGCTTCTTCTGAAAGTTCTCCGATTGGAAGTATACAAGTAGAAATTATTTGTTTTCCATGAAAGAAGACCTAATGCACACTTACTGACAGACTATTGAGTTGGCATATCTACCAATAACCCTGTTTCTGTTGTACATTTTTCTTGGATTAGTTATTTTCTGGCTTTGACTTTTTCTTTACTGCCTTGGTCTTTTACCTGCCGCACCTTGATATCTAATCTATAAGCTTTTTCTTGGTCTTCCTACTCTAGATGAAGAAGGTATTTCATCTAAGATATGTTGTGGTAATGCTAGATTTTCATTTAGCCACAGAGAATTTGAATTTTCGAAGCGCTCGTTACAATTCACTTGTTACAATTCACTTCTGAAGAGGAGAACAACAAAAGTATACCATACCTGGACGTAAAACTTACAAGGTATAATAACCACATACTGATGAATTAGTATTCAAAACCACAATCCTCAGGACGGATGATTAACTTTACCTCGACACAACCTAACAATCAAAAAATAAACACAGCAAAAAATTTTATAAACAAAGTTCTTGACATTAGTGACGCTGAATATCAACAACAAAACATTAGTAAAATCAAAAATATTCTAAAAAATAATAACTATCCAAAGAAATCTTAGCTTCCACTGCAAATCTCTTATCTCCCAAAACCAACATGGCTTTCTTAAAGGCAGATCAACTACCACAAACCTCGTGGAATTCGTGTCCTCCGACCTCTCAACCCTGGAAAACGGCAACGAATTCGACGTTATTGCAACCGATTTCAGTAAGGCGTTTGATAAGATATCTCACAAATTAGTCCTTGTTAAACTATCTTCACTCGGCTTCGAACCCATTCTGTTAAAATGGATATCGTCCTACCTGGAAAACCGTTATTATAGTGTTCGCTTCAGGTCCACCTTATCGGCGCCGTTTTTGGCCACCTCTGGGGTTCCACAAGGTAGTCATCTTGGTCCCCTTCTCTTTATCCTTACCATTAACGACCTAGATCGAATCATAAAGCATTCTGTCCTTTCGCTCTACGCTGATGATACCAAGTTTTGTATGCCCATATCTTCACCACAAGACTCTTGTCTTCTACAACAAGATCTGGATACTTTTTCCACCTGGTGCATCAAAAACGGATTAGAGCTCAATATCGCCAAATGCCAGTCTATTACTTTCTCACGCAAGATGAACAAGTCCCCTCCCCGTCCTTACCTTCTCCATGGTCAACCTATATCCCGCGTTCAATCTCTTCGTGATCTTGGCATTCTGTGCGATAGGGAGCTTAATTTCCGTTTACATTTTGACGAGATAATTCTTAAAGCCAACTCATCACTTGGGTTTGTTAAACGGTGGTCAAAAGAATTCTCTAACCCTTACGTGACCAGATCTCTTTACACTACCTTTGTTCGCCCGCTTCTTGAGTACGCTAGCCAAGTATGGTCTCCTTTCCACCAAGTCCATGTGTCCAGAATCGAGAGCATCCAACGTCGCTTTCTCCGAATCGCTCTTCGTGGTTTACCTTGGAACGATCCTTCAACCTTACCCCCCTATCTAGACCGTCTCAAACTCATTAAAATGAATAGCCTTGAGGAACGCAGAGACGCTGCAGACATAGTTTTCATCCATAGACTCTTCTCTGGCTCCGTCGACTGCGCGTCACTTTATAATTCTATCTCCTTCAATACCAACCCTCGTAACTTACGATTCCCTCGTCTCTTTTATCTTCCTCCCCACCGCACGTCCTACGGTTCTAATGAACCAATCTCCCGAATGCTCCGGAAGGTTAACTCAAACCTCACCGCCTTCGATTTCAATCGCAGCACTCTCTGCCTTAAACTTGACCTTCTTCACCAATCCTAAACCCTAACTTAAATTAGTTTTTAATTAGTTTTAAGCCTTATTATTAGCTTGCATTTAGCCAAATAAATGGGGACTTATGCCCCACCAAAAAAAAAATTAAATTAAAATTAAATATTATCAATAATCTCATGCAGGAAAAAATGACGCAAAAGCACAACAACATTAGACAAGAATCAGAAAGTGAAGTTGGTAACCCTAAGATCTTCCATAGTATAGCATACGTACCAAAACTAACAGACAACAGAAACCTACATGCAACGATAAAAAAAGAGAGTGCAGTATATGCATATAAATCAAATTCCACACTAAGCAAAATATTATTGATACAATGATTATTATATGTATGTTTGGTTTGTTATTTAAGGTTTAAATAAAAGAAAACAAAAACCCCTGAGGAAGTTGGCAAAAAACCGACGAAACGTAGGGTGCAAGGATGGATTAAAGTGTTTTAATTGCATCAGAACAAAAAAGACCTTTAAGCCGGAAAAAAGGTAAACTAAAGTACCAACAAAATATTGGTCGGAAAAAACAAATCAAAAAATCTTTAATTATTTAAGAAAAACTTACTTTTATATCAATTGACTGTTTAGTTATTGAGAAAAGATAAAAAAAAGCTATAAAATGTACGCGAACCAATTAAAAATGATATAAACACTTTCTCTTCAAATTGACCTTCTTATAAAAAAAAATTATGCATAATTTGTAGTTTAAGATGATTTTTTTTTGTTGCAATAAGCAACAGTCATTACATAGGACGCTTAACAGGTTTTTGTTTAATTTTGTGCATGTCATTTTCTTAATTAAATCAAGCCAAATCAGCGATTCGTCACACTGTGCAACGCAGAAAAGCGCCACCAATAAGTCAACAAACTGCTTCAGTAAGTTCAGTTTGTAAAATTGAAAAGTGGCAAATTGCATTGACGGGTCCGAAAATATCCAAGATTTTCTTTTTAAAGTGGAAACCCTTAAGGATAGTTCGCAATGTAGCTGGGAACACACTATAACTTGTCTTATCTTTTTTTATCTCTGCCTCAATTAATATTTTTTCACATGCAAATATGGTTTATAAACCATTTGGGAATCCTCAGTGCTGAAATGCGAATCTCCTTCACCGATGTGAACACAGACACCAATTGTATTGAATACAAAGAAACAAGTTTCAGGTGACTGTGATGGTCTAATTGCCATATGCCATAACATACCCCAAACATTCATCGAAGCCAACAAATAATATAAAATCAATCTACTCGATGACAATTCTCTCACCTTTCTTTATTCACCATCGCCCATATCTTTGAATATGAATATCCATTTTTCACTTGCAAATATGAATTATAAAGAAAATCATTTGAGAATCCTCACCGCTGAAATGCGACTCTCCTTCAATGATCATACACACACATACCAATTGTATTAAATACCAGTGAACATAACCCCAATTTGCCATCAGAGCAAACAAATAATATGGCAGAAGTCTACCCGATAATAATTCCTTCACCTTTCCGCCCTACCGTCAACCACCAACGCTACCTGTGTCTTCTTACTTCTCATATACCTAGTCACGAGCATGAAGGAAAACAAAAAATCAGCTGTTTGCACAAAACCAAATAAAAATATTCTGCTGATACTTCCATCAGAGCCAACAAATAAAATGAAATAAAATACGATAAATCTACCAGATGAGAATGTCCCCTACGTCAAACATCAGCCACCATCGGCATCGGTATAGTCGCTACTCGCTACCGGAATGATCTTCATTCTCAATTACCCATTCCAGAGATTGGACGAAAACAAAAATAAACCCATATACTATAGAGTCGGTATACAATGATGGTACCATTGTATACAGATACAGACTCTAGTATTCTCACTTCGTGTATACGACGATACGCCATCTGTGCGCTCCGGGCCAAAAGAAATGGTGATAGTTTATGCACATTATGTGAGTTTATTTTTGTTTTCGTCCAATCTCCTGAATGGGTAATTGAGAATGAAGATCATTCAGGTAGCGAGTAGCGACTACCGATGCCGACGGTGGCTGATGTTTGACGTAGCGGACATTCTCTTCGGGTAGATTTATCGTATTTTATTTTATTTTATTTGTTGACTCTGAAGGAAGTATCAGCAGAATATTTTTATTTGGTTTTGTGCATACAGCTGATTTGTTGTTCTCCTTCATGCTCGTGACTAGGTATATTGTTACGGATGTCACTATAGCGCAAATTACGTATGGAACGGAAACGTAATTCTACCTATGCAATCGCAGCCAGACACAAGGTCAGCGAGAAAACTTGGTGGGAAGAGTAGCAGCAGAAATTGAGGTGTCAACAAATTAGCATTATTTATAGAGGTAAATTCAGAAATCGAATCGGATTTTGTTGGAGAGAAGTTAATCAATTAAGAACTACAGAAATTGTGTATTCATTTTAAACATTAATAGTCGAGTAAACCAATAAATTTACATTTAACTGTAAAAGTGGTGTTCTGTATTTGTTGCTTTTGACGGGTTTGTTTGATCGCTGGAATTGTTCTAAAAGTAAAACATTGGTTTGTCGTCGAATCATCGCTGGAGTGTATCATCCCTAGAGCGTGGCGTCATCCATTGCAGTTAAGGCTGGAAATTTTCATCGAACGATTTATCTTACATCCAGAAGGTTAACACCAGTGTCCCCGGACCCGGACTGACACACTGGCCCGACGGAGTCTCTTCTTAAATTTTTTAAATCATTTTGTGTGCCAATTCTAAGACATAACATATTTTCTGGTGGCAGCGGTGGGATACTACTATCAAAAGAAGAACACAAAGATATCGTCGATGGAGCAGCAGCTGTTAATTATTTTTTTGTGAGTACCTACCCTATATTATTGTAAAGTAATTGTTGCATACCTACATACTTAACTTAAAGTATTTTTTATTGAGTAAAGAAATATTACAAATACTTTTAAATTCATGTTTTCAAAATTTCGAGCAATAATAAGTGCACTGAATAAGAACATAGACAGTGAAAGTGAAAGTACCTATGATAATAGTGATAACTCGGAAGATAATATTGACAGTAGAGAAAGTCTAGGTAATAGTGAAAATTATATTAACAGTGTTAGAACAATGAATGAAATGGCGATAAACGTACTAATCTCCTTCATTCCCACCTTCAGCGGTACTAGTGACGAAGTATTCACTTTGAACGACGCGTGCCATCGAATTGGCATCTGCCGCACAAAAAGATGTACTTTTTAAGTTTATCAAAACAAAAATTCGTGGCAAAACAATTTTAATGAATAGAGAAATCAATGATTGAGAAACCTTAAAAAAAGAGTTAATGCAAATATTTAGAGAAAAAAAGTGCTCTACAGTTGCATAGGGAGCTAATTTCCATTAAACAGAATAATGAAGAGACCGTTGTACATTATCTGCAACGAATTGAAACACTTCAAAGGCGCTTACTTCAGTGTAAACTCGCAGACGTAAAACAGGAACATAAAGAAGGCCAATAAGAGTACATCCAGAAAGAAACCTTAACGGTTTTTATTAATGGTCTCCGCGAAAGGCATTCAACTTATGTTATTACCGAACGTCCGAAGAATCTAGCAGAGGCAACAGGTGGCAATGGTGCGATGGTAGTGTATTCACTAAAGTGATTGGCAGGTCGTGCGTTCGAATCCCGACCAGAGCCATGATTTTTATAAATTGAATACGCACAACAAAAACTGATCTCCCTAAAGCAATTTAGGCGCCACCTGTTGAGAAAAAAAAATCCCATCGCACCAAACTTCTTTCCTATCCTTCTATTCTTTCAGTAAGTAGCACCCAAAAATAGGCAATGAATTGCAGGGAGCTACTTGCGCAACAAACTAAATGCTTGCGCTGTGGTTTTACCATTTTAAGGGTACTGTGTCACTACAGAAAAAAGAAATCCCTTTAGCGCACGCAAATTATAAAAAAAAAAAAAAGTAAATTCACCTGTGAAGAGGAGCAACGAATGAATCTTTTCAAGTGAAATACTCAAAAAGATTATACGAGTAAAAACCTTGCTAAAATAAATTACCAAGAAAAGCGTTGCTACAACTGTGGTAAACCTGGGCATATTGCGAAGTTTTGCAGGTTACCAAGAAAGATTAAAGTGGAAACGGGGAATCAAGAAAACGGAAACCAAGCTGGACCAAGTACTAGTGGTTACGGTAGCAATAGTAACAAAAGTTTTAAGCAGAAAAATTTTCAGTAAGCTGTATGGTTAGTGAGGTACCCGTGCAGATTTGGGCCTTGGATAATCCAGAAAGTCCTCACGTGCTAGTAGAAATTATTGGCGAACAAAAGGTCATAATAGATACGGGAGCTGAAGTGTCACTTATTAAGGCCGTTTGCGTATACGAAGAAGATGTTGATATAAGAAAGAAAATAAAATTTAGTGGAATAGGTGGTAAGGCGCGAAGCACGATGGGTGAAACAGAAACTAGATTTGTTCCCTTAGTTGGAAAACCTAGGGCTTCTAGTATCAAGTTTCAAGTAAATGAAAATGACTTACTGGGAAATTATGACGGGCTAATCGGAAACCATTTCCTAAGAGAGGGTGGTTTCACAATTAATTATGAAGAAAACGTCATTAGCGGAAAATTTGGGGAGATACCACTAAGGTATTCAAACGAAGAAGATTTGATTAAACCGAGATCAGAAGTTTTTAGAACAATTGAGATTAACGGCAATTTGAATAGGGAAATCGTAATACATCAACAGGAAATTACCGGAGGTATTATAATACCAAACTGCGTTACTCTCAATAATAAAGGAAAATGTTTAGTGTCAGTAATAAACACTACAGATAAGATATTCAAACAAAAAGATGTAAGAATCATGGGAACTAATTTAAGTGAGTTCAAAGTAGGGGGAAGGAAACGATGCCAAACAGTGTCAAGCAGCATTAGAACAGATCACTTAAATGAGGAAGAAAGAGTCAGCCTATTAGATGTAGTAAAGAAATATAGCGATATATTCAGTATAGAGAATACAAATTTAACAAAAACAGCAACAGCAAAACATAAAATTCGTACAGATCCCGGGTGCGAGCCTATATTTACCAAAAACTATAGGTACCCGAAAGTTCACCAGGAAGAAGTCCGTGGACAGGTCAGTAAACTAAAGAGGGACGGAATAATCCGCGACAGCAGTTCTCCTTGCAGTTCACCGCTGTGGATAGTCCCCAAGAAGGCCGATGCAAGCGGCAAGAAAAAATGGCGCATGGTAATCGATTACCGTAAACTAAACGAGTCAACGATTGCGGACAATTACCCTCTGCCAACTATAACGGAGATTCTCGACCAGCTCGGAAAAGCTAAATACTTTTCCACCCTGGACTTAACGTCCGGATTTCATCAAATAGGTCCCTATGGCAGAAGAAGATATGGAGAAAACAGCCTTCAGTACCCCATACGGTCATTTTGAATTTACCAGAATGCCGTTTGGACTGAAGAATGTTCCAGCCTGCTTCCAACGATTGATGAATACCGTGTTAGCAGGGCTGCAGGGGATCAAATGTTTCGTCTATCTTGACGATATGGTTGTGTACGGCAAACACTTGCAGGTCCACAACAAGAAACTAGTAGAAGTTCTCGAACAACTTAGAAAGGCTAATTTAAAACTTCAGCCCGATAAATGTGAATTTTTAAGGAAAGAATCGTACCTAGGACACGTTATTACGGATCAAGGCGTAAAACCCGATCCGAAGAAAATTGAAAGCATCGTGCAAATGGAAGCACCAAAAAACGCAAAGGGTATAAAATTCTTCCTTGGTATGATAGGTTATTACAGGAAATTTGTTAGGAACTTTACCCATATTGCTGAACCACTGAATCGTCTTCTCAAAAAAGACGTCAAATTTGTATGGGATAAAGATCAGCAAGAAAGTTTTAAGAATTTAAAGGAAGTCATAATCAGAGATCCTATTTTGCAATACCCTGACTTCCGCAAGACCTTCATTATCACCACAGATGCTTCCAACATAGGCATTGACGCAGTACTTAGCCAAGAACATAATGGGAAAGATTTACCTATACATTTCGCAAGGCGTACTTTAAATAAAGCGGAGGTAAACTACAGTACCACCGAGAAGGAGTGTTTAGCCATTGTATGGGCCACTAAACAATTTAGGCCATACATCTATGGGACAAAATTTATAATTCAAACAGACCATAGACCGTTAACATGGCTATTTCGTGTAAAAGATCCCGGCAGCCGACTATTAAGGTGGCGACTCAAACTCGAGGAGTTTGATTATGTCATTACTTATAAAAAGGGAAAAGAAAATGGCATCGCTGACGAGCTCTGTAGGAACGTTAGGATAACAGAAAAAGAAAAAGAAGAAACCTGCCAGGATTTATTGAGCCTCATGGAAGAGGCCGGATTTGAAATCAGCAATGATAATAGGGAAAACAGAGAATTAAGAGATGAAACTGTAGAAACAAATGTAGCAAATACTAGTAATGAAATTTCTGTAGAAACCATTGATAATGATCTTGTAGAAGGTGCCACTGTAGAAAGTGAAACTTCCAGCTTAATGGAAGAAGAGGTGTCCGCAGAGCCTAAAGAAATAGTTAATGATATAGAGAGAAGAAAAGCTATTATAAAGGAATATCACGAAGGGCTAATAGGTGATCACACGGGCCAAAAAGCAACATATGCGAAGATAAGGGAAAAGTTTAAATCGAAGGGGATGCAGAAGGATATTGAAGACTTCGTGAGAAATTGCGCACAGTGTCAGACGGAAAAGTTCAACAGAGCACCTACTAGAAACCCTATGAAAATCATAACATCAGCAGACAAAGCTCTGGAAAAAATCATGATAGACGTTATTGGACCACTTGAAGAAACCGAAGAAGGCTACAAGTTTGGACTGACTATCCAAGATGATTTGTCAAAATTTATCAAGTTCATACCACTAAAAACTAAAGATATGCATACAGTAGCACGAGCCGTAATGGAAGATTGGATTATGAATTCTGGGATGCCGAAATTCATCCTATCCGACAACGGATCCGAATTTTGCAACAAGCTGTTTGAGGAGTTCTGTAGACTGCTAAACATAAAACACATTACTACTGGTGTGGCTTATCCACAGGCTAACCGTAGTGTCGAAAGAGCATATTGTAGACTCCTAGAATATCTTAAGTCTATAGGACGCGAAGTACATCAGCTTAAAGATTGGCATAAACGAATGTGCTATGCAGGATTTTGCTACAATGGGACCAAACACACTACAACGGGGTACACTCCCTACGAATTGGTATTTGGGTTTGAAGTTAATAGACCTAGTAGCGTAGATCCGTATAATGAAAAATCAGTCTTCGATTATGTAGACGATCTTAGAGCCAACCTTTTAGAGAAACAGGGCAGCGCAAAGGAAAATAAAAAAAAATGTAGGGAAAAGTCCGAAGTCAGATACGACAAGAAAATAGGAAAGAATATAGAATATAAAATTGGTCAAAAGGTTTTAGTCAGAAATGAAAGAAAGGGAAAATTAAAAAGCCAATATAAAGGACCATTTAAGGTATTAGAAGTAAATGAAAATAATTTAGTGATCCAAATGCGTACTAAGCAACAAAAGTTTATCAAAGCTAACGTTAAGCCATATATTTCAGGTCCCTGTTCATCGGGCGGTTCAACACCGAAGCCAAACTATGGGTAAAAGACCTACAAAATAACACTGGAATATACTTCAATTACTTAACAGAAGCTAAGGAAATTAGCAGTAAAATAGCATTAGTTATAGAATTAGATATTAATGGACTAGAACAGGCAAGTCTAAATATTAGAAATTTAATTAACACTATGGATAGTTTTTGTTTGGAATCAAAACCTGGATGTAAAGAATTCCAGCAAACAGCCAAGAGAGAAATCATAAAAATTGGCAGTAGAATAAGGATTATTTTAGGAATAATGGGCAACCCAAAAAGACAGAAACGTGAATTAGTTAATATGATAGGTTCAGGGCTCTAAGTCCTCTTTGGTACAATGGATAATGAGGACGCAGAATATTACTACAATGGTATTCAGGATATAAAAAACAACGAACAGCGAATCAAACTCGGTATGGAGGAAAATGTAAAGATTCTTAGCCATTTAAACAAACAAGTCATAGAAAGAATTAAAAATACGAACGTAACTTTTAGTAAAGTCAATGAGATGATAAACGAAATTAACAAGGTAAGCGCACTTGAAAATAACTTAAATAAAACAATTTTGATAGAATCATACTATGAAGAAATATCTAGCAAAATAAATTTCAAAATGTTACAGTTAGAAATAGAAATAGAACAATTAATAGACAGTCTTTTATTCATACAAGCAGGAATATTACATCCTCGAATTATTAAGCCAAATGATCTATTAAACGAACTTAGAATTTTAAAAGATAATAACATACGAGTATTTGCGATAGAACTAAGCATGGAAAATTATGCCGAAATCTTGAAAACATTGAAATTAAAAGCATTTACTAATGATCAAAAGATTATTGTTATTATTAGTATTCCGACAGTAACTAAAGAAAATTTTGAAATTTATGAAACAATTGCTATTCCAAACACAGTTAAAAATGGTTTTGTTTTTCTAGACGTAAGATACAAGTTCTTGATTATAAATAAAAATAAAGAAGATTATGTATTAACAGAAAATTTGGAAGATTGTAATAATTTTAACAAAATTTCGATTTGTAAACCATAACTACTTAGAATTACTATAAGCGATTCTAATTGTGAAATAAATTTATTTATGAGAAATAGACCTGAAAAATGTAACGCTAGAATAGTAAACTCTCATGTAGAAATATTTCATAAAATTAAGGAAAATTCATATTTGTATAGTATTTCTTCACAAACACAATATAATTGCAAATGTTAGAATGAGACAGAAATAGGTAAACTTGTTGGCACCGTCATAATTCAAATAAATGACGACTGCATTCTGGAAACCTACGATATGACAATAAAAACTGTTGGTACTGAAGCACAAATCGCAATCAAGGACAAGCATTCCTACCGAGATCTAGAAGACTGCTGTGTAAACGCTAAGTTGAGAGAAATCGAAATTAACCAGGAACCTTTGTCAAAGATTACTGCTAAAGATATTCACGAGCTGCAAAGACATGTCAATGGAGATTCAGAATCAGAACAATTTTTGGTCAAAAACATTGGAGAAGATACCAGAACGGTCGCAAGGGATACTAATTTCGACATTTGGAATCTTAAGTCTACTAGCCATTGCATTCACAATCTGGAAGTGTAGCTGCGGGCGAGGTAAAACAACAATTACACTCTTTAACAAATGTTTCAATAGAAAACACAGAGTCAAGCCGGAAATGACTCTGTCGGTATCTTTCATCCTCAATGATACCGACCACTTTAGCAGATACTTCAATGGAATCCGTGGAGATGAAATCTCCAAAACCCAATCTAAGGATAAAATATCCCTAGATATGTCTAAAAGGGGGACATGTTACGGATGTCACTACAGCGCAAATTACGTATGGAACGGAAACGTAATTCTACCTATGCATTCGCTGCCAGACACAAGGTCAGCGAGAAAACTTGGTGGGAACAGTAGCAGCAGAAATTGAGGTGTCAACAAATTAGCATTATTTATAGAGGTAAATTCAGAAATCGAATCGGATTTTGTTGGAAAGAAGTTAATCAATTAAGAACTACAGAAATTGTGTATTCATTTTAAACATTAATACTCGAGTAAACCAATAAATTTACATTTAACTGTAAAAGTGGTGTTCTGTATTTGTTGCTTTTGACGGGTTTGTTTGATCGCTGGAATTGTTCTAAAATTACAACATTGGTTTGTCGTCGAATCATCGCTGGAGTGTATCATCCCTAGAGCGTGGCGTCATCCATTGCAGTTATTTTCATTTCATTTATTTATTTTTTATTTTCATTTATTTATTATTTTAAAAATGGTATACATTAAGACTTGGTCTTTAATAGTACAGCAAAAAAAAACTAAGTAGGGTGTACAAATAATAAAAAATTACAAGTTAGCTCAGAAAGTATAGTGACAGAAAATAAAAAGAAAAGAAGAAAAGAAAAATGAAAGATAGATAAAATTAGGACAGAGAAGAAGAAAGAGAACGACAGATGGAAGAAGAGGAAGTTAAGAAGTATTATGTTATTGTGAAGCGTAGAAATTTAAAAGTGCAGCCTTGAAATTATTGGTGCTTGATAATCTTTTTATATGAATGGGAAGGAGTTCCATAACCGAATAGCATGGATAAAAAAAAGGCGAGATGAAGTTAAGTAGTTGTACCTATGGGATATAATGTTGAAAGTTCTAAGGGAGCGGGTAAATTGGAGCTTGGATTAGAGGTAAGACGGGGACTAGGTACTAATGATTTTATGAAGAAACAAACAGATCCTAATGTTTCTGTGCTGCTGTAGAGTACAACCTAAAACACTCCTCGCGAGAAAAGAGATTCTTTCATGCCTACGTATCTGGTAAATGTATCTGACAGCATCATTGAAAGCCACTTGCAACTTGTGATATGAGAGTGAGTTGAGGTTACTATAAACTACCTCAGAATAGGTAATTATAGGCACAATAAGAGTAAGAACCAGTCTGCGTCTAGTTGCAACTGGAGTGAAACTGGCTGAAATCCAGAGTTTCCTCAAGCAACCACAAATTCTACTAATAACGACGTTTATGTGATTATAGCAGGATAAATTGCGGTTTAAGACAAAGCCGAGACTAGTTGCAGTTTCTAACTTCATCTTAGTGCCAGATAGAAAGATATCCGGGATAGAGGAAGATTCAAATGTCCTATTGGAGATAGGAATGACCTGACATTTAGTTGGATTAAGGATTAAGCCATTATCCAAAACCCATTTATTAATTGAGGATAAATCATGGTTCAAATGCAAAACAAGTTCATCCAGCTGTTCCACGGGCCTAGAATAATAAAGCTATACATCATCAGCGTAGAGGTGAATTGATGCGTGGTTGCAAACAGAGGGTAAGTCATTATTATAGAGACAAAAAAGAATGGGTCCCAGGATTGATCCCTGGGGAACCCGTTGTATAACAGGCAGAAATTCGGAAGAATTGTCCCCAACCACAATTTTCTGTAACCTATCACTCAGAAAACTGTCAATTAGCCTAATGGCACTGTACCCAAGGTTAAGGCTGGAAATTTGCATCGAACGATTTATCTTACATCCAGAAGGTTAACACCAGTGTCCCCGGACCCGGACAGACACACTGGCCCGACGGAGTCTCTTCTTAAAATTTTGAAATCATTGTGTGTGCCAATTCTGAGGCATAACAATATATACTATGGCTCGAGTTGCTGATCGTCTCTTGTCGCAGACGCACGCGCTTATTTTTTGCCGTCATCGCCAACAGTTGTCGCGACCATACGGTTCGCGAAAAAAATCGAAAAAAAACAATCACGCAGTGTCGGTGCCAGTGTTTACAAAAAAAAAGCCACAGCGTCTGGTATTCCATCGTGTCCCATCCCACTCCATCACTGTTGTTTTTGCTTGGCTATTGTAAGTGCCGTACGATTTTCGTGTGTGTACTTGCAATGATTGAGTAAAGACAGCATTAGGCGGATAGCGCTCCGTGTGCTGTTGATTTTGTTGGTAGACCAAAGCAAATTGCCGTACGGGCATAACACCTACAGTAATTTGTTTTGGAAAGCCAACGTGCTTTCTTCACTTCACGGCTCTGCTTAGGTTGTTAGCGTCAGAGTTTGTGTTTTTTTTATGTTTGTGATTTATAATGTGTAGAAATTTTGTAGTGGATGTGAGCAACATCCGTGGGTTGAGGAACATTTTTTTTTCATTATACGCCCATGTCTCTCTCAATAAACCATCTGTTTTGGCACTAAGTGAAACACAGGTTAGCGTCGGCTCCGATTTAATGGAGTTTAGTCTACCTGGGTACAACTTAGTGCCCTTATTCTTCCCCCATCGCGGTCTCGCCGTTTATATACGTAGTGACGTAGCCTATCAACTTCAGCCTCAATATGGCCAATGTTCCAACCCAGAATGTAATTTCATTTGGCTAAAATTCCATGTTCGTAGGCAATTAATCCACTACTGCTTTATTTACAGAAGCCCAAATTTGGACAGACATTCAACTTATAATGAGTTAGATGCCCTGTCTGATTCCATCACAAGAATTGTGACCCTTCACCCTGAAATCGTCATTGCGGGCGATTGGGGTGGGTTCAACGAAAAAGCGCTACGATTGCGCTCAGATAATCGACCACTCTGAAAGGTTAGCGAACCTGCAAATAAAGTTGGCGTGTTTATTGTCGTGAAGGGAAAATATATTCCTCCGATGACAGTAACACAATGGGCGCCACACAATTTTTGTTGGGAAATTGTGAAACCTGAAAACGTGAAAACCTGAAAGAAAAGTGAAATTCCGACCACCGAAGAATCACGAACTGAAAAGAAACTTCCAGAACAAAAGAAAGACAGTTATTTTTCTTTGTACACGTTATAAGTCCCCGTTGGGGCACGGCAAATTACTTTTAATGAACGGACATTTTACTTTAGCACACAAAAGAAATAACGGAATTGCCGTTTGAATTGGCGCAAGATCGCGTTGTCCCGAAACAAGAAAATTCTATTAACACGGTCGCGTGTCCCGTTCTTTAGCGGGATCGTACGGAAGCCCGATCCTACCGAGATATATTTTTTTCTTTTCTGTCCTAACTACTACGAATCACTATATACTTATCCCTGTAATTATCCTTTTTTTCTCCTAGACGCCTGGCCCTCCTGCGTAGGCTTTGGATTTTGGTCCCGCTTGACAATCTCCTGCACACACTATTCTGGATCTCTTTCTATACCTATTTGTCCACGTCACTGTACGACTACCCTTCTCGATGAAATTACTTTTCCTTTTTTCCTTTTTCACAACTAATTTTTTTGTAAAGTAAAACGTCTATCTAGACGACTGGTCAACCAAGAAGTGATTTTTCCAGATTTCTTTGTCCATTCGGCCGGCCAGTGTCCCTCACTCACACCATCATCCAACCTTGGGGAGCAGAGCCAACGGCAGCCCTAACGTGACGATTCAGCTGTGGCGCTGAAATTGTCGACTGCTTCGTACTCCGAGTTAAAGGACAGAGCGTCATCTTCCCCCCCTAGTGCGTGGCTCAGTACCGTGACAATGGTACTTCTGTTGCAATTGTCTTTAGGAGGGGCCGTCCCTCAAGTAGCACAAACGTCCAAAATACATCAAAATATTTTTTGCATTTTTTGCACTTTCGTAATATACATTTTAAATATAAAACATAGGGACGGGCTACAGTCCGCTTGGGCGAACTGTTGGATACCCTATTCTTATTCCTATCCCTCATAAGTGGGCGTGACAAAAGTTTAAGTATGGTTGAATTGTTAAGAACGCTCTACATATTTTGTTATATAACAAACTTGGGTGTCTCAACAAAATTGTTTTATTTAATTGTGGGCGTGTCAGTAGGCGGATTTAAAAAAAAATTAACGCATGAGAATAAAGGGCATGAGAATAAAGGGCCCCTATTATAAATTTCAGCTCCTAGCTCAAACTTTGAATTTTCAAAAAAAATAAAAAATTGTGGGCGTGTCAGTGGGCGGATTTTGAAAATATTTACACATGAGCATAAAGGGCCTATAGAGAGTATATATTAAAAATTTCTGCTCCCTTGCTCAAACTTTGGATTTTCAAAAATTAATATACCCTTAGAATAGGGTATAAAAAAATTATTTTATTTATTTGTGGGCGTGTCAGTGGGCGGATTTTGAAATTTTTTTATCCCGAGCAGTTTTAGGAGCCACAGATCATATATACAAAATTTCAGCTTTCTAGCTCAAAATTCGATTTTATCCAAAATTTTGTTTTTTTGAGTTTGTGGGCGCTGTGGGCGGATTTCAAAAATTCGTAAACTTGATTATTTCGGGACCCTAGAGAGTATATGGTTAAAATTTCAGCTCTCTAGGTCCAGTTTAAATGCCTAATTTTTGCCGACAGACGGACGGACGGATGGACGGACATGGCTAGATCGACATTACTATCGATGCTGATCATAAATATAGTAACTTTTAGGGGTCTACGGGCAATATTAAGGTATGTTACAAACTATGCGTCAAAATTAATATACCCTTAGAATAGGGTATAAAAATATGCCACTTTCCAGTGCAGTTTTTGTACAATTAATTTCAATTCGGTGTATATAATGCCGCGTTGTCGTTTATAATTTACACCGGATGTTCACAAATTATACTGATTTTCGGTACATAAATTGTGCTAGTGGTCTACAAATTATTCTGGTTACTAGAACATAATATACCCCGGAAGTGTAAATAATAAACTAATAATTGGTTTAAATCATACAACTCGATGGTAAATAATTTACACCACATTTTGGTGTAAAATTATTCCCATGAGTGTGAAAAATACACGATGGTTCGATGAATAAAATATACTATTAGCGTACCAAAATCTGAAACATTGAATTTATTTTGATATAAAATTTACACCGAAGTTTATTTTTTTAAATTGGAAAGAATTAAATTTTACACCGAAGTTTTCTGATCGGAAATGTATCTGAATGATTTGTAATTGGTTCTATGATTCAAATTATTCACCTGTATTATATGGACGCAAGAAAATCATGAATTAGTATGAATGCGAGTACCTAATTTAAAAACGAAGCATTATCTGCCGAATGATTTTTGGTCCTACCCCGTCAAAAATTGAGCGCCTCGTAAATATCCATTAGTTAATAATTTCTAAAACGATTGGTGAAAATTATTTATTCGAAACCTAACATTTTTTGGTTGTTTTTTTAATTTTTTTAGAGACGTTATAGTAATAACGAAAATACCAAATGCGGTATATAATTAAGTCGCTTTAAAATTAAAATACCTTATCATTGTTTTCATTTAATATTTAAATTTTTTAATATTTCTTGAAAAATATGGCCGTCGTCCAAAATACAGGGTGTCTTAAAGTAACCGCCGCAACTTATGAAGTAATTTACTCGGTTTTACATCTTCCTTTTTGACTTAAAATAATTTTTATGCTTTTTAGAAATTATTTCTTTTAAACCCATTTTTCCAATTTGTAAGTTGTAGCTTATCTAGCTACACACAAGGAATTCATTTTAATTTAGCAATATATTTGATAGTAAATTGTGGGAAAATCTTTAATCGCATAGAAATTGAAAAGGCAACAGAGTACATTGAGTACCTATAAACTGAAGATAGTAAATGATACGACAAAGCAGATTGCAAAAAAACGCATATCTTAAGTCGATGCTCTTTGCCGATTCCCCGTTAAGGACGTGCTCTTGAAAAATAACTGGTGAGAAAAAATCATACAAATATTTGCAGGTTAATGCTCTATTTAAAAATGTCGTTCATTTTTGAGACCGATATTTTAACTGGCTTTAACTTGGCAAAACTGAAGCCGACTAATCTTGATTTTTTTGTTTTTTATTAAAACAAGAACAGGTAAGATTTTCTTTCCGCCATACAGCTTTTTTCTATGCGATTAACGATTTTCCCACAATTAACTATCGAACGTATTATTTTGCTAAATTAAAATGGATTTCATATGCGGCGGTCACTGTGGGACACCCTGTATAGTATACGTATACTCTAACTCCTGAATTTGGAAAAAAATTCACCCGTTTTAAAGAACAAGCAGAAACATACAAAATTGTACAATATATATCCAAAATTCCGCTTTCGGTACATTTATTATGCGTGAAAATGTGCAAAATATACCCCAAGCAATAAAAAAATGCACCATTGTGAAAAAATATATCCAGTAATTTGTTGTAGTATGTTTGTAATTTGCTGTAAATAGTGTAAGAAATGTCTAAAACAAAAACAAAATTATAATTAACATTGGAATTCAAGAAAATAAATATATTTAGGTACCAATATTTAATAAAGTTGTGTGTACATATAAATTTATACATTTTTTTTAAAGAATTTTTGATTTCATTTATTTCCGTCCTTTGGTTCAGAATCCAGAGCAGCTTCTTAATCCTCTTCTTCGGCATTTTCACCCAATCTAACATTTTTTTGCAATCCGTTGGTGTAACGTCCTCTTTTCGCTTTAGTTAGTCGCGAAAGTAGCCGGGCTGAATGACTGTGGTTGAAATAACACTGATGAGGTAGGTACTTGGAAGCGATATGAGACTCACGTTCTCTTGGACTAACTGAAAAGTTGACGTGGATGGCTCAGTAGAAATCATTTGCTGGTGCTGGCTCCGAGCCGACATTAAAGATTCATACACATTTGAATTGGAAGAATTTTTTGCGCATGAAATTGTTGACGGTTTTTTTTTTTTTATAATTTGCGTGCGCTAAAGGGATTTCTTTTTTCTGTAGTGACACGGTACCCTTATAATGGTAAAACCACAGCGCAGGCATTTAGTTTGTTGCGCAAGTAGCTCCCAGCAATTCATTGCCTATTTTTGGCTGCTACTTACTGAAAGAATAGAAGGATAGGAAAGAGTTTTGGTGCGATGGGATTTTTTTTTCTCAACAGGGTGCGACTAATATTTTTAATGTTTTGGTTTTCATCATCCGTGTCTTTGAATTGACTCAATTTTTTTGCAGCATCCGAGGCTGCTTCAAAATAGTCGAAAACCCCTTTAAGACACAACATTTCACAAGGCTCCCATTCATCGTCGTTGAAGTTCGCCGGAAAATGTATTTGGCATTGTTTTTTAGATTTTTTTTTTACCTCGGCCAATAAATGTAATTTTCCTTATTCCAGTTGTATATCACGGCTTAAACAAATTGTGAGCCATATTTTTCCGCGCAAACGACACAAATTTTTATCATATCAAAGTATATCAAAATCACAATATAAAAACTTTACTCTTTAATTTACTTTTTACTAAGCGATGTTTACACGACACTTGATTGCGATACACTGGCGCATGAGTGTGGCGCATATTTAACCAATGAGTGTATTAAGTACACCAAACTGTGCGCGTGGTGTATAGAACGGCGCATATTTAACCAATGAGTTAAATAACCAAATAAAATACACAATGGACGAGATGTTCCTTCATATAAACTTATATTTTCAAAAAAAAAATTAATAAACAAAACACAATAGTAGTAACAATAATTAACAGCCCAATCAGCTAATTTAGACATACAATCAATGTGTTCGTCCAAATCATCAATGACGCAATCTTCCAAAGGCGGTTCCACTTCCCGATTTATATTTTCCACAACTTCATCATTATCATTCAAATCGTTGTTCGAAATTGAGTCTAATAATATTTCATTTGGCTCTATTTTAATATTATTTCATTTGAAATAATATTTTCTCGTGATAGGTATTGAACAATTTGTAGAGTTTTTGTCCCGAATATAAAAGTTTATGTTCGTCGTTTCAAAAAAATTTTGACGATTTTGCTGAATGCAGGGTTTCACACTGTTCTTTAATTTTTTTAAAAAGTTTTTTTCCTACGCTACTACTTCAAATAATTATTAAACTTCGAGTTACCCATTTTTTTATTTGCTAAAGAAAAAAACGCACGGTGACTGTAAGCAAATGGCAGCTGAACTGAATAAAACATTTTGTTTACATATGATTTGACATTGGTATAGTTTAGTGTATTTTAATCTCCACAGGATTTAAATCTTACACCGAAAAATTGTTGCTAATTTAAAATAGTGTATTTTATCTACAAAATTTGGTGTACAAAATATCTCATGTTGGTTGATTTCAAAATTGGATTTTTTATGCGCCGCTAATGGTATATTAAAAAAACAGCTGCTAATCGGTTTATTTCTTGCACCGAATTGGAACAGAAATGTTGAAATTTTGCACACAAAAGCAATGGTGTAATTTTTATACCGGTATATTTTATCAAATACACCAAAATATTAAAATTTTCTTCAGTTTTCTCAATTTTACACCAAAATTCAAGAAAATATACCAAATTATACACCAGTGTGCTACTTGAGCCGCTCGCCCTCCCCAATTGCTATTCCAGACCGACGGTCTGGTTGTGGCAGTGTCATAAGTGTCGACTACTGCATTTTACAGACCGCCCGTCTGTTTGGAGTGTGTTGGCAGATGCGTACCCGACTCTACCGTTGCAGACCGTCCGTCTGGGTTTGATGTCGCCGTTTGTGCCTCAGACAGTCCGTCTGTAAGGGAGTGTGTTGGTCCGTTTTGAGTCTCCTGACGGTCCGTGTCAGGCTCACCATCCGGACATTTGGGGCCCCACCTCTTGCTCCGGTGAACAGACCGTCCATCTGTTCCGATGCGCCTTTTCCTCGACCCGTCGACCACCTGCCGAGCTGGTTTGCCAGTGTTGGGCCGCCTGCCCATGCTAAGCGTCTACCTGTTGTGGTCGCCTACCCAAGGCTCTAGAGAAGTGGGCGCATGGCTGATGGAACCATGGCTGCCCCTCCACTTCTTCAGACCCTGCATATGCGCACCGATAAAAGAGGGAATTGGTAAGGAAGTCAGGGACTGGAGAGTGGACCTTGTTGCGGGAAATTTTACCGCAACACATTATCTCCTACTTCTATTTTAAGTGGTCTTATGTTTTTATCGTATGCTAGTTTGTTTTGTTTTTTAATTTTTTCTAGTAACTTTTGTGAAATTAAGTGTGTAGTTTTTAGTCTGTACTTAATTTCATCTGCGTAATTGTCTATGTTATAGATAAGGTTCTATATCACTTTTCAGAAAATTATCTATCGATGTATTTTTCCCGAAAATAAGCTCAAACGGAGTATATTTTTCGTTAAAACTAGAGTTCGGGCTTATATTATAACAAAAAGTGAAATATTTTAAATGAGTTTCCCATTCAATTATGTCGTTGACGTATGCTCGTAAATATTCGTTAAATACTCGGTGGTTACGTTCTATTGTTCCTAGAGATTGGTGGTGGTAGCTAGTTGAGAATTTAAGGCTTATTTTAAGTAACTTACGCATCTCGACAAGAATTTCGTTTTTGTATTCTGTACCCATATCGGCACGAAGTTCACACATAGGGCCGTATTTCAAAATGAAATTATCAAATATAGCTGTTGCTACTGTGCGAGCGGATTTGTCAGGAATGGGTATTGTGGTAAGGTATTTGGTTAGATCGCACATTAAAGTAATGGCATACTTATTGCCCTGGGTCGAAATTGGGAATGGACCAATTGTATCTATGATAACAATATCCATAGCTTTTTGTGGTGTACGAGTGAGAAACATTTCTTCGATTGTACTTGGTTTTACTTTTGATAGATGACAGGTTTTGCATTTTTTTACATATGCAGCGACGTCTCGCGTCATATTTTTCCAAAAGAATGCTTTACGCAATTTGGCATTGGGTCATCATGGAATTTGTGTAACAATTTCTGCTTTTCCTTACCATCTATAATTTCTTTTGGCTGATTAGTTAGTACTAAAATAAGATTATTAAGTATTATAGCGCCTGCTTCTTTCAATTGGTTAACCGTAAAATATTTAAAAAACGTATCGTTTAATGGCCATTGCAATTTAAGAATCGATCGGTTGTTAGCTTCTTTTTGTAGCCTCTAAAGAATACCCTCAATGCATTTTTCGTTAACGACCATGTTCGGAATCCTAAAGCTAAATAATATTTCGAAATTACATACTTATAATTTCAATTTCTAAATTACCTTCAAGTACATTTGTCTTGTTCTCCTGCGTACTGTTTTTTGTTCTAATTCTTGGATTTTTTTTGGTAATTACGGTTTCGAAATCCTCGTAAATAAATACATCCTTAGGTTTTACTTCTTCCATTGCATTACTTGCTATAGTTTCTTGCTTTTGGCGTTTTGTCTTTGATCTAGTTGTGAATAACACTTTTGGTCCTTGTAATGCTATTTCTTTTAATTCATCTATTCTAATGCGAGATAATGCGTCCGCGGAAACATTGGACTTTCCACGAATGTAGCCTATTGTGAAATTGTATTCTTCTAGCTCCAACCGTATCCTAGTTAGTTTGGATGATGGGTCTTTCATACTAAATAAATGGACAAGAGGCCTATGGCCTGAATGAACATTAAAGTGGGTTCCGTAGATATACGGGCGAAAGTGTTTAATAACATAGTAAATTCCTAGTAGTTCTAGTTCAATAATTGGCTTGTTCTGTTTGGCTTTTGTGAATGCCCTGGAGAAAAAGTGGATTGGTAGGTCGTTTCCATTGTGAACTTGGCTAAGCACTGCACCACATCCTAGTTTCGATCCATCCACTGTTGTTACGAATTCCTTATTAAAGTCTGGGTATTGTAAGATTTTAGGACTAAGTAATTCTGATTTAAGTCGTTGGAAAGAGGATTCACAAGTTTCGTCCCAGTTGAATTCTACCCGTTTTCTGCTTAATTTATTAATTGGTGCTGCCAAGATGGCAAAATTCTTTATAAACCGTCTATAGTAGTTCATAAAAGCAACGAATGTTCTTGCTGAATCTTTGTTGGTTGGTCTTGGGTATTTTTTTATTGCTTCCGCTTTGCATTCGTCTGGTAAAAGACCATTTTCTGTACATTTGTGACCAAGAAACGATACCTCAGATTTAAAAAAATTACATTTTTGTGGATTAAGCTTTAAATTGAATTGAAGACAAACCTCAAAGACATTCTTCAGATTCTTAAGATGGTGTTTTTCACTGCATCCAATAACTATTATATCATATACGTAAAGGAATGCTTGGTCTGGGGGAGGACCTGCGCAAGCTATAGACATCATACGTGAAAAGGAATTTGGTGCGATATTCAAGCCGAACGGTAGTACTTTCCAGCGAAAAGCGCCTTTTTCAGTACTAAAGGAAGTGATGTCTCTGCTGTCCGAGTGTAGTGGTATTTGCCAGAACCCTGAAAATTAATCAAGTGTGGAAAAATGTTTGGCTCTGCCGAGAGCATCCAAAATTGTATCTATGCGTGGGAGTGGAAATTTATCTGCAATTAACTTTTTGTTTACTTACTTACTTACTTAAGTGGCGCTACAGTCCTGAATGAACCTGGGTCTCAACCAACATGCCTCTCCAATTAGCCCGGTCCTTAGCTAACTGCCTCCAGTTGCGCACTCCAAGTTGGTTGAGGTCGGTTTCCACTTGTGCGCGCCAGTTAAGGCGAGGTCTTCCTCTACTGCGTTCGACGTCTGGCTGGGAATCGAAGACTCTGTGAGCCGGAGTATTGGTGTACATTCGTTCTACATGTCCTAGCCATCTTAAACGTCCAATGCGGAGTTTTTTGACCAGGGGCATGTCGCTGTACAGCTCGTATAGTTCTTGGTTGAATCTTCGTCTCCATAGCCCTTCAACGCAAACGGGACCGAAGATTTTTCGAAGAATTTTCCTCTCGAATCTACCAAGGATTTCTTCATCCGCTTTTGATACGGTCCATGCTTCAGCGCCGTAGAGCAGCACTGGGGTGATCAGGGTCTTATATAGGATCTCCTTAGTAGTTCGAGTGAGGGCTTTACTACTAAATTGCCTTCTTAGCCCAAAGAAACAGCGGTTGGCAAGAGTAATTCTTCGTTTAATTTCTGACGAGATGTTGTTGTCAGAGTTAATAGCGGAGCCGAGGTAGACAAAGTCCCGTACTACCTCAAAGTTATATCTGTCAATGGTGACGTTCTGTCCAATTCGTCAATGTTGTGAGTCCTTTCGTGATGACAGCATATACTTAGTCTTGCCCTCATTTACTGCTAGACCCATTTTCGCCGCTTCCTTCTCTATACTAGCAAACGTGGCTATGACATCACGTTGAGTCCTACCAATGATGTCAATATCGTCAGCGTATGCTAGTAGTTGCACCGACTTTTGGAAAATTGTGCCTCTTTTTGTTTACTAATCTGTAATCAATGCACAATCGCATTCGCTTAGTGTCACCTTTTTTGGGGACTAAGATGATAGGTGAATAATAGTTCGATCGGCTTTCCTCAATGAGATCATTTTCTAATAGCTTATCTACTTGTGCGTTAATTTCTTGTTTTTGGGAATGAGGTAGACGGTAATTTTTTACATACACTGGATTGTGATCATTAATGCGTGTTTTCTGCTCGTAAAAATTGTTCACTGTCATTTTGTCAGTTTCTAGCGCAAAAATTGATGAATATTGACTACACAAGTGTAACAATTTAGGTTGTACGTGGACTGGAATTTTACTTTTTAAAATGCCTAGTAGCTTTTGCGTTCTTTCGTTGGTATTATTTGTTTTGTTTATATTGTATGCGTAGTAATTATCTAAATCTTCTGTTTTTAAGGTATCATTTCGAACTGTTATTGGTTTGTCGTTTATATTTATTACCCGTAAAATAGGTTTAGCTGAGTCAACGATGCCTCTTGCGACGATCACGCCATCACTTAACTCTTGCGATTCAACAATCAAGGGTTTCGAGTAATTTTTTATTTGAAAACAACGATAGGTTTCGCATCTAGCTGGTATAACAAAAATGTTTTTCGATGGGCCAGAATCAAGTGGAACTTTAAAGCGTGCATGTCCCAATGAAACAGAAATAGTCATATGACTGTAGTTGATACTGCATTTATACTTTCGTAAAAAATCTTTACCCAAAATGCCGTTGGATGGCACATTAAAGTTATTATTAACAACATGGAAGTGCTGTGGTATTTCGAAATTATTTCCTATTAAATAACTATTAATAGTACCCATTGTAGAAATAGACTGTTCAGTTATACCTTTTATATTAATTTTTTTGTTTATATCGATTTTGCAATTATTTTGTAAAGAATCAAATTTTATCCATGAAATATTAGCTTGGGTGTCTATCAGAAATGTACACGGTGCTTTTGCGTCAGTACACCTTAACTCAATGAAGTCGGAGTAATTTGGATTTAAGGTGTAGATGTAACTGTTGTTTAATTGTTTGCATCCCCCAGTTGATGCTCCTGGGGTGCGTTCTCGTTTTCCGTATAACGCACGTTGCGTTGATTTGGACTGTTATTACTACTATATCTTTGTCTACCACCATTGTTGTACTGTGCCCTGCCTCTAAAATTGCTGTTCATATTGTTGTCTCGATAGTTAGTGCTGCGATAGCTATTATTGCGATAATTGTTGTTGCCCCGTTGATTATTTCGGTTTGAATTGCGCGGATTTTGCACATAATTGTTTTGACTTCCATAGCTCCTGAAATTGGTATTATAGTTATTTGAATGAAATGATAGAACTTGATGTTCTTGCACTTCTGTAGCTGTTTCAATGACCAGCTTTGCAATAGCTTCTTTCGGGGATGGAAATGACGAAGAAGCAAGAATCGATTTGACTAGGCTTGAAGTAGTATTAACTCGACGCATTTCGATGTTCCTGTCACGGTCGCCATGTAAGGGGAATAAAAGCGAAGTGTTCTCTTCAATGTCTCAAACCAGAATAATTTTATTTATCCACCATAAATTGTACATTCTTATTATCTTAAGTACTAAATTACAACTACTTGAATTACATTGTTCGTGCAGACAGGTATTTGCTGACTTGCACAACATATATTAAATTCTTAAACTACTTGGGTTATATTGTGTCCGTGCAGACAGTTATTTGCTGACTTGCACTACAACGGTGTGGGGAGCAGTTACCTACTACGTATACAACGCATACACTTCCGCTGATGGTTTAACAGTGTTTTTTTCTGAATTTTAAGCCGTTTTAATTGATTGGCACTATTAATCACTCTTCTTACCGTCGAAACACTAGCACTAACGCTCGCTTTTTGCTTTATTTTCGCAGCTGATTCGCAGGAATTGGACGCACCTCGCAAAATTGCTCTTCTATCAGACGCTGTTGTGGCCGTTTTATAACCTCCTTTCATATTTTTCCCGTACGACTCTTTATTTCTCAAGTACGATTAGATCAAGTTAAAGCTTCGTCCAATTTTTGTAGCTATAGCACGCCCGGTTAATGCTTTTTCCTTAAGTAAATCGATCTTAGACTTCTCAACACTGGTAAGTGATTTTTTTCTACCCATCGTTCTCCAAATTTACAAACAAATGACAATTAAATAAATTAATTCACTCAGAAAACTTTAAAAATTGTTTAAACGGGTTAATCTTCTGGGAACACACATGAACAATGAAGATAATGACTATGTACCTATTCAGTTGACGCAAAAAAAAAACTGAATTTTTCCGTATGAAATGCTTTGCGAGAGAGCCAGAGAAAAAGTAACGGTGCTTTTTGAATTATTCTTTCCCATTTCTTTTGGCAACATTATAGACAAATAGTTAGCAGCATCAAATTATAGATTCATGTACATTATGTGGAAATAATGAGCCATATAGATTTGAAAAAGCTTGTACCTATTCAGTTGGAACGGAGTGTAATTCACCTGGGTATGAAGTCGTCCATCCCTAACAGGATAAAAAGTATCAAACCTACGGTAAACGCGTGGTATGACTCGAGCTGCAAAGAGGCTATCAGGTTAAAAGAGGAAAGCTTTCGGTCATTCAAAGCCAACCCATCTGAGGAAAGCCGAAAAAAGTTTAAACGAGCCAGAAATGACTGCAATGCCCACATTAATCGTGTCAAATTCTCCTATGATCAAAAGTTGAGGCAAAAAATACTACAATGTCCCACGGGTAGTAAAAACTTTTGGTCATTTGTTAAAAACATCAAGAATTCGGCCTCGTCATCTATCCCGACACTTATTTACAATGACATTTCAGCTGTCAGTTCTATAGATAAGGCCAGTCTGCTTGCTGCTCACTTTGCAGTCAGCTCAACGCTCCCAGATTGTGCTTTGTCTCCCCCTGTACTCGAGCGCGTAGAATACTCCATGGGACCAATCCACTTCCGCACTCGTACAGTGGCTAGAGTACTTCAAGATCTTGACGTTCACAAATCCGCTGGTCCAGATGGTATTTCCCCTCTCGTTCTGAAGAGGTGTTCTTCCTCGCTGGCAAAACCATTGCGCAAGCTTTTCTATCTATCCTTTTTCTTCAGGGCTCTTCCCGAGAAGATGGAAAACAGCATTTTTCCAGCCTGTCCCCAAAAAGGCGAATATTCATCTCCCTCCTCCTACCGACCAATTGCAATAACTTCCCTTCTTTCCATGGTCATGGAAACGCTGAAAAACCGTCAGCTCATGAAATATCTTGAATCCCGAAAACTTCTTAATGACCGGCAGTACGGTTTTTGCAGCAACAGGTCCACTGTTGATTTGATGACTTATCTAACCGAAAAGTAGAACCAATCTCTTCACCAAGGTGGTGAAAGTAAGATCGTTGCGCTTGATATTTCAAAGGCATTTGACAGAGTTTGGCACCAAGCTCTCTTGTCGAAAATGGGTGCATTTGGAATCGATGATAACTTTCTTCAATGGATTAGAAATTACCTTTCGGACCGTTCAATTCAAGTTGTTTTGGACGGTTTCAAATCCGCAACTTACCAAATAAATGCTGGTGTTCCCCAAGGCTCTGTTTTGTCTCCGACTCTCTTTCTCATTTTTATAAATGATCTCCTGTCTACTACCTCTAATCCAATCCATTCATATGCCGATGACAGTACCCTAAGCTTCTCATATTCATTTCTTGGTCCACGCCCATCATCTTCGTGTGTGGAACTGGAACGGCAACATATGTTAAGCTCCGATCTCGACAGCATAACTCAATGGGGTGTAACTAATAGATTGGAATTTAATGCTTCTAAAACGCAATGCTGTCTTCTGTCATTAAATCAAAACCCTAACACCATGCCATTGTCCATGAATGGCACTTGCATCGTTGAAACCGAACGGCTTTCCGTTCTCGGTATGTGTGTTAATGCCAACCTTCGTTGGAATGACCACATATTCGATGTCGCCAAGAACCCTGCGTAATGCCTAGGCTTCCTTAAGCTCTGCAAGAAATATTTCACCTCTTCTGATCTGGCTACTATTTATAAGGCGTTTATCCGCCCAAAACTTGAGTACAATCCGCATATCTGGTCTGGTGCTCCAATTACTTATTTGGAGCTACTTGACAGGATCCAAAAACGCGCGATAAAACTCATTGGTGACTGTAACATTGCGAGATCGCTTGACTGTCTTAGTCATCGTCGCAATGTCGCTTGTCTCTCGTTATTTTATCGTTATTTCCACCATAAGTGCTCAAACGAAATAGCCAGTTGCATTCCACCCCTAGAGCATTTCAACCGCAATACCCGCCATGACAGTAATGCGCATCAGTTTACCCTTAAGCCTGTATTCGTACGTACAGTGAAATACAAGGAATCTTTCCTTAGCCGTACAACACGAATGTGGAATGCTCTTCCCCGCTCCATTTTTCCTACACATTGTGATATACAAACATTTAAAACCAACGTGCATCGGCATCTCTCCCTATTTTCTAACCCTAATTTCCTTAAGCGTTGCTGTAGCGTTGTTGTAGCGTTGGTGGTTGACGGTAGGGCGGAAAGGTGAAGGAATTATTATCGGATAGACTTATTATTTGTTTGCTCTGATGGAAGTTTGGGGTAGGTTATATTTGCTGGTATTTAATACAATTGGTATGTGTGTGTATGATCGTTGAAGGTGAGTCGCATTTCAGCTACTGTTGATATTTGCAAGTGAAAAATGGATATTCAAATTTAAAGGTAGATAGGGGCGATGGTAGATAAAGAAAGGTGGAAGAATTGTCATCGAGTAGATTGATGGTATATTATTTGTTGGCTTTGATTGAAGTTTGGGGTAGGTTATGGCATGTTGCAATAAGACCATCACAGTCACCTGTAACTTGTTTCTTTGTTTCAATACAATTGGAGTGTGTGTTCAGGTTCACATCGGTGAAGGAGATTCGCATTTCAGCAATGGGGATTTCCAAGTGGTTTATAAACCATATTTGCATGTGAAAAAATATTAATTGAGGCAGAGATAAAAAAGATAAGACAAGTTATAGTGTGTTTACGAGCAAATTCTCAGCTTGTCATAATAGCTGCGGGTATTCATGAACAACTGAAATTGGTTTATTTATTGGCCTTGTAAAAGGACATGCAAATTTAGCTACATTGCGAATGATCCTTAAGGGTTTCCACTTTTAAAAAAAAAAAGAAATTTGCCACTTTTCAATTTTACAAACTGAACTTACTGAAGAAGTTTGTTGACTTATTGGTGGTGCTTATCTGCGTTGGGTCAAAAACGAAGCGTTATTTAAAAAATGTTCGAAGTCAGAACGAGCGTTCGAAAGTCTCGTAGTATTCACATTGGGAGTATTTGAATTCAAATTGTAGAAGCTTCCAACTAAGGTATCTCTAATAGACTGCATTTCACGAATGAAAACTCGTTGGTTTGCCTCGAGTATTCGTTGAAATGCTGACGAAATAGCTCTAATGTCTGTGGCCTCTTCTTGAACAGGTAGACGCTGTTCATTAATATATCGTCGCTCATTATTATCATCACTATTCTGGTTACTTGTCTGGCCGGATTGCATAGCTGCAGAAGGGTTATCTACCAGTTGTAGTAAAATCTTATCCTGGCTTAAGCCTGCACAAGCCCCAGGTGAAGTACGACTATATATTGGCCTGGATTCCATTGATTTCGAAAAGTGGACGAATTTCTCAAATTACTTGGTCTTCCTCTAGAACGTGTATTTGGAACTCTATTATCCAAAATACGAAATTTCGGATTTTAAATACAACTTCAAAAGTATTTAACTTTCAATATCTTTAATTAAATGTGTATTAAAAAAAATTAATACATGCATAATTTGGGGTCAGCGCAGTTGGTGATAAATTCGATATTTAATAAGATATTAAATTTGATAAGATTAGATACAATATGCTTAAGAGCAAGATATCTATCTTGGTAAATAGACGGACTGGGCAAATCTAATGAAATGCAAAAACTGTAGAAAGGAAGAGAGCCAAAGAAAATGAAACGCACCGGTTGAAGTATACAGACGAACTGACTTTATTAACATGAATAAGGAGGGAAAAGGAATAGTATGAACAAAAACACAATTATATGATCTGTTCGATCATCAAATATTTCAGTAAAATCAATGCACACAATACGAACAGGACTGTATATAATTGGCAACTATAGAATAATACAGACAATGGATTATACTATAAAAGATGATTTATATATTATAAATATATTCATATGCATAACTTATCCTTTCACGAAAAAAATTAGACCAATATGAATACAAACAGCAGTTCAACTCTTTCTGTTATCCAATAGTCGCAACGCGGATTACAATTAAATCAATGAATATACCGGGCTATACTAATGAAAGTCATACTCAACTTGAAGAGACACAATCGAACACTCTACAATTGCTGGAGCTTAGCTAAAAGCTCTACAGTTAGCCAGCATAATCTTTGAAGTGACGTTCTTAATGCCTCGAAGTATATCTATTGTTAGAACATGTTTAATGCAAAAGAGAAACAATGAAGCAACCTCCATTAAGCAAAAAATACCAACAAGTGACCTTCCTCAATGCTTCATTGCAAAGGTACATGGACTTTAAAATATATACCAACAATTTTACATGTTGATTAAAGATAAATAAACTTGCGCAATACTCCAATTTAGCAATCTAGCTCTACGCAAAACAACGAAAATTCTTATTATCCATATAAATATTGATCGTATAGGTACCTATTGACCAAAAAGTGGTGGTGCATGAAAGGTTCGATAAAGAGAGATAAAGCAGTTTATTTGGATTTCTTTCTTCGTTATCAAAGTGTGTAAAAAACATAGGGGCGGGCTACAGTCCGCTTGGGCGAACTGTTGGATACCCTATTCTTATTCCTATATCTCATAAGTGGGCGTGACAAAAATTTAAAGGATTTTATCGAAAAAACTAAGCTTTTGTAAATAAAAACGCTCCCTAGCTCAAACTTTGGTTTTTCAATAAAATTGTTTTATTTAATTGTGGGCGTGTCAGTAGGCGGATTTAAAAAAAATTTAAGTATGAGCATAAAGGGCACCTAGAGAGTATATATTATAAATTTCAGCTCCCTAGCTCAAACTTTGGACTTTCAAAAATAAAAAAAAAAAAATTGTGGGCGTGTCAGTAGGCGGATTTTGAAAATATTTCCACATGAGCATAAAGGGCCCCTAGAGAGTATATATTAAAAATTTCAGCTCCCTAGCTCAAATTTTGGTTTTTCAAAAAAAATATTTTATTTAATTGTGGGCGTGTCAGTGGGCGGATTTTGAAAATTTTATGTCCCAAGCAGTTTTATGAGCCAAAGATCATATATAAAAAATATCAGCTTTCTAGCTCAAAATTCAATTTTTCCCAAAATTTGTTTTATTTAATTGTGGGCGTGTCAGTGGGCGGATTTTGAAAATTTTATGTCCCAATCAGTTTTATGGGCCTAATATATAATACATAAAAAATTTCAGCTTTCTAGCTCAAAATTCGATTTTTTCCAAAATTTAGCTTTTTTTAGTTTGTGGGCGTGTCTGTGGGCGGATTTCAAAAATTCTTAAACTTGATTATTTCGGGACCCTAGAGAGTATATGGTTAAAATTTCAGCTCTCTAGGTCCAGTTTAAAGGCCTAATTTTTGCCGACGGACGGACGGACGGACGGACGGACGGACATGGCTAGATCGACATTACTATCGATGCTGATCATAAATATAGTAACTTTTAGGGGTCTACGGGCAATATTAGGGTATGTTACAAACTATGCGTTAAAATTAATATACCCCTAGAATAGGGTATAAACATAGGTGCGGGCTACAGTCCGCTTGGGCGAACTGTTGGATACCCTAATCTTATTCCTATCCTTCATAAGTTAAGAACGCTCTACATATTTTGTTATATAACATTTTAAAGATTTTATCGAAAAAAACGAAGCTTTTGTAAGAAAAAACGCTCCCAAGCTTAAACTTGGGGTTTTTAATAAAATTGTTTTATTTAATTGTGGGCGTGTCAGTAGCCGGATTTTGAAACTGTTTACACATGAGCATAAAGGGCCCCTAGATAGTATATATTACAAATTTCAGCTCCCTAGTTCAAACTTTGGATTTTGAAAAAAAAGTTTTTTTTTAAATTGTGGGCGTGTCAGTAATCAGATTTTGAAAATATTTACACATGAGCTTAAAGGGCCCCTAGAGAGTATATATTATAAATTTCAGCTCCCTAACTCAAATTTTGGTTTTTCAATAAAATTGTTTTATTTAATTGTGGGCGTGTCAGTGGGCGGATTTTGAAAATTTTATCTCCCGAGCAGTTTTAGGAGTTATAGATCATATATAAAAAATTTCAGCTTTCTAGTTCAAAATTCGATTTTTTCGAAAATTTTTTTTTTTTTTTTAGTTTGTGTAAACTTGATTGTATATGGTTAAAATTTCAGCTCTCTAGGCCCAGTTTAAAGGCCTAATTTTTGCCGACGGACGGACGGACGGACAGACATGGCTAGATCGACATTACTATCGATGCTGATCATAAATATAGTAACTTTTAGGGGTCTACTTGCAATATTTAGGTATGTTACAAACTATGCGTCAAAATTCGTATACACTTTGAATAGGGTATAAAAATGGTGACAGCAGAATTTAAGACACAAACCTTCCAAACGCCATCTACTAACGTGAGGCCAAAATAAAAAACTCGCTGTTATGATAATACCATAAAGTCTATATACAAAGCACCAATCTACTAAAAACGCATTTGGCGCGTTCAATTTGCAAGGCAACTGCGAGTACCCTACTAATCACTTGCCAAACGATGGTGTCGTGAGTTATTTGATCAATGAGGAAAGGTTAGTAGGGACTAGTAGTTGCCTTGCAAATTGAACGCGCCGGCATAAATGTATCGCTTCAGAATCTCGCTAGATGGACGTTGTCTTTGTATAATCACTCTATAGTACTATCTTTGTATATATAGACTTTATAGATAAATATCTATTAATTTGAACTTTACAAAAAAAAAGTATATCAAGTTTTACTTCCGATCAACTGATCAGAAGGAGCCAAATAAAACACGGATATATTCTAAAGTACAAAAATATCTTTATTGAAAATCTCTTAGACTTCCGCGCGTCACGATAGCTCGAATTGAACTAACTTCTACATTTTGCTCGAAGTGATTCTTCTATGCAAAGATCTTTAGAAAATGATGATGCAATCAAAAGTTATCTTCGTCGCAGAAGGCGACGTTTATTGTTTTAACAAATTGGATGTGGATACACAGAAGTGTTTATTTCACAGAAGCAACTTGATTGCTTATTACAAAGTATCGATATGTTTCGCTCGCAGAAGGCGATTTGATTGCTTTTTACAAAGTATCGATAATGTTTATTTCGCAGAAGGCGATTTGATTGTGCTTACAAATTATTGACATGTTTACGTCGCAGAAGGCGATTTGATTGCTTATTACAATGTATTGATATGTTTGTTTCGCAGAAGGCGATTTGAATGTGATTACAAATTATTAATTTGTTTATGTCGCAGAAGGCGACTTGCTATTACATAGTATCAATTTGCTTAAGGCAAATTGATGTTTAAAACATAGGGACGGGCTACAGTCCGCTTGGGCGAACTGTTGGATACCCTATTCTTATTCCCATCCCTCATAAGTGGGCGTGACAAAAGTCTAAGTATGGTTGAATTGTTAAGAACGCTCTACATATTTTGTTATATAACATTTAAAGGATTTTATCAAAAAAAAAACGCTCCCTAGCTCAAACTTTGGATTTTCAAAAAAATTGTTTTATTTATTTGTGGGCGTGTCAGTGGGCGGATTTTGCAAAATTTTTATCCCGAGCAGTTTTAGGTGTCATAGATCATATATAAAAAATTTCAGCTTTCTAGCTCAAAATTCGATTTTTTCCAAAATTTTGTTTTTTTGAGTTTGTGGGCGTGTCTGTGGGCGGATTTCAAATATTCGCAAATTTGATTATTTCGGGACCCTAGAGAGTATATGGTTAAAATTTCAGCTCTCTAGCTCCAGTTTAAAGGCCTAATTTTTGCCGACGGACGGACGGACGGACATGGCTAGATCGACATTACTATCGATGCTGATCATAAATATAGTAACTTTTAGGGGTCTACGGGCAATATTAAGGTATGTTACAAACTATGCGTCAAAATTAATATATATTATTATTTATTATATTTTTGATACATTCGTCGTATATTGGAAATAGTTTGCCGTTATTAACCATCATAAATTCGTTGCTCTCTTTTATAAATAGGTCGTCTATATTATTGAAATCTAATTCCTCATATTGTTCATTAGGTATAGGGATAATTTTATATATGGGTTTTAGGTCAGAATACATAGGTAAGGATAAAATAAAAATTAGTAACTCATTTTTTTGCCATAGAGATAGTTTTATAAATTCAAGTTGATTCGTAGTAATGTGTTCAAATGACTCGATGTCAAATAGTTTCGGATTGAATACTCCAAATTTAGCTAATGTTATAGATAACTGTATTTCCTTTATGTAGTCATGAAATTCCGATACGTCGTTAAAAAATGAATCTATAGCAGTGAATTTAGTTATTCTATCCATGAGAACGTTGAATATTTTATTAAGATTGTTTAAATTTTTAACTTCTTCATTAATATGTTTGTTTAGTATCTAAGTGCTTCGATATTGTCGTTTGTTAGAATGTTGTCCTCTAAATTTTCTAGTCATTCGTTAATTCGCAATTTGTCATCGTTATCTAGTGTGCCGAATAAGTATTTAAATCCTGTTCCGATTGCATTTATTAAACCTCTTTTTTCCCTATTTTTATTGTGTTCAAAGGTTATAATTTCGGATTCGATTTCTCCAATATGCTTCGTTATTAGTTTTGTATTTAAATAATCACTTTTGTTTAAAGTTTCTTTTAGTGTAATAAATGTTTTTAATATATCTGTTTTGTTAAGTGTATAAGTCAATTCATTATATTCTTGAATTATAGGTTGTTCTCCGACTTGCATTATAACATATTCCTGCTGGGTAGTTAGTTTTTGAATTTCGATAACTTGACTTGATGTGATTGCTGCAACTGCTACAATAAGGACTAGACCATATTGAATATGAATTAATCTGTTGAACTTATGGTATTCCATTTTGTGGAACTTGTTCTGTTTGGGTAACTTCCTCTTCCGATTCCCTAGAAGGTGAGGTATTTTTATATTCTGTTTTCTTCTTTTTGCGAAAATCGTATGTAATTATACCCTATTCTAGGGGTATATTAATTTTGACGCATAGTTTGTAACATACCTTAATATTGCCCGTAGACCCCTAAAAGTTACTATATTTATGATCAGCATCGATAGTAATGTCGATCTAGCCATGTCCGTCCGTCCGTCCGTCCGTCCGTCCGTCGGCAAAAATTAGGCCTTTAAACTGGACCTAGAGAGCTGAAATTTTAACCATATACTCTCTAGGGTCCCGAAATAATCAAGTTTAAGAATTTTTTAAATCCGCCCACAGACACGCCCACAAACTCAAAAAAAAACAAAATTTTGGAAAAAATCGAATTTTGAGCTAGAGAGCTGAAATTTTTTATATATGATCTATGGCCCATAAAACCGATTGGGACATAAAATTTTCAAAATCCGCCCACTGACACGCCCACAATTAAATAAAACAAATTTTGGGAAAAATTGAATTTTGAGCTAGAAAGCTGAAATTTTTTATATATGATCTTTGGCCCATAAAACTGCTGGGACATAAAATTTTCAAAATCCGCCCACTGACACGCCCACAATTAAATAAAATATTTTTTTTGTAAAACCAAAATTTGAGCTAGGGAGCTGAAATTTTTAATATATACTCTCTAGGGGCCCTTTATGCTCATGTGTAAATATTTTCAAAATCCGCCTACTGACACGCCCGCAATTATTTTTTTTTTTATTTTTGAAAGTCCAAAGTTTGAGCTAGGGAGCTGAAATTTATATTATATACTCTCTAGGTGCCATTTATGCTCATACTTAATTTTTTTTTAAATCCGCCTACTGACACGCCCACAATTAAATAAAACAATTTTATTGAATAACCAAAGTTTGAGCTAGGGAGCGTTTTTATTTACAAAAGCTTAGTTTTTTCGATAAAATCCTTTAAATTTTTGTCACGCCCACTTATGAGATATAGGAATAAGAATAGGGTATCCAACAGTTCGCCCAAGCGGACTGTAGCCCGCCCCTATGTTTTTTTTCCTGGTTTGGCCCTACTTATCTACTCTTACTTTTATATGATCTCCTTCTTGCTGAATTGGGTTTTTTATTCTAATAAATGGGTTATCTGATTTGAGATGTTTTTTGTTGGTCATATAACGCAGATCTACTTTATAATCTTTCCTAGTTTTATTTATATTGCCTATTTCTCTTTAGTGTCTTGTGGGTCTTGTGGGTTAATGTTAGGGCTTTTATTTTCAAAGAAAGTCTCATATGGTCGATTATTAGTTGAAGAATGTATTAACGTATGGTTATATGTAAATAATATTTGCTCCAAATCTATTAATTTAAGTTCGTTATCCGATCCTGTGTTAATCAATCTTAATTTTTCATTTAAACTAGCATGAAGTCTCTCAATGTCAGCTATACCTGTCTTTCCTGTGGTAATTTCTAGATCTACCTTTAAATCTTTTAGCCATTTTTGCAGTAAATTACTTATTAAGCATGGATCTTTATGCATTTTAATTGTGTTTGGTACTCCCATTGTATTAAATATTTTTAACAAAGCTTTTTTCGATTCTAGCCATGTACGTGAAGTGATGTGTTCTACCATTGAATAGAGATCGATGCATGTCAAATAACTTTGCTGTCCCCAGACCCAGATGTCGGCCACAAATTTCTCTCGCCTTTGTGTAACTGGTAGTGTTATTTTAAAAGGTCTATTCGTAGCCTGATGCTCGAATTTACAAGTGTTACACATTTCACATTCGTTTATTATGTGTTGTGCTGACCTTGCGTAATTTGTGAAATGGTATTTTTCTTCAAAAGTTTTAATAACTTTATTTATACCTGCATGTATTCCATTGAGATGTATTTCATATATGATCTCTTTAAACTTTTCATAATTCTCTATATCCTCCACTATTCTTTTGGTCCTTAAATCTTAACGTTCGAGGATGGTAAAATAATAGCTGAATATACTCGTTGAAAGTGATTAAAACCTTCATCGTTACTGAAGTAAATGCCACAGGCTTATTTTCCTAAAATGTACCTTTTGATCATGTCTTTAAAATAGTTGTCCGTAAATTTTTCTGTTTTTAATTCGTATCTCATTTTGTCCTGAATTTTTGTAATGCGTATCCCTACTCTATCAGTGTCTTTGAAAATTATTTGGTGCTTAAAAGTATTTAATGTCTTCTCTGAGATTCCTATATATGATGTATTATCTTCTAATGCTGAATGGATTGTGGCTAAGTCTGATCGCATATCTGCATCATTATCATCTTCATTATGAAAATTGTCTTCAATATTAATTGGTGACAGTGCATCGGCCACATGATTTTCTTTCCCTGGTAGATATTTTATATCGAAGTCAAATTCATTTAGCCTTATTTTCCACCTTTGTAACTTGGCATTGGGTTCCTTTAAGTTGTGTAACCATTGTAATGGTCTGTGATCACTTAATATCTGGAATTTCTTCCCATAAACGTATGGTCTAAAGTATTTCGTAGCCCAAACGATTGCTAGTAATTCCTTTTCGGTAGTTGAGTAGTTAAGCTCATGTACATTGAGGGTTCTACTTGCAAAACAAAGGGGGTGATGATCTTGCCTAAGACCAGTCCCGATTGCAAAGTTACTGGCGTCCGTTGTTAGGACAAATGGTTTATCGAAATCTGGATGTTTCAAAATTGGGTCAGAGCTAATTAAAAGTTTTAATTGTTCAAACGATTTTTTAAATTCATCGGATTGATAATTGACTGACTTCACATCGCCTTTTAATTGCTTTGTCATGGGCTTAGCTATTTTTCATAATTCTCTATTAAATTTCCTGTAAAAACCGGTCATACCGAGGAACTGTTTTATATGCTTTTGAGTTTTATTTAATTGTATTTTAAGATTCGCTTCTTGCAATCTTTGAAATACTTTTCTTACTGATTGAATGTGTTCCTGTTCGATGTCGAGAAAATAATTATGTCGTCAATTATGTCCCTGATCTGTTTCTCACTTCATCCTTATGGACGTATGGGTCTTCATGTTTTGTTCTAATTTCGTGTTTGATTTTGTTAGTGAAAGTCAAATTTTCGCCTTCATGGTAACATATGTCACGAAATTCTCTAAGTGTTCTGCTGATCTCAACCTTCTCCTCTTTATTCAAATGATCTAACCTAAATTCACTCCTTTTTTTTATTTTTTTATTTTGTTTGCCTAATACGATATTGTAATTCTCCTCTTCCTTTGTCTCATTTTTACAATGAAGTAAATATTCTTTATTATTTAAAGTAACTTTTTTATTTCTATAATCCATGTTACAATTCAAGACATTTAATATGTCATTACCGAAGAGAATATCGTAATCCTTACTGAACTGATGGACAAATAATTTTAATTTGCCCATAATAGTTCATACTGCATCAATTAATTGTGTTTCATTCACTGTAGTTTTTCCTGTAATAGTTCTGATAGTTTTTCTTTCAGTTTGTATTAATGGGAGATTTAATGTGTTTGGATTAACGAAACTTAAAGTTGATCCGCTTTCTATTATTATTTTATATATTTTATTATTTATTAATTGTTTAATGTGGGGTAATTTTTCGAGGCTTGTTGATGAAAATTTTCTTCAAGTACATCAATTGGTCTTGGAACACTGTATTCTCTTATTCTTGATTGGTTACTATCGTTTGTAGTAATTATTGTAAGAGTTAATCATGCAACTCACACTGTCAGACCATATTTATACTCATGTACCTTCATTTATAAACTGTGATTATATATATACACATACAGTATAAGATATCTACTTAAATTATTATATTATATTTATATATACACACACATTCATACATATGTTAGCTTAAGAAAAAGAATAAAGAGAGCGTCAGTTTTATGATCGCGTTAAAACCAAACGGACGTGTCATCATTTAGTGAAACAGTACTACAAATTCCTCAGAAGTGGGATTACACAAAAAACAAAAAAAAAAAAAAACAGAACAAACAAAATAATAGCTTGCCACAAGTGAAATTGTGTGAAAAATAAAATTGGCGTTACAGATTGTGTGTTTATCACAAAGTTGGTTGTGTCGCCGCGAAATTTTTTTTGTCACCGATTGTTCAGTCACCGCGAAAATTTTTTTTATTCTCTTCGCAATAACAAACAGTATTGAATTCAAACGAATTCATAGCAGCAGATGTGCGAGGAGAACATCCAAGTAACGGACGACTACAAGAAGAGATCGAAATAGCCGCTAGACACTGCAGCTGAAAAAAAAAAAACAAAACAACGTCATAATGAGTGAAAATGAACTGTGACAACGGATCGCAAAATCAAACGATAGAGCAGAAGCTAAAGCAGAAGGTGGGGAAAAACGATCGGACGGTACGACAGGGGAATTTAACGTGGCGAAACAAATTGGATTGTGGAAGGAAATGTTGCCGGAATTTAGCGGAACGGCAAGTGTTGATGTGTGGCTGGCACAGCTAAGGAATGTCGAAGAAGTGTACGGTGTGGAGAAAAAAAATTTGCACGCACTTTTCGTAAGTAAATTGAAAGGCAAGGCACAAGAATGGTTGCACGCACAAGCAAATTTTTTAGACGACGACGTAGACAACCTGACAGAGGAGTTGAAAGAAGTTTTTGGTACAAAACAAAACAAGATGGAGATGAGAAAAAGATTTGAAAACCGAAAGTGGAAAGTGAGCGAAACTTTCAGTGAATATTTTGACGACAAAGTGAGACTGGCGACTGGATTGAAAATGGACGAAGAAGAATGGATTGAATACGCGATTGAGGGATTTTCTGATGACAACATAAGGTTATATGCCCGTGTCCAGGGGTATACAACAAAGGCGGGACTACTTCGAGCGTTCGGCAAAGTAACTCAGCGGAAGGTGCAAACGAGATCGACTGCTAATACATTTAGCAACAAACAGACGGGATTGACAGCAGATAGAACGGCAAAAGATAGACAAGTGGAAGGACAAAGAGTTGTAATCAGGTGCTATAATTGCAACTTGGTGGGACACATGGCAAATGGGTGTTCTAAGCCAAAGAGGAAGTCAGCAGTACATCAGTTGTCAGAAGATGACAAGGCCAATGATTACGTAAGACGTTTGTATTTTAAGTTTATTGTTAATAGTGATAGTATCCTCTTTGACTGCCTCATAGACTCTGGGAGTCCGATAAGTATGGTTAGAAGATCGTGTATACCGACTAATATATCCATATATAAATGTAACACACGGAAAAAATATTTCGGGTTAAATAAAAGTTTGCTTAAAATATATGGAATGGTATCGTGCGTCGTTTTTTATAAAAAAAGTTGGAATTAAAGTAAATTCTATGGTAATAGACGATGGATCGACGAGTTATGAGGCAATCTTGGGGAGGGATTTCCTAAAAAGTGGAAAATTTAAACTAGTTTCACAGTTAGAGAATAATACAACTTGCTCAAATGAAATAGAAAATGATAGTGAACGTTTTGAAAAACAGCTCTTGTTAATCGACTGTAAAGATAATGATAGTTCAGAATTGGATTTAGAAGTTGGTGAAAACGTATGTTATGGTCATAAAGAAAAGCTTAAAATGTTATATAGGTCAAATTATTTGCTTGCCGATCGCCCTACGGAACCGGTAATAAAAACTAAAATGAATTTAACGCTAAATGACATAAAACCGTTTCAGTGTCGACCGCGTCGTTTGTCGTATGCCGAAAAAAATGAACTTAGTTCGTTACTAGACGAATATATCAGTAAAGGGTATATTAGAGAAAGCGAATCTGAATACGTGTCGCCGATAGTGCTGGTGAAAAAGAAAACAGGGGATCTTAGAATGTGTATAGATTTTCGTACGTTAAATAAAGCCACTGCAAAAGATAGTTATCCGATACCGGTGATCGACGATTTGCTAGACAAACTGGTAGATAAGACAATTTTTTCTAAACTAGACCTCAAGAACGGGTTTTTTCACGTATACATGCATGAAGACGCAGTAAAATATACGTCGTTCATTACGCCGTTGGGGCAATACGAATTCTTGCGAATGCCGTTTGGTTTGAAAAACGCGCCGTCAACGTTTCAAAGACACATTAACAAGATATTTGCAGACATGATTAGGAAAGATGAAGTTATAGTATACCTAGATGATATAATGATAGCTACGACGACGTACGAAGACCATTTTAGAATACTCTCTGAAGTTTGGAGGAGGATGGTAGACAATAGATTGGAACTAAGGATAGATAAATGCAAGTTTCTACAAAAGAAAATAAAATATTTAGGTTTTACGATTACGGGAGCGGGTATACAGGCAGATAGGGGTATCGAAGCTATAAAAAAAATTCCGGTTCCACAAAAAACTCATGCGGTACAAAGTTTTTTGGGTTTATGTTCTTATTTCCGTAGATTCGTTAAAGATTTTTCGACCATAGCAAAACCACTGTACGATCTTACAAAAAAAGATAGGGAATTCAAGTTTGGTGACAAACAGTTAGAGGCCTTCGAAAACTTGAAAAACAAATTGATAGAAGCTCCGGTCTTGGCACTGTATAGCCCAAAGGACGAAACAGAACTTCATTGCGACGCAAGTGCACAGGGATTTGGAGCGATTCTGCTACAAAGAAAGCAAGACGGAAAGTTACATCCGATTTTTTATTTTTCAAAGAGAACGACAGATTACGAAGCAAAATTGCATAGTTTTGAGTTGGAGGCGCTGGCAATAATAAGTGCTTTAAAACGGTTTAGGGTATATTTAGAGGGTAAACAGTTCAAGATCGTAACTGATTGTAATTCATTGACCCTAACGCTAAACAAAAAAGAACTCAAACCTAGAATTGCCAGATGGGCGTTAGAACTGCAAAATTTTGATTACACTCTAGCACACAGGGCAGGTACTCGCATGCAACACGTCGACGCGTTAAGTAGGTCGACAAATATTCTAACGATCGAAACGAATACTTTCGAGGAAAACCTGATAGTATGCCAAGGAAAAGACGGAAATATAGTTAAGATTAAAGAGTTCTTAGAACGATCGAACCATAATTTATATGAAATGAGAAACGGAGTGGTATATAGAAAGAAAAATGATGGCAGTGTCGTGTTTTGTGAACCAACAGAAATGGAAAGTCACGTTTTGTATAAATATCATGACGAAGTAGGTCATGTAGGAACAGATAAGGTATTAGAGTTGGTGTCAAAAAGTTACTTGTTTCCCAAAATGAGAGAGAAGATAGGATCGCACATAAAGAACTGTTTGAAGTGTATTGCTTTTTCGGCTAAACAGGGACGTGAAGAGGGTTTCATTCACAACATACCTAAAGAAGAAAAACCGTTCGTGGTAGTACATGTAGATCATTATGGTCCAATAGACAATTCAAGGACGGTTAAAAAATATATACTGGTAGTAATAGATGCTTTTACAAAGTTCGTGAGACTCTACCCGACTAAAACTACAAATACAAAGGAAGTAAATCGAGCGTTAACGGACTATTTTAGAGCGTATAGTAGACCAAAGTATATTATTTCAGATAGGGGTAGTTGTTTTACCTCGGCAGAGTTCAAGGACTTTTTGTCCAAAGAAGGTGTTCAACACATAAAGATTGCGACAGGTTCACCCCAAGCAAACGGACAAGTAGAGAGAGTAAACAGGAGCTTGGGACCAATGATAGCAAAGTTAGTTAAACCAGAAGAAGGGGTATTTTGGGACCACGTTTTAGAGGTAGTCGAACATACACTCAATAACACGGTGGGCAGGACTACAAAAGAACATCCTAGTGTAATGTTGTTTGGAGTGAATCAAAAAGGCAAATGGTCATATGAACTTAGGGAAAGTTTGACAGAACTAGAGTCAGGAGACGTACGCGACCTGGCAAAGACACGTAGCAAAGCAGCTCTAGAACAAAAGAAGTCACAGGCATACAACAAACGATACGTAGATAAAAAACGGTGCAAGCCCACGAAATATAATGTAGGAGACTACGCTATGATAAAAAAATTTGACTCGCACCCGGGGGCGTCTAAAAAACTGATACCGAAATTTAGAGGACCCTACCAGATCGAAAAAGTCCTACGAAACGACAGATATCTGCTTAAAGATGTTGACGGTTTTCAACAGTCGCGACTACCTTACCAAGGAGTATGGGCGGTTGGCAATATGAAACCATGGCTGAACAAGAGTAAAGCGAATAATTGATTGTAAATATGCAAGATCAGGTGATCTTAATGGTCAGAATGGCCGAGTTGTAGTAATTATTGTAAGAGTTAAGCATGCAACTCACACTGTCAGACCATATTTATACTCATGTACCTTCATTTATAAACTGTGATTATATATATACACATACAGTATAAGATATCTACTTAAATTATTATATTATATTTATATATACACACACATTCATACATATGTTAGCTTAAGAAAAAGAATAAAGAGAGCGTCAGTTTTATGATCGCGTTAAAACCAAACGGACGTGTCATCATTTAGTGAAACAGTACGTTTCACACGTTTTGCCTCTGATTTTTTATGGGTGTACGATTGTTTAAGTTAACATTTTGATTTTGGGGATTATTATTTATATTATTATTATAATATGGAGGTCTAACTTGTTGCTGATATTGGGGTCTATAACTTTGTTGTAGATATTGGGGTTTATAACTTTGGTAGTTCCTATTTGAATTAGAAGGGAACTGTTGTATCGGTTTTTGAGTTACTTGAGGTTTTGTTATATTCGTTGAACAATATGAAGCTAAATTGTTTTCAAGTAATAGTTCAAAAGCTGGTTCGATTTTAAATAAGCCGCGAGAGAGAATTACTGCTTGAAAGTGGGGTGGCAAACCATTCCGAAAAGCTTCGAATGCTTTTTTTCACATTCAATTAAATACATTTTTTTTATGACTTCTATTTCGTTACTTAAGGCAATTCTATCTAAAATTCTGCACAAGTGACAATTAATATTTTTATAAAACTCTATTACACTCATCATCATCATCATCATCATTTATTTATTGTACAGTAGTAACAACTTAGACTAGTTTACATCAATTTTAACTATTATAGAGATTTAGGACATTCTAATCCTTTACAACTATGATTTAATGTTATACAAAGAAAATGGATATTATTTTAAATTTATTATTTTTAAGGGAAAAAACTACAACTAAAACCCTTATACAAAACTTACAAGCTAAAATTGCACACAGTTATAAGTAAACAAAACTTAAGCAAACAACTAATAATATCATTTAATTGTTATTCTAGTAATTGAAGAACAAGTTCATTTTCGGATAATGAACAATTGTCATAAAATTTTTGTTTATAAATTTCAATATTTAAGTTTAAAAAGTTGATATTTGCTAGTTCATGCAACCTAAGTGTTGAGTAAGCCCTTGGGAGATCTAACATCATTTTAAGCACTTTATTTTGACATCTTTGTAGTTTTAATTTATGAGTTTTGGCACAGTCGCCCCAAACAGGTGCACCATAAAGAAGGATGGATTGAAAAATTGATTTGAACAATATAATTTTGTTTTCTTTACTAAGTTCAGATTTTCTGGATATCAGAGGATAGAGAATTTTTATGTACATATTTATTGTATTCATGGTTGTCGATATATGTTTATTAAAGCTCAGTTTTTTATCCAACATAATTCCGAGGTATCTACAATGTTCGGACCAGTCAATGCTGACACATTCTATTTGAAGATTAACGTTTCCTGGCAAGAAACATGGCTTACGACGACGTGAGAACCAAATTGCCTGGGTTTTCTGAGCATTTATCTTGATTTTCCATTTGTTGAAATAATCTTTTAGTTTATTTAGAGACTCTTGCAGGGTACGCTCTACATCCCTATACAATACTCTAGCTGCGTAAATGGCTGCATCATCAGCGAACATGGCAGTTTTGACGTTATCCCCAAGATGAGGAATGTCAGATACAAAGATATTAAAAAGGATGGGCCCAAGTACCGAACCTTGTGGTACACCAGACACCGTAACTTGTGCAGAGGAAAACTCTTTACTCAATGCTACCGTAAACTTTCTATCGGATAGAAAGCTTTGAATAATTTTTATTATGGGCATGGCAAAATTTAAGGACTTGAGTTTATGAAGCAATCCCTCATGCCAGACCGTATCGAATGCCTTTTCGATGTCTAACATTATGAGACCAGTTGACTTTTTCGTATTTAAATTATCTTTAACATGTTTTTTAACCCTTGCGATTTGTTGAATGGTATTGTGGCTTTGCCTAAATCCAAACTGAAAGCTAGGAAGAATATTATTCGAATCAACAAAATCATCAACTTTTTGTTTGATTATCTTTTCTAACAGTTTGCTTACACTGCAAAGCAAACTTATAGGCCTATAGCTATTAATTTCATTTTTAGGTTTTCCCGGTTTGTGAATCGGTATAACTGACGCTATTTTCCAACACTCTGGGAAATAGCACAGTTTGAGCCACGCATTGAAAATAGTTGTTAAATATTTTATACCACGCAACGGTAGAGATTTAAGTAACTTGTTGTTTATACCGTCAAGGCCAGGTGACTTTTTTATTTTTAGGTTTTTTATGAGAATGCTTGTTTTAGTGTGGCTAACAAAATAAGAGGGAGGTAAAATCGTGTCTGATTGTGAGATGGAAGTGATTGAATTATTCACTTCACGAACAGTATCTGGGTCACTTAAGTTAGCTGAAATAGTGGTGTTATTAGAAAAATATGTTGCTAGAAGATTAGCCTTTTCTAGTGGTGTAATATACAATTGGTTTTGAACTTTAAGTGGCGGAATACTAAAACCTCTCTTTTTTATCAATTTTGAAACTTTCCAGAAGGGTTTACTTGCTTTATCAAAAGAGGAGAGTAGTTTTCCCCACCGATAGTTTCTGAACTCTGAAATTTCTTTGTCAATTACTTTGTTAAGAAATTTTACACTATTTAAAAAGAAATCATAGCGGTATCTAACCCATTTCCTTCCTTCCAAGTTTCTCAGTCGAATTAAATATAAAATGTTAGAAGGAAGCTGTACCGATTCAGAATCATTGATGGGTCGTTTGGGGATTGCGTAGTCAGCCGCTCCTTTTATAATCGAAGTAAAGTTGGAACACATTGAATCAATAAATAGAGGGTCGTGTATATCCTCTAAATTAGTATCAGGACAATTTCTGTTGATATATGATCTATATAGATTCCAGTTTGCTGCAGAGTACTTATTGTAATAACTGCTTTGTCTAGCATTTGCAACATTATTCAAACAAATATCAACAGGTAAATGATCTGATCCAAGTTTATTATGCACGAAAGGTGTACTGCAGTAATTTGGGGAGTTAGTTATAAAAAAATGAAGAGTGGAGGTGCTTTTATTCTGCGAAGATGGAATATAAGTATGGTTTGGAGGATACAGTATCGAGAAATTTGGGTGAGTATCGTTAATGTCATGTAAAACATTGCCCCAACAATTAGCGCGAAGGCAGTTCCATAGCTGATGTCGACAGTTTAAATCACCTCCAATAATTACTCTGTGTCGATATCTGAATAACTTTTGCAAATCTCTTTTGAACAGGGTAATAATTTCTGAGTTTCTATTTCCACCACGGAAATAGACACAAAAAATACTCATTTTAGAGTTGCCATTTAATGTAATGTCTATACCAAAATTTTCAATACAATGCAGATTTAAGTTAGGATGAATTGAGTGTGCAATACCTTTCCGAATTAAAATTGCAACACGACCACCTCTGTTGGGCTCCCTATCGAGGCGATAGCAAAAAAAGTTTGGATGGGAGAAATATTTGTTGTTCTTAAGCCAGGTTTCTGTAACGAGCACAATATCATTGTATATAAACTCTATAGTAAAATCATCAACACGATTTCAAAAAGCTCAACCTCCACGAATTTGGAGACCAAAAGGATGGAGTGATTGCTTCTCAATTTAAGCATAAAATATTTGTATGAGCATCAAAGAAGGAATTATGAGTTTATGATTTTTATGGTTTTGCTATTTTCGCTGTATCTCGTCCAAAAATGCACCAATTTTTATCATTTCTTCAGTATTTGATTCAGAAATATTTAATTTGTGTAGTTCCATTATTCAAAGAAATAGAGTTGGATAAGTATATTTATCTTTTAGGGAATCGATCATATTGTAGGTGGCCTATGTTGAGGCAGGTCACTTGTCATTTTACAGTTTTTTTTTGTAAAATATTCGTGATCAGCATCGATAGTAACGTGTATCTAATATCTCAAACTCAAGCTAGAAAGCTGAAATTTTAACCATAAATACTCTCTACGTGCCCGAAATAATAAATGTTAGGACATAATATATGGTGCAGTGGCCTGTCAGTACCCCGGCTAGGATACGTATTTCTTGTTTGTTCATTCCCAGAATGTGTTTTGTTCTTTTCTCGTCGATTCTTGGCCATAGACTGCGAGATATGCGAGGGGTAGAGGTTAACGAAAATGCCGACGAACTGGCCAGAAAATGTTCAGAAACACCTTTCATAGGTCCCGAACCTTTCTGCTGCACTCCTAGATCAGCAGCAACGGCAGCAATTAAAAGCTGGGAACATAGAAAATGTATCTATCTTTGGGAAAGCATCCCAGGTCTAAGGCCAAATGAGCCATTCGGCCCTTCAATCAAAATGCCAGCAACTGCCTAAACCTAAGCAGGCATGATATCAAAAACTTAGTGGGTTACCTTACTGGTCACCACGGTTTAAGATATCATCTGCACAAAATGAGAATAGCAGGCTTTCCTGAGTTCCGACTCTGTCTTGAAGAGGACTAGTCAGCTGAACACATTTTATGTGAATGTCCATCCCTTAATGGAATTAGAAAGAAGATATTTTTCAGGGAACAAATGAGCCCCGAGGACATAAAGAATTCTTCTACTGGTAAAATTGTCCGCTTTACACGGAAAGTGGAAATTCTACTAGTTTAAAATTTTTCTGGCCCATACCGTACAAAAGATCTTTTTAGGTCGAAGTAGGTATAGGTAGATATATATACAAATATATTAAAATTTATAAAAACGTAACAAAATATATAAATATGAATATAATAAAATATATGAAAAAGAATGAAATAATAATATAATAATGATAAATAATTTGATACTTATCAGAATGAAAGTCTTGAAATCGGATAAAAACTCTTATTCACTTTGTTTCACTTTGTAAGTTAAAATTTGTGGCTTTGCAAAAGTACGAAGCTCAACCGGCGGAAATTTTTCTTTTTTTAAATACAGCTGCTTGCAATATGAGATAACCTACCCCAAACTTCCATCAAAACCAACACATGATACACCAACCATATACCCCACCCCTCTCACCAACACATCATATTCACATCCTGAGAAGTAAAGAAAAATTAAAGTGACAAAACACACACTTATTCAAATCTTCTTTATTATCGAAGGAAAGAGTAGCTAGCTACTTAAAGAGTATGCATTGCAAATATTAACGATAATGGAAGCCAACAGAAATAACTACCAAAATGCATAATTAAATATGTATACCCGACACCTCTCACCAATTCCCATCATGAGAAGTAAAGAAAAAGTGACAAAACACACACTTATGGCAATCTTCTTTATTATCAAAGGAAAGATTACTAAAGAGTACGCACTGCAAATATAAACGAGAATGGGAAAAGACAACAGAAATAACTACAAAAATGCATAAAAGCTTTCTGAAGGTTCTTTTTTACGGCGTTTGGTGGCGTATCGTCGTATACACGAAGTGAGAATACTATAAAGTTCATATACAGTGATAGTAGGTAGTTAAAGAGTACGCATTGCAATTATTAACGAGAATGGAAGACAACAAAAATAACAACCAAAATGAATAATTAAATATGTATACCCCACCCCTCTCACCAACACATCATATTCCCATTCTGAGAAGTAAAGAAAAATTAAAGTGACAAAACACACACTTTTGGAAACCTTCTTTATTATCAAAGGAAAGAGTATTTAAAGAGTACGCACTGCAAATATAAACGAGAATGGAAGAAGACAACAGAAATAACTACAAAAATGCATATTTAAAGCTTTTTGTAGATTCTTTAATGACGAACTTACGGCGTTTGGTGGCGCATCGTCGTATACACGAAGTGAGAATATCTTCCATTCTCGTTAATATTTGCAATGCGTACTCTTTAACTACCTACTCTTTCCTTCGATATTAAAGAAAATTTCCATAAGTGTGTGTTTTGTCACTTTGATTTGTCTTTCCTACTCATGATGTGATTATGAAGTGCCGATGAGAGGGGTGTGGTTATGGCTGGTGTATTATGTGTTGATTTTGATGGAGTTTGGGGTGGTTATCTCATATTGCAAGCAGCTGTATTTAAAGAAGACAAATTCCCGCCGGTTGAATTTCGTACTTTTGCAAAGCCACAAGTTTTAACTTACAAAGTGATACAAAGTGAATAAGAGTTTTTATCCGATTTCAAGACTCTCATTATCATTATTATATTATTATTTCATTCTTTTTCATATATTTTATTATATTCATATTTATATATTTTGTTACTTTTTTATTATATTTATATATATATATCTACCTATATAATACATTTATTTTATAGATTATATATTAAGGGGGGGGGGGACACTTCGACCTAAAAAGTTTTTTTGTACCGTATGGCCCAGAAAAATTTTAAACTAGTAGAATTTTCACTTTCCGTGTAAAGCGGACAATTTTACCAGTAGAAGAATTCTTTATGTCCTCGGGGTTCATTTGTTCCCTGAAAAATATCTTCTTTCTAATTCCATTAAGGGCTGCACATTCACATAAAATGTGTTAAGCTGATTCGTCCTCTTCAAGACAGAGTCGGAACTCAGGAGAGTCTGCTATTCTTATTTTGTGCAGATGATATCTTAAAACATGGTGACCAGTAAGATACCCACTAAGTTTTTGGTATCATGCCATCTTAGGTTTAGGCAGTTGCTGGCATTTTGATTGAAGGGCCGAATGGCTCGTTTGGCCTTAGACCTGGGATGCTTTCCCAAAGATAGATACATTTTCTATGTTCCCAGCTTTATATAGCTGCCGTTGCTACTGATCTAGGAGTGCAGCAGAAAGGTTCAGGACCTATGAATGGTGTTTCTGGACCTTTTCTGTCCAGTTCGTCGGCCTTTTCGTTACCTTCTACCCCGATATGACCCGGAACCCACCATAATTTGGTCTTGTTTCTTAATCGGAATGTTTGAAGGGTATTGAAGCAGTACATGACTGATTTGGAGTCAATAGTATGCGAACTAAGGGCGTTTATAGCTCCTTGTCTATCCGTGAATATATGGATGATTGCGCCTTTTATGCCAGATGAATAAATCTGGCTGGCGCATTCTTGAATGGCCTGGAGCTCTGCTTGAAATACGCTGGGACTTTTTCCCATTTGTATAGTAAAGCGTTTGTTTGGTCCTTATACTCCCGCTCCTACCCCCGTTTCCATTTTATAACCATCCGTATACCACTTTCTGCCGTTGTGGCTATTTGGTGGGTTATTGCTAACCAATGCTTCTCTCTTTGCGATCTCCGTGGAGAAACGTTTGCTAAAGCATAGTGTTTTTTGAATGTCTGTGACCGCGCAGTTTATATTAAGTTCTGGCAGTTCCTCGAGAAGAGTTTTAATTTCGGGATTGTCGTTAAGCCTTATCTCGTTTGACTGTATTAGACGTGTTGCACTGCGGATCGCCACATTTTGAATGTATACGTGGAGAGGTGTAATTCCTGCTGTTGCCTCTATGGCAGCTGTTTTCTATGTTCCTATGGCACAAAGCATTTGATATGGATTCATATCTAGTGTCATCAAAAGCAACCTCTATACCAAGAAAGGCACATAGTGCGATCTCTTTACACAGGTATGCGTTTTTGATCTCTGTTGTTAGTTTTAACAGAGCGCCTTCCGTGGATTCGCCCTTTTGGTACGCATATTGGCGAGGGTGTAGAGGCATGCTTTTTGATATGCATTCTCTAATGTGGATGTCAATAATCCTTTCCATTGTTTTCAGAAAAAACGATGTCAAGCTTATCGGACGATATGATTTAGGTAATTCGCTGGGCTTGTTTCCCGGTTTAGGTATGAACACTACGTTTATCTCCCACCAGGTAACTAGTATATTCCCCCAGTTAAAGCTGAACCTAAATAAGGCAATCATGGTTGGTAATAAAACTTCTATTCCATTTTGAATGAGGGCTGGAAAAATACCGTCTGTATATACGCAATACAACGTTCATCAATGACTGATCAACGGCTTTCTTTTATAACATTTGAAAAAAAAAATGATATTTTACATAAATTCGCCAAAAAAGACCGAGAAATACAACTTTTTTAATTCTAAGTGGATATTCGTACTACTTGTGTGTGTATAAAAAACATATTACAGTCGAACTTCGATAACTCGAACCATAACTTGCCACAAAAAAAATTCGAGTTATCAAGACTTCGAGTTATGAAGTAAAATATCAAAATTGTTATAAATACATAATGTATTTATTTGCAAACATATAACACAAACAACGTACAGGAATATAATTATTATTTAAAATAGTCTGTTATATAACTTAGATTTAAATTCTTTTATTGAATTAAAAAAGAAGCTTTTATTTTCTCGTTAGTCTTTACTGGTTAGTCTTTAGGTACATATAAACGCAAAATATTTAACGAATTTGCAACCAATTCGTCTGAAGGTGGTTTAATGAAATCATCCTTCAAATCTTTCTCCATTACATAACTGTTGCTGCTATCGTTATTGTCGAGCTGTGCAAATTCCGACTCACATCTGAATATCTCGACAACATCTTCATTTGTGGGAAACTCAGAAGTATCAATATCGTCGTCTAATACACACTGCACTGTTCATACGTATCTTCACTCTGTGCGTGACGTATTTTGTCTTCCTATTTGTGTTATTTTAGGCGCCTACTATTTTTTCCAAAAATAAAATCTAAGCTTTGAGTTCGCTTTGACCAATATACCGGCCTAGTAATGTGTGTTCGAACCTCTACTAACAAGAAATCTGACAATTCTTAGGACCAACAGTGAACACGAAAGCGATGCATTATGAAACGAACTTGAAAAACACGCAGAATTTGGGAATACCCCTTCAGAATTCGACTTATCGAAGGTGACGCCAAATAATCTCTTCGAGTTATCAAGACATTCGAGTAATAGAAGTTCGAGTTATCAAATAAAAATTAAATGTAAATTTCAGTCTTGGCGCTATTGCCAACCAATTTCATTCGAGTTATTAAATATTCGAGTTGTCGAAGTTCGACTGTATATACCTACCCATTTCTTGATCTATAGCATATACGTTTAATTCGTAGTTTAAAAACATGAATGTTGCTTACACCTACCGTTTTAATAAAAATTAAATTTTCTAGACTAAACTTTTTAAAAAAATGTCAGCTCACCCAAAAAATGAAACTCACCCATACATTATGTCCTGGCTACGGCCGAGGTGGGTAGATTTTAAAAATTCTTAACATATATTATTTCGGGCACGTAGAGAATACCTATATGGTTAAAATTTCAGATTCCTAGCTTGAGTTTCAGATAGTAGATACACGTTACTATCGGTGCTGATCACGAATATATTACAAAAAAATGCAAAACGACAGGTGACCTGCCTCAATATTAATTTAGGTCATCAATTCGCTAAAAAATAAATATACCTATCCAACAACTATTTCTTTGAATAAGGGCTGATACAACACAAATTGAATATTTCCGAATCAAATACTGAAGAAATGATAGCAATCGGTGCATTTTTGGCCGAGATACAACGAAAATAGCAAAACCCTAAAAAATCATAAACTCGTAATTCCTTGTTTGATGGAAAATACCAAAATACTCGTACCGAAATCATCATACATTCTATTTACCAAAAAGTATTCGGCTGTTACACAGAAAAATAAATACTTTCACGTCCAGAATGAAAATCATATGGCGCGACCAGAGGCAATCAGGTGAAAATGCGAGATACCCATACAAGATAACAAAATTACATACAATGATAGAATTCTTATTTTTGTCAGAAATCCTTACGAAATACCTCATCGAAGAAAAGAGGGCCAAGTAAACTCTTGGCTCTGTTTGGTTCTCTTTTCTACGTTTTCCCTTAATTCAAAGCTCATATAAATATCTTGACGCTGATTAATGCTTAAGGTGAGAAGCAATTACGCCATCCTTTTTGTCTCCAAATTCGTGGAGGTCGAGCTTTTTAAAATCGTGTTGATGATTTTATTATAAAGTTTATATACAATGGTTCAATTCGAGCAATTTCAATAAAGATATTTTTGTACTTTAGAATAAATCCGTGTTTTATTTGGCTCCTTCTGATCAGTTGATCGGAAGTAAAACTTTTTTTTTGTAAAGTTCAAATTAAAAGATATTTTTGGCGCAGTCGGTATGATACCAATAAAAATTGGTATCCGTAAAAAAGAGCTTAAGTTCCTATTAAGCAAGATTTAGCGTAAGAAAAAAGTAAAATATAATATAATAATTTTCCTACTATAAAAAAAGAAAGGAAAAATCAAAGTGTACAAAAAGTGAATAACAAAGTGCAAAATGGAAATTAAACATAGGGACGGGCTACAGTCCGCTTGGGCGAACTGTTGGATACCCTATTCTTATTCCTATCCCTCATAAGTGGGCGTGACAAAAGTCTAAGTATGGTTGAATTGTTAAGAACGCTCTACATATTTTGTTATATAACATTTAAAGGATTTTATCAAAAAAAAAAAGCTCCCTAGCTCAAACTTGGGTGTTTCAATAAAATTGTTTTATTTAATTGTGGGCGTGTCAGTAGGCGGATTTAAAAAAAATTAACACATGAGAATAAAGGGCCCCTAGAGAGTATATATTATAAATTTCAGCTCCCTAGCTCAAACTTTGAACTAATTGTGGGCGTGTCAGTGGGCGGATTTTGAAAATATTTACACATGAGCATAAAGGGCCCATAGAGAGTATATACTATAAATTTCAGCTCCCTAGCTGAAACTTTGGATATTCAAAAATTAATATACCCTTAGAATAGGGTATAAACAAATTATTTTATTTATTTGTGGGCGTGTCAGTGGGCGGATTTTGAAAATTTTTTATCCCGAGCAGTTTTAGGAGTCATAGATCATATATAAAAAATTTCAGCTTTCTAGCTCAAAATTCGATTTTTTCCAAAATTTGGTTTTTTTGATTTTGTGCGCGTGTCTGTGGGCGGATTTCAAAAATTCGTAAACTTGATTATTTCGGGACCCTAGAGAGTATATTTTATTTCAGCTCTCTAGGTCCAGTTTAAAGGCCTAATTTTTGGCTACAGACGGACGGACGGACGGACGGACATGGCTAGATCGACATTACTATCGATGCTGATCATAAATATAGTAACTTTTAGGGATCTACGGGCAATATTAAGGTATGTTACAAACTATGCGTCAAAATTAATATACCCTTAGAATAGGGTATAAAAACAATAACCGAATGAGACGAAATTCGCAACGTGCCGAGCTGAGACAATAAAATTTTAATCAACAAAGGGACATTCAACAAATCAACATGGATCCCGCAGTAGCAGCACAGATTCAGCAACAACCACCAGTAGCGGGTAATATATTAAGAAATTTAGAATTAAATCCTTTAAAATATATTGAACGCCTCCAAAATTTTGATGGTAAAACAGAAGATTTGCCAATATTTATTTCTAACGTAGATGATATAATTCCTACATTCAGCCCATTGCTCCATTTAAAATTTCAAAAAGTTTGTCCAAAGATATAAAACTTTCCGGAAAATGCAACCGGCGAATTTCTTGTAGAATAGGACAAGCAGCAACGAAATGGTATATATCTTCATTCACTCTTCCGTTACATAGATCACATAGCTGGGGCAAGTCTGATCGATGAGGTATAAAGTTCAAATTTAAAATTTCAACTCTTGCTCTAAAAATAATACTTATAACCGAGGCTGAAAATTCATTACTAAAGTAAGAGACTTCCGAGGGCAGTTCATGGTTTAAATGACTATAAATAGCTCTTGAAGTAGATGAAGATGCTCTGGAAAGGTTATCCAGAAACATTTTGTGATCCACCTTAGCAATCACATCAGAAAACTGAGCCTGCCAATCGGTCACATTAGTTTCTGTTAAGTTTAAACTTGTTTCGTAAGGTAAAGCTAGTTCGTTCCAGTTTTTAAACGGGGAAGCATTCACTCGAAGTAATTTTCTTAAGATGATTTTGTGAAGACAAGTTTCACTTCTTTTCATCACTCTAGTAATGAAGTTCGCATTTGCCTTCAAATTTTGTATATATATAGGGACTATTCCTGACTCTACATATATGGCGTAGTTGGGTGTTGAGTTAGTATCCGACGGGTTGGACGCCATATGCCATGCATGCATTTACTGTCGCGTTGAAAACTTTGTACTTGGACGTTAAATCAACATTTTGGTTCGAAAAAAACTTTGGCCACATTATATTAAGAGCCAATTTAGCTTCGTTGCTTTTTTCTTTGGAGTGCTTTAGATAGCTTAAATTGTAGGTCAAGAGGACACCCAAATATTTAAACTCTTGTAAAACCTCAATGTGTGTATTGTTTAGAGACCATTTTTCTTCCGCTCGCCTTCTTGATTGTCTCTTTTCAAATATAACAATCTTAGTTTTTTGGGTATTAATTTGCAAGCCCCAAGACTCGCAAAATGAACTTAGACGGTTTATTTGCAATTGAAGCGTGAAAGGATTATCAGCAAGCATAACTAGATCGTCCGGGTACAACAGGACTTTGATTATAATGTTAGCAAAATTAACTCCACCCGGAAGAAGCTCGCAGACATCATCTATGAACAGGGCAAATAATAATGGGCTGAGGATACAACCCTGAGGAACACCTGTAATTGTATCAAATCGATTTGAAAATGTGAAACCGTCCCATACCCTTGCATTTGTTGACGAAATAAGACTTGCATACACTTCGAGAAACTTTCTTGACAAACCAATGCAAGAAAGTTTGTATATTAAAGCTTGTCTATTGACTTTATCGAATGCAGCTTTAAAATCAACAAAGCAAGTGTATAGTTTCTTTTTTCTATCTATAAATTGTTGAGCAATGCTTGAAATGGCCAAGATATGATCCATGGTTGAAAAACCTGGGCGGAAACCGGCTTGAAAGATGCTCAAAAGACTGTTATCCTCAATCCATTTTGAGAGCCTTTCATATAGGATTGCAGTGAAAGTTTTTCTTATTGAATTTAAAATTGAAATACCTCTACAATTTTCCGCAGCGTTAGCATCACATTTTTTAAAAATGGCAAAAATTACAGATTTTGTTGAAACTGTTAGGGACACATCCATCATTGTACACTTTGTTATAGAAAGACACGAGGTAGTTTTTAAAATCAATAGTACTGTTTTTATAAAACTCGACTGGTATGCCGTCTAGGCCAGGAGCCTTGCTGTTTTTCAATCTTTGGAGCGTTACTTCCAATTCGGGCAATGAGAATTCTAAATCCAGCTCGTTGACTCTAGTATCAGGTAGCGCGTAATCAAAGGTATGAAGGTCTTCATCAGCTGAGAGTAGAGTTTTAAAATGAGCTGCTAACGTCTCAGCTTCTAAAGAGAACTTCATACCCTGATTGCGCCCACCAAGATTGCGCACTGTCCCCAAAATATCTTTGAGTTAGTGCAGTTTTCCAATTTCTTAGCCACGTTTTTTAAATAGGTGATTTTCTTAACTGAGCACATTTTTTTAAAATCATTATTAACGCGAAGATAGATGTTTTTGAAAAATTGAGAATTGGTCGTTCTAAACAGTTTTAAGTAAACGAACGAAAGTTTACGGAGATTTCTGCAATCCTTATCAAACCATACATTTTTAGCTACAAAAGTGTGTGTACTCTTCAACGCAAAAGGGGCTGCGGTCTTTATAACCCGTTCTATACTTTCACATACCACTTCAGACGAGACTGCGGATTGTTGGGGCAGAGATAGTAAGTGCCGAGAAAGGAGGCTTCTATAGAGGGTGGCATTGTTCTCCGACCACTTCAGCTTATTAAAACTAGAAGGTGTAGCTTGCTGGTTTAACTCCTTTAGGTGAATTTTAATTACAATTGGAAAATGAGCCGAGTAGTTGACTAGTGCAACTTCAAAGTCATTCAGTGAATTCGCCACATGCATCACTAATAGAAGACCCATTCAAAACAAATAGACCAAAAACTTCAAAAAATTCTGTTAAACTCCCCCCGTTGTACGAATATAACTAAATATGACACTGAGCGAATGGAAGTAAATAAAAACATTTGCTTTTTGTGTAGTGAGTGCGTGGAATTTATGCGAATTTTAAAGGCAAATCATGAACAAATTATTAAATCTATCGCTGATACGAAAAGTTTATTAACGGATATGTTTAAAGAGAGTGTGAAGGAAATAAAAGAGTGTGTGGTAGATGTGATCAGCTGTGTCAAGGAAAAAAACAAAGAAGAAAAAAAGAGTGCAACATATGCAACAATGCTAAAGGCGCCTATAGTGGTAAAACCAAAACAAGTACAAGACTGTAAAAAAACTGTTAAAGAAGTGAAAGAAAATATAAACCCATCTGAATTGGCTGTAAATGTGAGCAAAATAGTGAATAAGAGGGATGGAGTGATCACAATCCAATGTTCGAGCGAAACAGAACGGCAAGTTATCGCTTTCGACCCGATTGGGACAATACATCCCAAAAATAGAGTGACGTTTCAACTGTCAAAGTGGAATTGCAAAAATTTTCGAAGCTCCGTATTTTTTTTCAAATTAAATTATAAATCCAAGTAACTTCCTAAGAAAAACCACGTAAAAACACTTATTTAATCACTTTGAACTAACACCGCAAATTGCTAGTTAAATTTACTCAAGTAAATAAGCTCAAAAAGGAAAACAAAAAATAAAAAAAAAAGTTTTCTCCGTGTTGCATCGAAATCAAATTGCGGTACAACGATTTGCCGATGAACCGCAAGCGATACTTATTTGAAATTTCCCCTGAACAAAACACTACCAACAAAAAGATTTCTCATCGAAAAGCAGCAAATATGGGAATAGGCGATTTATCAGTTGCTGATCTAAAAACTATCTTAAATGAGAGTCTCGAAGAAAAGCTTAAAGATCTAGTCACAAAAAATGACTCTCGAACGAGATACTTTCTTTGAAGACACTTAACACCCAACTCAGCAGAAAACTCACTTTAATGACAGAAAGATGCGATTTGCTTGAAACCCAATTGGAAATTCTCTCACGGAAATCAAACGATAAGTCTATTGTGGTACACCTTCCTTTAGACACAGAAACCGATGCAATCCAATTAGCTAAACATAGGGACGGGCTACAGTCCGCTTGGGCGAACTGTTCTATTCTTATTCCTATCCCTCATAAGTGGGCGTGACAAAAGTCTAAGTATGGTTGAATTGTTAAGAACGCTCTACATATTTTGTTATATAACATTTAAAGGATTTTATCAAAAAAAAAAGCTCCCTAGCTCAAACTTGGGTGTTTCAATAAAATTGTTTTATTTAATTGTGGGCGTGTCAGTAGGCGGATTTAAAAAAAATTAACACATGAGAATAAAGGGCCCCTAGAGAGTATATATTATAAATTTCAGCTCCCTAGCTCAAACTTTGAACTTTCAAAAAAAAAAAAAATTAATTGTGGGCGTGTCAGTGGGCGGATTTTGAAAATATTTACACATGAGCATAAAGGGCCCATGGAGAGTATATACTATAAATTTCAGCTCCCTAGCTGAAACTTTGGATATTCAAAAATTAATATACCCTTAGAATAGGGTATAAACAAATTATTTTATTTATTTGTGGGCGTGTCAGTGGGCGGATTTTGAAAATTTTTAATCCCGAGCAGTTTTAGGAGTCATAGATCATATATAAAACATAGGGGCGGGCTACAGTCCGCTTGGGCGAACTGTTGGATACCCTATTCTTATTCCTATATCTCATAAGTGGGCGTGACAAAAATTTAAAGGATTTTATCGAAAAAACTAAGCTTTTGTAAATAAAAACGCTCCCTAGCTCAAACTTTGGTTTTTCAATAAAATTGTTTTATTTAATTGTGGGCGTGTCAGTAGGCGGATTTAAAAAAAATTTAAGTATGAGCATAAAGGGCACCTAGAGAGTATATACTATAAATTTCAGCTCCCTAGCTCAAACTTTGGACTTTCAAAAATAAAAAAAAAATAATTGTGGGCGTGTCAGTAGGCGGATTTTGAAAATATTTACACATGAGCATAAAGGTCCCCTAGAGAGTATATATTAAAAATTTCAGCTCCCTAGCTCAAATTTTGGTTTTTCAAAAAAAATATTTTATTTAATTGTGGGCGTGTCAGTGGGCGGATTTTGAAAATTTTATGTCCGAAGCAGTTTTATGGGCCAAAGATCATATATACAAAATTTCAGCTTTCTAGCTCAAAATTCAATTTTTCCCAAAATTTGTTTTATTTAATTGTGGGCGTGTCAGTGGGCGGATTTTGAAAATTTTATGTCCCAATCAGTTTTATGGGCCATAGATCATATATAAAAAATTTCAGCTCTCTAGCTCAAAATTCGATTTTTTCCAAAATTTTGTTTTTTTGAGTTTGTGGGCGTGTCTGTGGGCGGATTTCAAAAATTCTTAAACTTGATTATTTCGGGACCCTAGAGAGTATATGGTTAAAATTTCAGCTCTCTAGGTCCAGTTTAAAGGCCTAATTTTTGCCGACGGACGGACGGACGGACGGACGGACGGACGGACGGACGGACATGGCTAGATCGACATTACTATCGATGCTGATCATAAATATAGTAACTTTTAGGGGTCTACGGGCAATATTAAGGTATGTTACAAACTATGCGTCAAAATTAATATACCCCTAGAATAGGGTATAAAAAGCACATAATAATTAAAACCCTTAAGTCGATAAAGCCATTCGACGAGAAGACAGATGAGCTGGCTCAGTATTAGGGTGGTCCAAAAATTGTTTTTTTCTTTTTTCAGGTTGGCCACCCCGTAAATTTGTTACACGTGTCTAAAGTATTAATGCTGTAAAATTTTAGTTGGCTATCTTTAGTGGAAGAGAGTGCTCAAGCAAATGATATTTTTGATTTTTTTTGTAAGGAAATACTTAGTCATAATTTTTTTTACAGATCAGTTACAAGTTTAAAATTTATCTTATCTGCTTTGATGTTAAAATAATTTATAATATTTAAGGTACCAGACACCAGTGCAAAAAATGAGTTATTCAACACGTAAACAAGATGAAATATTCTTACTTGGATGCCGGGACCGTGAGCCGCTGCTAAGGTTAAATCAACTTCCGACTCTTCGCCAAGTTTTACTACGTTTTCACCAGCTCTTGAGCGAAACAAAAAATGTGAAAAATTCTGCGCATTTACTCATTCAAGAAGTAACAGAGGTGTGGAAAAAACCATTGCATTGAGAAAGTTCTTAAGTTACACAAAAACTGGCTGCTTCTAAAGAAGAATAAAACAAGAGCTTCAGAAGACCAAAATAACCGAGAATTCGTTCACAGCAGAGCTGGATAAGCTTTTCGATATAGCCCATTTGGAAGCTATGTATTTAATCAAAATTGGAGAAGACCGAGACTTTCTTATAGACCAAAGAGACGAACGCAAGATGATTATGACATCTATCGATAAGAAGCTAGAAAAGGTAAAAGAACGTTTTCTAAAACGAAAGCAAAGGGATGAAGAATTAAGACAAAAAGCTGGTGAAAATAATGCTGCAACTTTGGTAGTGTAAAGCCAGGAACTAGCACTTGATTCCAGCTTTAGTAGTACTTCTAGTTTTACTACTAATACTAAGGATAAGCGAGAGGATACGTTTGTTCCCAACTTACGAAAAAACACACAGAACTCTACCAGTGACAGTCTGCCATCCACTAGTGGTATTTTTACAAAACATGTTACCAGTGCTGTTGATCGTAACAAAATAACCGATCGGGAAGCATTAAGATTGATTATTCCTTTGTCCGCTGCACTTGGTTGCAATCCTGCTTCACTCCCAGTTTCACGAAGCACCATTCGACGAGCCAGAAAAAAAGCTAGGATAGAAATCAGCGCACATCTGAAAGAAACGTTTGAACCATCTTTTCCACTAATAATACATTAGGATGGAAAAATATTACTTGATATTACGGATAATAAGAAGGTTGACCGCCTACCGATTCTTGTCTCTGGAAATGGTTTTGAAAAATTGTTAGGTGTACCTAAACTGACTGCAGGGCAGGAGAAAACACATCTGATGCTGTTTTCGACACCATGGAGCAGTAGAACGTCACAAATCATGTTCGAGCTATGAGTTTTGACACTACTGCGGCTAACACCGGTGCCGAAAAGGTGCAGGGCGTGATAATTTATGGCTTGGTTGTCGGCATTATATGTTCGAAATAATGCTTTCAAAAATATTCACACTCTGCTTTGGAAAATGCAGCTCTCCCGAAATTCTGTTGTTCAAGAGATTCAGAGATTCCTGGGACACATTTTCCCGAGATCACTATGACTGCCTTCATTCAAGTTCCAGTACGAAACAGTTTGCTGAAAGTACTCTTGACAGTCTTACAACTGAACCAAAGATTTGGATCGAAGCGCCTTTGGCAGCAGATGCAACAATAAATGACTTACAACTATGGAAGAGATTGAAATCATATGAAGCAATTGATTCCGAAGTTGGTGCACAAGTGGGTGTTTTAGAGCGTCACTTGTGGTACTTATCCGATGAGCTAGTAGCCTTTGCCCTATTTTCCGACATGGTGTGTTGTGATGAGAAAAAGGCTATTGTTCAAGGAATGGTTATTAAGGACGGCCCTCGTTCAGTAAGAGGTAACTCTTCTAAACTATCAATCGAAACCACCTTGGGCGTCTTTGCATCGGAAAGAACATTGCAAACACTCGCAGTTCTAGACATGAGAGGCTCGTTCTTGAAGCTACCACCTGCGACTTGGGGTGAGAATGATGATTACCTTCAAGGCAAAAGTTGCATACGAAGTTTGCGTGTGGTGAACGATACTGCGGAAAGAGGTGTAAAATTGTTTGAAGATTGCAATACGATACTCAGTAAAAATGAGGAGGAAAAACAATTTATACTTCATGTTGTGGAACAAAACCGGAAAATAGTTTCTACTGAGACTTCGAAAAAAGCGTTAACAAATTTAGTTTTGAGTTGAAAAAAATAGACCTGTATTAACTTTAATTTATGTTCTGCTTTGTTTCTATAATTTTGTACTAATAAGTATACTAATTTTTTAAATACGCTAACATTATTCATTTATCAATTTTTTATGGTTTTTTCGTCGAATCAACATATTTCAAGGCCGATGAGCACCCCCTTTTACGTAAGGTAAGGGGCTGAAATTGTTAACAGGTAATAGAAAGGGCATGTGTAACGAAATAATGGGGTGGCGGTTCTTCTTTTTGAGTAAAAAGTTTTTGCCATACATTTGTGGACTACCCTACGTCAGTATATAAGGAGCATAGAATCTGTCTCAGGATACTTAAACGAATTCACGGAGGACGAGCAACGACTTTTCCTGATGAATATCACCAACACCATTCAAGGAGAAGCGACTAATGTTGTTAGGAAGGCAACTATAAACACTTGGGAGAAACTAAGGACAAAACTTATACAGGAATTCGGTGAGAAGACAAGCATAGCTAATTTACTGATAAATTTCAACAGCATTATATTTAAAAATTGTGTAATAGAGTCAGTTGGTGGTCGCTCGTCACTTGGATAAGTTGTTGTGTGTGAAAGTATAAATTAGCTTACCACGGTAAATTAAACAAAATTACTCTTAATCGAGCGCGTAGTGATTCTGGCGATGGCGATGATCGCCCTCCCAGAAAACATTTAATTGTCAATAGTACCAATCACTCCTGAAACATGAACCCAAATCAAAATTATTATTAACCATTACAAAGCCTTATGGCTGACGATGATGAAGTTGATAAAGATATCGAAAATGAACGTTCTAGCGTCATTAAAGAAGTTATTCCACCTATTGTAGTGCTCAAATCCACTAATGAACAAGTGCGCGCATTTTTGAATAACCTGAAAATTGGAAACTATTTGGTCCAAAATATTTCCTTTGGAATAAGAATTAAATCCCTATCTCTTGATACTTATGAACGCATTAAAACTGAATTAACAAATCATAAATATGAATTCTATACACACTCGCGAAAATCCGTGAGACCATTCAAAGTAATCTTGTCTGGCTTTAGCCTTACTAAAGAAAAAGACATCAAACAAGAACTAATGCAATCTGGTGTAAAGTGTATTGATGTTAAAACAATCACAATAAACTCAAAATCTAAATCTCAATATAAAAACTATTTATACGTTATTTATATAGAACGTGGATCAATGAAGTTGAATGAACTTCGCCTTAAATTCCCTAGTTTATTTAAAACTTTAATCCGCTGGGAATACAAGAGACATAACCCCGGCAAAGTTACTCAGTGCCACAACTGCCAGTTGTATGGCCATGGCTCCATGCACTGCAATGTAAATAGTATTTGTGCCAATTGCTCTGGTAGTCACAAAACCACAGACTGTACTTCTCCCGACAAAAATTGTTGTGCCAATTGCAATGGTTCACATAAGTCTTCTGATCCTAGCTGCATCAGCCGACAACAGTACTTGGATATTCGACAGAAATTCTCCTCTCGCCGCTCATCACAGAAGAAACAAATCAGACCATCATCATCAACAATAGAAAAACACGTTTCATTTGATCGTTTCTCCCTTAATCATTTCCCTCCGCTACCTTCACGAGCTGGTCCCCCTCCTCGCTTTTCCGTCCCGCCTTACACAGCACCCAAAATTGTTCCAGCCCCACTTGTTCCTCGTAGAAATTCGCCAACTCTCACTCCCAATCCTAAATCCAATAATTTGTTCTCTTTCGAAGAGATAAATTCTCTCTTAAATGAAGTTTTAACAAAACTTCGCTCTTGTAATTCCAAATCAGATCAGTTTAATGTTATCACTTCTCTAGCTATACAATGATATTATGTAAGTATTTATTTTTCTTTGTAAGAAGGAGCATGAGCAAGGAGATTTTTTGACGATTCGCATCGTCGCGTTGGCAAGTAGCATGTATGAGACTGATGAGTGGGGGATGATGGAAGGGACGAATAGTTTTCAAATGAAAAATTTAATAAAATCTGATTTCAGTCTTTTTCCTCAAATAAGAAATTATGAGTTTATTGCTTTTAAGACTGTCACTATTTTGGATATATCTTGTCGAAAAATGTTCCGATTTGTATCATTTCTTTTTAATTGATTCAGAAATATTCAATCTAATTAATTAAGAAATAATTAATTGCTTAGGCCAATGGTTTGTATAATTAAGAACTAGCAGTTCCTTGGAGTAAAAGGCAGCAGTTTAGTAAAAGCATTTACAAATTGCTTCACTTCGGTATGAACAAAATCTTTCATTTCTAAAGTGAGTTCGGAAATTCGATCTTAGCATTTAGGTACTTTACTTAACTTGCACATACCCTCTTTTAAACTTACCAAATTAAGGAAGAGGACTGTAGCCTCGTCTTCTGTTTATAATATTTTCCTTTTATCAAAAACAAATTTCTGGAATGTCGTCAAAAAAGGAAAACGTAGACATTAAAAGAAATAATCAATCTATATAAATAAATTGTTGTTTATTAAACTCATTGTTTTTCTATTAGCATGTTCTCCTTTGCTTTGTTATTTTGCCGATATTTCACAGTTATGAAGTTTTGTTTGGAGCTGGCCCACGTTGCTCAATTCAGGGACGTTTGAACCTAGCTAATAAATCGAAAAGGTTCTACAATATGGTTGTATAAATATAGCTTTTTTTAATGAAGAACTTACGTCGTTTGGTGGCGTATCGTCGAATTCACGAAGTGATAATACTATAAAGTCTATATACAATGCTAATACATTCTCATCGGGTAGATTTATCGGATTTTATTTGTTGGCTCTGAAGGAAGTATCAGCAGAATATTTTTATTTGGTTTTGGGCAAACAGCTGATTTTTTGTTCTCCTTCATGCTCGTGACTAGGTATATGAGAAGGAAGATGACACTGGTAGCGTTCGTTGTTGACGGTAGGGCGGAAAGGTGAAGGAATTATTATCGGGTAGACTTATGCCATATTATTTGTTTGCTCTGATGGAAGTTTCGGGTAGGTTATGTTTTCTGGTAAAAAAATAGCACAGATAATAAATGCTGCGTTCAGACTAAGGTATGTTCCGCGCATGTGGAAGGTTGCGGCAGTTATCATGGTACCTAAGCCGGGAAAATTGCCCAGTGAAGTAACGTCATATCGGCCGATATCATTGCTGCCAATCCTGTCAAAGCTATTCGAAAAAATTCTCCTAAAACGACTCCATCCGATTATAGAAGAAAAGACACAGATCCCAAACCATCAGTTTGGATTCAGAAATAAATACTCAACAATAGATCAGGTCCACAGAATAACTGATATAATAGAAAAAGCTTTAGAAGAAAAACAAATATGCTCTGCCATCTTCCTTGATGTAACACAGGCTTTTGATAAAGTCTGGCACAAAGGATTAATCCGTAAGCTACAAAAATATCTTCCAAAAGAATATCATGAAATACTAGAGTCGTATATAATGCAACGATTATTTAGAATTAAGCAAGAGAATGAGTACTCCGAATTGAAACACATCAAAGCTGGAGTACCGCAAGGTAGTGTGTTGGGACCAGTACTGTTCCTCCTATACACGAACGACCTACCACCAAATGACAAAACTATTGTTGCCACTTTTGCAGACGATACTGCTGTACTTGCAGTAGGAAAAAACAGGAAGTTACAGAAAAACTGCAAAGGACAATAAATGATATATCCAAATGGACCAAAAAATGGCAAATAAAATTAAATGAACTAAAGTCGGTTCATATTAACTTTACGAATAAAAACGTACAACACATACCTGTGTACATAAATAATAAAGTAGTTCTGCATTCGAAGTCAGCTAAGTATTTAGGCTTGACTTTGGACGCAAAGTTGCGTTGTAAAACACATGTCAAAAAAAAAACGAGATGAACTAAATATACGATACAATAAAATGTATTGGCTCATAGGGAGGAATTCATGCCTCTCAATCTACAACAAACTGCTTCTCTACAAGCAAATATTAAAACCAATTTGGACATATGGCCTCCAGTTATGGGGGTGCACAAGAAAGACAAATCTTCAAAGCATACAATGCTTTCAAAACAAAGTATTACGCAATATTGTTAATGCGCCGTGGTACATACGTAATGCTGATCTACATAGGGATCTAAAAATTGAAATGGTAGAGGACGAGGTTCGGAAGGTCGCAAGAAGACATGAAGTTAGGCTTCGCAACCATGCTAATTTAGAAGTAGTTCAACTACTTAATAACAACAATTTAATTAGAAGATTACGTAGGGTTAAACCTTTTGAACTAGTTAACTAGGTTATTAGGAAAGAAATATATGTGTTACAACATAATTACACGAACAAAGTGATAATGAATTAAGAATAAAAGGTAACAAACCAAAGTTAGTTCCTAAAAACAGTACATAAGTACATAAGCAAATGTTAAAACAAAATTGCTGATTAGTCTTTAGACCAGGTGCGATTACTGGAAGGATGGTAACATCATGCCTTCCCTGGGTGTTTTTAGTGGATGATTCAAGTCCCACACTATCGAAAAAAAAAATATCTTTCTCTAGAACGTGTATTTGGAACTCTATTATCCATAATAGGAAATTTCGGATTTTAAATAAAACTTCAAAAGTTTTTAACTTTCAATATCTTTTAATACATCTGTATTAAATTATTATACATGTATAATTTGGGGTCAGCGCGGTCGGTGCTAAATTCGATATTAAATAAGATATTAAGTTTGATAAGGTTAGATACAATATGCTTAAGAGCAAGATATCTATCTTGGTAAACAGACGGACTGTGCAAATTAATACACACAATACGAACAAGACTGTATATAATTGGCAACAATTGGTAACATAGTAGCAACATAGTCCAGTGTAATAACTACCAGACAATGGACTACACTATAAAAGAATTAGGATTTATATATTATAAAAATATTCATATAGGTACACAACTAATCCCAATAAAATTAGACCAATATGAATACAAAAAGCAGTTCAACTCTTTCTGATATCCAATAGTCGCAACGCGGATTACAATTAAAACTGAGAATATACCGGGACTATACTATTGAAAGTAATATTTAACAACATTCAATTGCTGGAGCTTAGCTAAAAGCTCTAGAGTTAGCCAGCATAATCTTTGTAGCGATGTTCTTAATGTCTCGAAAGAATATCTAATGTTAGAACATGTTTAATGCACTGTAGAAAGTGAAACTTGCAGCATAATGGAAGAAGAGGTGTCCGCAGAGCCTAAAGAAATAGTTAATGATATAGACAGAAGAAAAGCTATTATAAAGGAATATCACGAAGGGCTAATAGGTGCTCACACGGGCCAAAAAGCAACATATGCGTAGATAAGGGAAAAGTTTAAATGGAAGGGGATGCAGAAGGATATTGAAGACTTCGTGAGAAATTGCGCTCAGTGCTAGACGGAAAAGGTCAACGGAGCACCTACTAGAAACCCTATGAAAATCATAACATCAGCAGACAAAGCTCTGGAAAAAATCATGATAGACGTTATTGGACCACTTGAAGAAACCGAAGAAGGCTACAAGTTTGGACTGACCATCCAAGATGATTTGTCAAAATTTATCAAGTTCATACCACTAAAAACTAAAGATATGCATACAGTAGCACGAGCCGTAATGGAAGATTGGATTATGAATTTTGGGATGCCGAAATTCATCCTATCCGACAACGGATCCGAATTTTGCAACAAGCTGTTTGAGGAGTTCTGTAGACTGCTAAACATAAAACACATTACTACTGGTGTGGCTTATCCACAGGCTAACGGTAGTGTCGAAAGAGCATATTGTAGACTCCTAGAATATCTTAAGTCTACATAGGACGCGAAGTACATCAGCTTAAAGATTGGCATAAACGAATGTGCTATGCAGGATTTTGCTACAATGGGACCAAACACACTACAACGTGGTACACTCCCTACGAATTGGTATTTGGGTTTGAAGTTAATAGACCTAGTAGCGTAGATCCGTATAATGAAAAATCAGTCTTCGATTATGTAGACGATCTTAGAGCCAACCTTTTAGAGAAACAGGGCAGCGCAAAGGAAAATACAAAAAAATTTAGGGAAAAGTCCAAAGTCAGATACGACAAGAAAATAGGAAAGAATATAGAATACAAAATTGGTCAAAAGGTTTTAGTCAGAAATGAAAGAAAGGGAAAATTAAAAAGCCAATATAAAGGACCATTTAAGGTATTAGAAGTAAATGAAAATAATTTAGTGATCCAAATGAGTACTAAGCAACAAAAGTTTAACAAAGCTAACGTTAAGCCATATATTTCAGGTCCCTGTTCATCGGGCGGTTCAACACCGAAGCCAAACTATGGGTAAAAGACCTACAAAATAACACTGGAATATACATCAATTACTTAATAGAAGCTAAGGAAATTAGCAGTAAAATAGCATTAGTTATAGAATTAGATATTAATGGACTAGAACAGGCAAGTCTAAATATTAGAAACTTAATTAACACTATGGATAGTTTTTGTTTGGAATCAAAACCTGGATGTAAAGAATTCCAGCAAACAGCCAAGAGAGAAATCATAAAAATTGACAGTAGAATTAGGATTATTTTAGGAATAATGGGAACCCAAAAAGACAGAAACGTGGATTAGTTAATATGATAGGTTCAGGGTTCTAAGTCCTCTTTGGTACAATGGATAATGAGGACGCAGACTATTACTACAATGTTATTCAGGATATAAATAACAACGAATAACGAATCAAACTCGGTATTAAGGAAAATGTAAAGATTCTTAGCCATTTAAACAAACAAGTCATAGAAAGAATTAAAAATACGAACGTAACTTTTAGTGAAGTCAATGAGATGATAAACGAAATTAACAAGGTAAGCGCACTTGAAAATAACTTAAATAAAACAATTTTGATAGAATCATACTATGAAGAAATATCTAGCAAAATAAATTTCAAAATGTTACAGTTAGAAATAGAAATAGAACAATTAATAGACAGTCTTTTATTCATACAAGGTGGCGCAAAAGTTGTCATCTGTTTACTTCACAAATGTCAAAGTAAAATTGACATTTGCCGCTATAGCATCTTCCGATAGGGTTTTCAGCCCTTGGGTGTGCCTTAGGCAATTCTGGTGCCAATGTTCTAAATGATCCACGAAGTTTGACATCTATCCTATGTAGTTTTCAGTCGGATTGGTGAACGCCACTGGGTGATGACTTTTGCGCCACCTTGTACAAGCAGGAATATTCCATCCTCGAATTTTTGAGCCTAATGATCTATTAAACGAACTTAGAATTTTAAAAGATGATAACATAGCGATAGAACCAAGCATGGAAAATTATGCCGAAATCTTGAAAACGTTGAAATTAAAAGCATTTACTAAAGATCAAAAGATTATTGTTATTATAAGTATTTCGACAGTAACTAAAGAAAATTTCAACATTTATGAAACAATTGCTATTCCAAAGACAGGTAAAAATGGTGTTATTTTCTAGACGTAAGATACAAATTCTTGATTATAAATAAAAATAAAGAAGATTATGTATTAACAGAAAATTTGGAAGATTGTAATAATTTTAACAAAATTTCGATTTGTAAACCATAACTACTTAGAATTACTATAAGCGATTCTAATTGTGAAATAAATTTATTTATGAGAAATAGACCTGAAAAATGTAACGCTAGAATATTAAACTCTCATGTAGAAATATTTCATAAAATTAAGGAAAATTCATATTTGTATAGTATTTCTTAACAAACACAATATAATTGCAAATGTTAGAATGAGACAGAAATAGGTAAACTTGTTGGCACCGGCATAATTCAAATAAATGACGACTGCATTCTGGAAACCTACGATATGACAATAAAAACTGTTGGTACTGAAGCACAAATCGCAATCAAGGACAAGCATTCCTACCGAGATCTAGAAGACTGCTGTGTAAACGTTAAGTTGAGAGAAATCGAAATTAACCAGGAACCTTTGTCAAAGATTACTGCTAAAGATATTCACGAGCTGCAAAGACCTGTCAATGGAGATTCAGAATCAGAAAAATGTTTGGTCAAAAACATTGGAGAAGATACCAGAACGGTCGCAAGGGATACTAATTTCGACTTTTGGAATCATAAGTCTACTAGCCATTGCATTCACAATCTGAAAGTGTAGCTGCGGGCGAGGTAAAACAACAATTACACTCTTTAACAAATGTTTCAATAGAAAACAGAGAGTTAACCCGGAGGTATCATTGAGGATGACCACTTTAGCAGATACTTCAATGGAATCAGTAGAGATAAAATCTCCAAAACCCAATCTAAGGATAAAATATCCCTAGATATGTCTAAGAGGGGAACGTGTTACGGATGTCACTACAGCGCAAATTACGTATGGAACGGAAACGTAATTCTACCTATGCATTCGCAGCCAGACACAAGGTCAGCGAGAAAACTTGGTGGGAACAGTAGCAGCAGAAATTGAGGTGTCAACAAATTAGCATTATTTATAGAGGTAAATTCAGAAATCGAATCGGATTTTGTTGGAGAGAAGTTAATCAATTAAGATCTGCAGAAATTGTGTATTCATTAAACATTAATACTCGAGTAAACCAATAAATTTACATTTAACTCTAAAAGTGGTGTTCTGTATTTGTTGCTTTTGACGGATTTGTTTGATCGCTGGAATTGTTCTAAAAGTAAAACATTGGTTTGTCGTCGAATCATCGCTGGAGTGTATCATCCCTAGAGCGTGGAGTCATCCATTGCAGTTAAGGCTGGAAATTTTCATCGAACGATTTATCTTATACCCAGAAGGTTAACACCAGTGTCCCTGGACCCGGACAGACACCCTGGCCCGACGGAGTCTCTTCTTAAAATTTTGAAATCATTGTGTGTGCCAATTCTAAGGAATAACAATATACAAAGCCAATATGCAGTTAGGAAATAGCTCTGCCTTTGTATATACACTTTATAGTAGTCTCACTTCGTGAATACGACGACTACGCCACCATACGACGTAAGTGAGTGATTAGAAAAATATTTATAAACTAGCATATTGTAGAACCTTTTCTACAAAATGCTAGTATGCCTTTGAATATGCGTATTCGTAGTTATTTTTATTGTCTTCCATTCTTATTATTATTATTTGTTGTTTTTAATGTAAGTTTGGAGTAGGTTATGGCATATTGCAAGGAGGCCGTAGCATTCATCAAAGAAAAGGGGTATTCATTCATAATCGGTATCAAAAATCATATTATGTGCATATTGCGATTGCATTATGTTACACAATTAAATCTCCGAATATAAGCTGAATTTTTTCATTTGGTTTTTCACAAACAACTGGTTTGGGCAGTTTGGGCAGTTAAATGTAACTGATTAATGTATCCTTTTTGATACTTTTATCGACAAAAACTCTGCATAACTTACATGTTTCGGATACTTTTTTATGAATACGGATTTTTGCATAAAGGCTGGAGAAATATTTAAACACTGCATAAGAAGATATGCAATCATTTCGAGATGTTAAATCGAATTCTATTGAAAAATGCTCTAAGTTGTTTGCGTTGATTGGTGTGTGGATTAGGAGTAGGTAGGGAAGCGGCACTAGCGGTTGGCCACTTCAACTCAGAAAATTAGTAATAATTATTGTATTTTATATTCTTTTTTATAATATCCACGGTTAAAATATCCCACCTTCCAGGTGTCCAGAGTTTTAATTTTTGTGAGTCTATCCCAGGAAAATATCATCCTGCAAATTTTTCTCTGCAAAAAAATCTCCCCTGATCCCATGATAGTACCTGGGTGGATCGCTTAGCTGGTTAAAGGGCTTAAAGCTCTGATAGTAAGGTAATAGGTACAATAAAGAATGTTTATAGGTATGCACAAAATTTAAAATATTGAACTTCATCAACTAGGCATATATTCGGGCACGAACAGAACTAAACAAACAAAAGTGTTTGTGAGAATCAACTGGTACAATCTGGACCAAAAAAAAGTCAAGCATTTATTGCGACTATGCAAAATTATCTCCATCGCATCATCAACAAAGTTGTCAATAAGGCAAAGAAACATGGTGGTGGGCAGATGAAGCTAAAGCAGTGATTAGTGACAAAAAAGTGTCATTCGAAGCTTAGTCAAAGTACTCCACTAATAATGGTGATGAAAAAGGTCGCCTAGAGTTGGAATATAGACTTTGCAAGAGGCTCGCAAAGAGAAAGTGCGCTCAAAAGATGAAGTTTGTGGAGGGTCTGTAGGTATCGGTAGTTAGAAGAAAATTCTTCTTCGGCTGCTGATAGAAACCAGGCTGTCCACGAACTCCGACAAAGCAGCTTGAACAGGAACCGGTCTATATACAAAGACTAAGGTAAATAATGCAAAACATTTAAGGTTCTGGCGAAACATTGTTTTCCATGTGAAGATACTTCTGCAAGCTGTTATAGGTATTACCTTGAAGGTTTTGTTTTCACTTTAAGAACATCCAGAAAACCTTTTACAGTATTTAAATAATTAGTCTCCAAAACTGATCCAATTCGCATCCATAAAGGAACACAACAATTTTCAAAATTTGCCGCTGAGAGATGGAAATCCGTTCGCCAAGGTAGGTAGGTAGGTAGAAGTGGCGGTTCGGTTTGAACCCAATTAGCACTTATTGTGGCTTTTTGTTACCACGACTCGTGTGCCCTATGTTGTAGTGGTTGTGAAAGATTTGGTGTGTGTCTATATCCAACCTGTGGAGTTGAGAAAACGGATAAGATCTTGTATCCCTTTGCTCGATATAGTGCTAAGGTCGTCGAAGAATGGTTGATTCAGTGCCCGCAGTCTAGCTCTTGCTAGTGCCGGACATTCGCAGAGGAAGTGGAAGAGAGTTTCTCTTTCGTTTACATTGCCGCAGCTTCGGCAGTGGGTGTTAAATGGGATACCCAGTTTGGCCGCATGGTCTCCAATTGGCCAGTGCCCGGTGATTATCGCCGTAATTCTGGAGACTTCGGGCGGGTTCTGTTTAGACGATCCCCTGTTCTTCCTTTGTCATAAATGGGGCCATATCTTCCTCGATATGATGCAGTTAGTTAACCTTCTCCATTGAAGATTGGCTTTCTGCAGGAAATGTGAGGGTATTTGTATCTTGACCGCACCTAGCGGAATGTGAACCCTTGCAGCGAGTGAGCCGTCCAGAGCTGAGCCCTGCCTGGCCAGCTCATCGGCACGCTCGTTTCCTGTTATGTTACTATGCAATGGAACCCAGATTAGTGTAACACTGAAACGTTCGCACAGTCGCGCAAGCTCGTTCCGGCACTCCTGCACCAGTTTGGAGGATATGGTAGGCGAGTCAATAGCTTTGATTGCGGCTTGGCTATCTATCAGGATAGCAATGTTTTGTTTGTACGATGTGTCACGCCCTAGTTGCGTGCAGGCCTCTCGGATAGCCAGTAGTTCCGGCTGGAAAACGCTGGCAAAATCCGGCAGGCGAAGGGATATTGATATTTTTAGTGATTCCGAATAGACACCGGCCCCCACACCACAGTTCATCTTAGAACCGTCGGTGTATATGACCGTGTCGAAATCTTTCACTACTTCATCTCTCTTCCAACAAGCTCTGGAAGGGAAGCTTACTTGGAAGCCTTTTGTGAAGTTTAGTTTGCGTGTGATGTAGTCGGTTGGAAACGTGACCATGCCTTCTGGTAGCGAGTCCAGAATGCTGCTGTGGCCGTATGGCCTTGCAGTCCAGCACCCCGATTCCCTGAGCCTTACCGCACTACATAGTGCGGTATCTTGTGCAAGAGCACAGTGAGGGCGTCCGTTGGGGCTGACCTCAGTGCACCCGTGGTGCCTATACAGGCTGTCCTTTGCAACCTTTTCAGTTTTGTGAGGTTGTATCCTTTACTCTACGAGGGCCACCATACTAGTGATCCATAGGTGAGGATTGGACGCACTACTGCTGTGTACATCCACAAGGTCATCTTTGGTTGAAGTCCCCACTTCTTTCCAAAGGTTCTGCTACAGGCATAGAAGGCAATACACGCCTTCCTCACTCTGTGTTCAATGTTATGTTTCCAGTTAAGTTTAGGATCGAGCGCGATACCCAGATACTTAGCGCTGGAGGATAGTGTAGGTGGTTAACGCCGAGGCCACACCTTGTAGCCCAATTGCTTACCTTGTCTAGAGCATTCCCCATGATATCACTTATCATGGAGGGAAACTTCCCTGACACTATTATCACTACGTCATCCGCATACGCGACAGCTTTGACCCTTTCCCTGTCTTGTTTTACTAGAATTTTGTTCATAACCATTAGCCATAGTAGCGGAGAAATGACGCCACCCTGTGGCGTTCCTCTATTGGCAAATTTGGTTAAGTGGCTGTTGCCTAGTGTTGCCTGAATGACTCTTGTTCCGAGCATAGAAGCTATCCATTTCCTAATAGATTCCTCTATGCCCAGTTCGACCAGTGATTCAAGAATAGCTTCCGTGTGTACGTTGATGAAGGCTCCCTCTATATCCAAGAAGCAGGCTAGGGTGTATTCTTTGTAGTGTATGGATTTTTCGATAGTTCGCACTACCTCATGGAGAGCCGTTTCCGTGGATCGGCCTTTGAGATAGGCGTGCTGTGGTTTGGAGAGCGATGTTTCTGGTAGAGAATTTCGCATATGGATGTCTAGGACACGCTCCAGGGTTTTGAGTATAAAGGAGGTTAGGCTGATAGGTCTGAAGTCCTTTGCGGACACGTGCCCGCGTTTAACCACCTTCGGTATAAGCACCACCCTGGCGCGTCTCCAGGAGTGTGGTACGTGGTTTAGCAATAAACAGCTTCGGAAGATCGACGCTAACCAAGGTATTGACAGGTTTTGCGTTTTCTGTAACATGACAGGCATAATCACATAATAATAAAGAATGTGTTACTGAGTGGACGTGCGCGACAGTCAGGCAATTGACAGTTAAGTTTTAGGCGACCAAAAGCCATACCAAGGTCTATTAACGCTTGAAATAATTAAATAACGTTTTACTTTAACGAACTGTTGAAAAATTCGATTAATTTACTTTCAAATTTATCCAAACTCGTGATAAAAATTCAAAAGGAAAAAAAAAAAAAAAAAAAAAAAAAAACAAAAATTGTCACTCACATCATTATTTACTTTTGTATTTTCTCTCGTACCGGTTTGCCCCACACTAGACTAATCAGCTGAAAAAAAAACTAAGTTTTCCCCAACCTCGCTCTCACTTGAAATGTCAGCAAAACGGAATCGGCGACAGTCACTCGAATCTCCATCACCGAAACTACTGCTAAAGCCGCCAGCAAAGGCACCACTACAAACATCATCATCGTCATCATCACAACAATGTGCACCACTATCACCTCACTCTCCGGCATCAAAATTTCAGAAAAAAGACCCTCCCGAAGAAGTCTCTATTTGGACTAAACTGGAGCTTGCTTTACGCGCACAAAGCGAATTAATTACGTCACAAATCTCAGAGTCGGAAAAGAGAATTACAAACAAAATTGATAGTGAAGTAGCGGCATTGAAATCATCAATGGAAGGTGTAAACGAACGGTTGTCACTTCTGGAGTCAAAACAGTCCGAGATTGACACGTTAAAAGACGAAAATCGAGTATTAAAGGAACAATTAATGAAACACGATGAAGCAATCAACAGCATAATCGCACATATGGAAGCTAATGACGAAAAACAACAACTTAAAGAAACTATGAGCGATGCCATGCTACACGGTGTTCCTGTGATACCGAATGAAAATCTTAAATTCATTTTTAACCAACTTTGTGCCACGCTTAATTTTAAACCGCCGATGATAAAAAGTATTTTTCGTCTTAAGTGGAAAACCGATTCATCCTCACCGCCGATTATTATAAAATGGTTCTCACCGCACGATAAAAGTTTCGTTTTACGATCAATTGCCAAGTACCGGAAGACAGCTAATCAACCACTTCGCCTACAAGATATTGGTATAACTGATGACAGCGGAGGTGGACGCTCTCCTATTTTCATTCACGAGTGCCTTACTGCAAAAAATCGCACTCTCCTGCAGTATGCATTAAAACTGAAACGAGAAAATAAACTGTTTTCGGTGTTTACCATGCGTGGCTTTGTTTACGTAAAGAAGGCAAAAGATGAGGAGGCAAAACTAATTGGAACAGCTGACGACCTGACTGTTTTTGCCAGATCTGCGCGGGTAACAACAACTACTACTAAAAACGAAGACCAACAAGCAGATAATCATCAGCAACACGTTATGTAGGGGTAGTTATTTGTATTTGATTTTCTCTTTATTTTATTATTTCATTTCATTATTCTCTGAATTTATATTAAATTCATTCAAATTGGAAAACATTTCAAAACGTCTTACATGTCTTTTCGTCATCATCATTGTGTCCAGTATGCTTTTGGGTTCTCCTCTTTCTCGGGTTGTGCAGCTTGTAATATCGGCAAGAAAGATGTGCTTTATTGGGCACCAGCCGCCCTTAGTTTCTTTAAATGGTTGGTGCCAGTGACATTAATATAAGGGACTCTACAATCGCGGGCAACAATACCACAAGAACAATGGTGAACGTAATGTGCAGTCAGCGATCTGGATTGCAAATCTGTCACATAAATGCTCAGAGTCTGCTTCCTAAGCTGGACGAATTCAGACACTTATTTGAAGGTTCGAAAGTTGATGTGGTGTGCATTTCTGAAACTTGGCTGTACAGTGAATTGAGTGATGAATTTTGTAGTCTGAATGGTTTTCATAAACCGTTCCGGTCCGATAGGATTGGTCGTGTTGGGGGTGGTGCAGCGATTTACGTGCGGAATAATTTGCAGTGCAATCTAGTACGTAAGGCGCCGTTGGGTAATGAAATTGATTACGTTTTTATAGCAATCACTTGTAAGCGGAATAAAATTATACTAGGATCAGTATATAGACCAAACAAGTACATTGACCCCTCCCCGCTAATTAATATCTTGGATGAGTTAGCCTTTATGTCTCCTTTCATTGTAGTGGCTGGAGACATCAATAGTGATTTGCTTCAAGACTCTTCTCTCGTTGATAGTATGAGAGCTCTAAGCCTCTTTCCAGTGAATACGTCTTCCCCTACTCACTTTTCCAAGTATAATAGCTCCCTTATCGATGTATTTTTTGTGAGTCATCCTTTTAAAGCCCTCCACTATGGTCAAATTTCCGCTCCCTGTTTTTCCCGCCATGATCTCATACATTTAACTTTTGAATGTGAACCTATCATCTTAAACAACTCCTTTAGTTTTCGTGACTTTAAAAATGTGCACTATGGTCTGTTAGAAGAAGATCTTATTTCAATCGAGTGGTTTCGTACATATGCAATGCCCTCTGTAGATGATCAATTAGCCTTTATTGAAGATAACATCCGCAATCTATTCAACATCCATGTTCCACTTATAACCAAATCTGAAGTGAGAAATCGTCCTTGGTTCACTAATAAAATCAAATGTTTAATTAGAGAGCGTGATCAGGCCTACAACCGTTGGAAGCGTTTTCGTCTAAACTTATTTCACGATGCGTATAGGTCTCTTAGAAATAGGGTGACTTATGAAATACGTCAAGCAAAAAGACGTATTTATGCTCCGCGACTGGACCCCTCTCAGGCTAAGCATAGGCTCTGGAAAAACATCAAAAGCATTGGCATTGGTAAACAAATAAATTCCCGTCTTAACAACATTGATCCAAATGAACTAAATAAACAGTTTACCTCTATTCCTTCCACTGGCATGAGCGCTCCTATATTATCTGCACCAAGTTTAAGTAGTCATGTTTCTCTACCTAGCTTTAGTTTTACTACTGTTGATGAAGCTGATGTTTTAGAGAGCTTTATCTCAATAAAGTCAAATTCGGTTGGATTTGATGGCATTCACCCGATTTTTGCTAAAGCTATTCTTCCTTACACTCTCAAATCAATAACTCACTTATTCAATACCATCCTTATGACGGGAGTTTTTCCTACTACCTGGAAACGTGCAAAAATTATACCAGTTCCAAAAAAACTGAACGAGTTCCGGCCAATTGCTATTTTACCATTCTTTTCAAAGGTTTTCGAAAAAATCTTAAACTCTCAGATACACAAACATTTGAAATACAACAATCTGCTCTGTGGAAATCAATCTGGCTTTCGTCCTAAGCATAGCTGTACAACAGCAATAATTAATGTGGTTGAAGATATAAGGCAAGCTGTGGACAATGACAATGTAACTTTTCTTGTTCTATTAGATTTCTCCAAAGCATTCGACACAGTAAGCCATAATGTTTTAAATAGCAAGCTAAGGAGAGAATTCAATTTTTCGTCATCTTCTCTGAATCTGATTTCATCTTACCTGAACAACAGATACCAAGCAGTTGCGGTAAACAATTGCATATCGGAATTTCTGCCATTGACTGGGGGCGTTCCGCAAGGCTCAATTCTGGGCCCTCTGTTTTTCACAATGTACATAAACGATCTCCCTCTGTGCACCAAAAGCTCCCTGGTTGATATGTATGCTGATGATGTTCAGGTGCGAAAAAGTTTTCCTTTGAGTCTTGTGGAAAATGCAGCCCACGAAATTAACGAAGATCTCAATAGTATTCTGCACTGGTCGCGATCCAACGGCCTCTGCCTTAATCCTTCCAAATCAAAGTGTTTGGTTATCTCAAGAAGGTCTATCGATACGTTATTCTTTCCCAAATTATACCTTAATAACTCGCCGATTGAATTTGTTGACTCTGCGAAAAATCTTGGCATAACTTTCAACAAGACCCTCTCCTGGAATAACCACATTAGATTGACCGTTGGAAGGGTTTATGGAAGCCTTCGAATGCTATGGGCTAGCCAACGTTTTACACCACTAAAAACGAGAATTATGTTGGCAAAATCATTAATAATACCAATTATGCTCTTCGGTTGTGAAATTTTCAGCAACTGCGATTATGAACATAAAAGAAAATTAAATGTTGCTTATAATTGCGTTACGCGGTATATTTTTGGATTGCGAAGACACGCCCATATCTCTCGCCTCGCTAAGCAAATTAATGGTGTAACTTTTGAAAACCTTCTTAATTTTAGAACATTAGTATTGCTTCACAATATAATGCAAACACGTCAGCCGACGTACCTTTATAATAAAATTTGTCAACCGCGCTCTATTAGATCTTGCAATCTAGTACCAATACGCTGTAAGTACTTAGTATCTAACCGACAGTTCTTTGCGTATGCAGTCCGGTTGTGGAATTCCCTTCCCATTTCCGTCCGATCGATAAGTTGCACGACCCTGTTCCGAGTCAGGCTCAAGCAGTATTTGGAGGCCCTTTGATGATGATGATGAGATTTGTGTAACCTGTGTCCTTTCTTGTTCATTTTAATTTTCCTCTGCTCATATTTACTTTAGTTTGATTTTAAGTTCTTTCTCTTCAATCAAATTATTCATAATGAAGAAAAATAATTAAATATTAAATATAGAATTTTTTTTTTTTAACTTTGTCACCACTCTAGTTAACACATTAAATTAAAATTACATTGAAGCTTGCGCAATTTTATAAGATCTGTATATCTTAATGTGTAAGGCTATTACTGAAATAAATAAATATGAAATATGAAATGCAGTCAGGCCCCGGAGACTTATATGGAGAGAAGCTGTTAATAGCCCAGGAAATCTTTTCATCGGAAATTATTGAGGTGATGTTGTTGTTGGGAGCAGGTTGTACTTGCCGAGGCCTCTCGGTTTGCGTACTAATATCACTGCATCCGGGAAAGTGAGTGTTTATAAGGAGTTCCAGGGTCTCCGCTGGAGATTCTGTCCATCCTCCGTCTGGTCTTTTCAGAAAAGAAGGGTTGGAGTGTTCCTTGGACAAAATTTTGCTTAGCCTAGCGGAATCCTTAAGGGTTTCTATCGACTGACAGTACTCCATCCAGGCCTCCTTTTTGGATGCCTTTATGGCTTTCTTATACAGACTTAGACAGTCCTTATAAGGCCGCCAAAAATTTTGTTTGTGGCAGATGTTGAAAATCGCTCTAGTCATCTGTCTGAGACTGGAGAGATCTTCGTTCCACCATTGGGGAAGGGTTTTTTTACTGCGTTTAACTGGGCAGGAGACTTTGTATGCTACATCCATAGCCTTCTCAAAAGTCTTTACCTGTACCTCCAGTTCTTTAATTGCAGCTGTGTTTGTTTCAGGTATATTTTTGAGTTTTGTCCGAAAGACTTGGCCAAATTTGGTCCAATTAACTCTTTTGGGGTTTCTATAAGGTTTTGTGGTCTCGACCTCGAGACTCATGTCGTAGAGGATCCATCTGTGGTCTGAGAGTGACTCCAGATTGGAAACTCTCCAGTTGTCGACCTTAAAGTTATTATTGTTTGTTTTTAATGTAACATCTAGTACCTCTTCCCATCCCCTGTACGTTTCCGTACTCGGAAAGACAAAAGTTGGGGTCGTACCCTTGTTGCAGACTGATAGGTTAGTGGTTAACAGAAAATCAAAAAGTGACTCACCTCTTTCATTATCTTCTGAGCTGCCCCATATAGAATGCCTGGCGTTGGCGTCGCAGCCCATCAGTAGGTTGTCATTCACTGTTGTTGAGGCTATGAGCAGCTCCATCTCCACTGGCGGTACAGGTCTCCCATGAGCCATGTATGCTGAAGCCAGGTATGTTGTTTGGTTCGCACACTCCAGTTTAATCACTGTCAAATCGTATGAGCTAAGATTGGGGCATAAAAAACCTTTTAGATGATTCTTAGCTAGTATGCATGTTCTAGGCTTACCTGTGGCCTGGTGTTTGTAAAACAGGTCGTATTGTGTATCTTGGAGCCCCTTTACGGATGAGTCTCTCACCCATGGCTCCTGGATAATGCCGATGTCAATGCTCTTCTCCCTTAGAAAAACCATTACATTATCGAAGGCACACCTTGAGTGCCTCAGGTTAATCTGTATGACTTTCAGCATTATGTGGTTGAAGGGGTTTCGTCGGCGATCATCAGGTCCTCCAACAACTTGTCGGTATCGCCGAAGTCCACATCGTCCACAGGACCTGAGGAAAGGAAGACTTTGTATAACAACAATTTAGTTAGAAGATTACATAGAGTTAAACCATTTGAACGAGTTAACTAGGTAATTAGGAAAGAAATATATGTTTTACAACATAATCACACGAACAAAGTGATAATGAATTAAGAAAAAAAGGTAACAAACCAAAGTTAGTTCCTAGAAACAGTACATAAGTACATAAGCAAATGTAAAAACAAAACAACTGATTAGTCTTTAGACTAGGTGCGATTACTGGAAAGATGGTAACATCATGCCTTCCCTGGGTATTTTTAGTGGATGATTCAAGTCCCACACTATCGCAAAGCTCGCAAGCGATGTCTTTTAACGATGTTCACCTAGCTACACGCAAAAAAAAAAAAAAAAAAATTGTTGGGACGTGTTTGTATTTTGAACAAATTCTACAAACATACTCTCCTCACTTTGCTGTTATAGTTTATATAAAACAGCTTATATCCAGGTCAGTTGCAAACAAAACCACAGAACTGTGAAATATTGCCGGAAATAACGAAGAAAAGGAGAACTTGCTAATAAAAACAGATGAATAAACACAAGAAGTTTCATTAATCGATTTAACTTTTTTGAAAACTTGCACTTATAGAGTTAAGAAGTGCGAACACTTTAGTGTTGCGATAATCGAGGAGTTACACGAATCGAGGGTTGCGTTAACCGAGTTCGTACTGATCAAATTTATATTTTGAAGTACCAACTTACAAAAACGAGAGTTTATAGGTAGCCACCCATATGCAGAGAATTTAAAGTATTGAACTTCATCAAGCGCATGGTTAGGCGTTATAGAAGCCCAAATTTGTTATCCTATCCCAGAAATAATATAAGTTTTGTATATACAGTGAAATATCACTTGAGCGGACATCAATGATGCAAGATTTTGTCCGCCTAAGGGGTACGTTTCATGAAAATTAAAACACATTATCCATCTTTGAGCTAAAAAGAAAAATCACTCTCCACGTGTTCCAATTTTGCTAACAATTTTAAGTAGAACAATGTCTTACATAGGTTAAGTTTAGGTGGCTGTCGGCAGAACCCGTCACACTTAGACCAATTTAGGTCCATTGGGATACCACGTATTATTATCTACCTTAACTGTAGATGGGACTGGTAAACGACACGCGGTTGTTCTCAAACGTTCCCCCAATCTACGTACTAACCGCGCCCAACGTCGTTTAATTGTGGTGATCTGACGAGAACCGATTAACTCGACGTGGTATGGTCGTTGGTTTTACAATGTCTTACATACATGAGAAATAGACGGCTATAAGAAATATTAATTTGAATGCATGTTAATACAATTGGTTTTAAAGTTTTACCTTGGCAAGCGAAATTGACAACATAATACCAAACCCTATAATTTCGCCGCTATTTCTAAATATTTACCTCCTGGGTGATGCGGAAGATAACAGACTTATGTTCTTTTTTTGTATTTCGATTCGCTCTTCATTCCCCTACAACCTTAAACAAATCAAAAAAAAAATGTATCGAAAGTTGTGTTAAATCAAATAAATTTTTTTAAAGTAATTGGCAAGCATTGATTTATCAACTGAAATAAAAAAATGTATGCACTTTAAATTAAAAACCAAAAGCTTAATAAAACATCCAGTAAATAAAAAAAATTAAAAAAAATTGAAACAACATTTATCACGGACCTTTTTTAAACAATTTTCATATAAATAACAATTCTAAACTGAAAAACACTGGTTAACTGAAACAATTAATTCTACAAAAGAGAGTATAAACTAACTAACTTAAACAGCTTCGCTTAATTGAAGCGAACAGATCACTTTAATTTACCATGTAATGTATTCTTTTTTTTAATAAAATATTTAATGCTGTGATTGGTATTCCTCTAATATCCAAATTGGTCACATGAAATTTTTTTTTACTTAAAACTACATACATAATATCCCAACTTTTTGTGTTTTTTTTTAAATAGCAAGGAAAACATATCTTTATAGGTAGATAGTTGGACATGTGCAAACAATTAAAAATGTCTCAAATGTCTCTGTTTGCCTCAATGTTAATGTATGTCGTATATCTTCTAATAGATAGATATACCTATCCAACAACTATTTCGTTGATGAATGTATGATACAACAAAAATTGGAATCAATTTGAAAAAAAATATAGATATATAAATACTTGCATAATATGGGAATAGATAAAGAGGGACAAACAAGTTTATTTGGTTTTCTTTCTTCGATTTTCTTACAAATTCGAAGTTTAAAGTTTATATAAATTAAAATTGTTTAAGTTAATTTAACTGAAAAAAGAATTATTTTCAACCGTTCCTTACGCTAGCTACTTTAAGACTGACTTAACAATATTGCAATACCTAAAACCTAACTTACTTAGAGTATGTTATTACAATTATTATGCTGACGTCTGCATTGTTCCCACGGAGCAGTGTCGCGATTGCCGGTAGCTATCCCACACTCGGTATAATCTGCTGACGAAGCGTCTGTCCGTTCGGGGCGTGACTGGGCTTGCTGCGCGTATAGCTGGTTTTGGATGTGTTTCATGTTAACTCCTCCGCCCTTAAGTTCGAACGTCCTCGTCCGATTTTGATGGTTTTAAATTATTATTATGCCCACACCCTCAATCCCCGTCCAACCCGCGCGCGGGACGGACCTTTTATTTATTTATTTATAAGTAAATGTATATTGATTAATGGTTTTTTATGTGATACCACATAATTTTTCCTGGTTTTAATTTTTGTTTTTCCGTCAATTCCTTTATTTGTTTTAAATGAATAGCCTTACATTCCTTACCACGTAAAGTGGACGGCTGGAGTTACAGCGCTGTTTCACGGTCAGTCACAACCGATCATCAGACTCCTTATGTGGTGCTGGTCTGTCTTTTTCCTTCATTTATCCCGAAATTACATTTTCTTCCACTGGGATTCGAACCTAGACCAGCGTCTTCTCAGGCAAGCACTCTTGCACTGTGCCATTGAAGCCACGAGTTTATCCAGTTTTTATTTGCAATTTCTTGGACAAACTTTTGCTCCTGTAAGTATACTATGTTATTCATTCAGGTTACTTCTTTCTGTGTTTTCTCTAATTCTATTCCATTTCGACAAGCATGGTTGGACTGAAATGGGTGATAGAGAGTGTGAAAGACTTTTGACATTGTTTTTTGTCGAGAATTTTATGATTAATGGTTTTTTATGTGATACCACATAATTTTTCCTGGTTTTAATTTTTGTTTTTCCGTCAATTCCTTTATTTGTTTTGAATGAATAGCCTTACATTCCTTACCACGTAAAGTGGACGGCTGGAGTTACAGCGCTGTTTCACAGTCAGCCACAACCGATCATCAGACTCCTTATGTGGTGCTGGTCTGTCTTTTTCCTTCATTTATCCCGAAATTCCATTTTCTTCCACTGGGATTCGAACCTAGACCAGCGTTTTCTCAGGCAAGCACTCTTGCACTGTGCCATTGAAGCCACGAGTTTATCCAGACAGACCAGCACCACATAAGGAGTCTGATGATCGGTTGTGGCTGACCGTGAAACAGCGCTGTGACTCCAGCCGTCCACTTTACGTGGTAAGGAATGTAAGGCTATTCATTCAAAACAAATAAATGTATATTGTATTATTCCTTGATTTATGTATTTAATTTATCATTTTACTTTAATTTAAGAGTGTTAGAGTGTGTGAGTTATTATTTAGCTTAAACAAGCCATTTATTTCCATTATTTATTTATTTGTAAATATATTTAATTGTCTGATTTTATTATTTTTAATAATTCTTTTTTAAATTTGTTAACATTTGTTAGAGTCTTAAGTTCATTGGGTAGATTGTTAAATTGATTTAGTCCCTTAATCATAACTGTATTTTGAGCGCGCACTGATGACCTAAATTGTGGTCTAAAGTTTTGTCCATTTCGGAGGTTATACGGTTGGCTTTCACTAATGTATTCTAAATTATTTAGCAGATATCCCGGTAACAAATCATTTTTCATTTTAAAAACAAACACTAATACACTAAATTTTATTTGCTGTCTAATATTTAACCACCCTAGTTTATCTAACATATACTTCACGTTCGTTAATCTATGACACTTTAGTATTATTCTCATTGCCTTATTTTGAAGCCTTTGTAGTCTTGTTAAATCTGTTTCAGTTGATAGATATAAAATTGTTGTGCAGTACTGAAAATGTGGTCTTATTATGGCATTGTAGATCTGTATTGCGGTATTAGTTGAAATCTTCTTTCTTAGCCTAGTAAAGAAGTATATTTTCTTCGATACTTTTTTGCATATGTAACCTATATTTGCTTTTAAATTGATTTTGTCGTCTATAATAACTCCCAAGTATTTAAATTCATTAACAAGCTCTATGCTCTCTCCATCGATGTTCACATCTATAATTTCTTTGCTGTTCATACACATGCATTTTGTCTTCTTAATATTAAATCTTAGTTTATTAATTTTTAGCCATTTACTTAGTGCTTTTAGATCATCATTTATTTTATTTGTGCAAACTTTTGCACAGTTTCCACTAATAAACAAAAGTGCGTCATCCGCAAACATACATAATTTACTATTTTTCACAACCTTGTTAATATCATTAATGTACATTAAGAACAGAAATACTCCCAATACCGAGCCTTGCGGTACTCCTACATTGACTTCACATGCATTTGCAATATTATTGTTTACGACTGTGCGCTGTGTCCGCCCATTTAAATACGACTTAAACCAATTCAGCTCCTTGTCTTTAACTCCATATTTAAAAAGTTTCTTTATGAGAATTTCACGATCCACTGTCTCAAAAGCTCTCTTAAAATCCAAAAATACAGCTACAATTATCATTTTTTTATCTATTTGATTTTTCCAGTCTTCGATCACCCAATTTAAAGCAGTTTCACAAGAGTATCCTTGCCTAAATCCAGATTGATGTTCCATGATATATTTATTTTCTTCTACATAATTTCTGAGTTGCTTCTCCACTATTTTTTCAAATGTTTTTTCGTATAAGGGAAGCATGTTAACTGGTCTGAATTCTTCAGGTATTTCGGTATTCGCAACTTTTTCAATAGGTCTAATCATTGATTCCTTCCATCCACTGGGAAAAACACCTGTCATCATCGACTTGTTAACGAGCTCTCTCATTACTGGGCCAATTATTTCTATTCCATCTAAAAACATGTTTGCACTCATAAAATTATAGTCTCTTTTTTTGCCCATTTTTTTAACTATGTCCTTCGTACGTATGCTTTTAAACTTAAACACTGTTTCAACTTGGATCAAATCATTATCGTAAGTTAACGCCGGTATCTCTTTAATAATTTTTTCTACACTTTCTACAAAGAATGTATTAAATTCACATGAAATCTGTTTACTGTCGTGCAAAGTATTGCCACTAAATGAGACGCTATTGATCTGACTTTGTTCTTTATTTAAAATAAGTTGTTTGATATTTTTCCACGTTTCTTCCTGATTTCGCGATGAGTTAATCTTTTTTCTTATAAAATTATCCTTCAAAATTCGCAGTTCACTCTTGTATATATTTCTTGCCAGTTTATAAGCATCCCATAGAAGCCTATCATTGCTATATCTTGCTATTTCGTAACATTTTATTTTGCTATCTTTTAGACGTACTAACCTTTTATTGTACCATTGACATTCATTACCTCGCACCCTTTTTTCCATTACCATTTCACTAACGATTCCACACATTTCGTTAGTGAACAAATCTGCCAAATCATCTACACTACTATTCACAATGTCTACACCAACAAAATCACTAGACAACAGTTTAGAATAAAAAACATTTTTATTATAGTTTAGTATTTTATATTTCAGATTAGTATTTATGTTAATTCTATTTCTTAGTGTTATGTCAATATTAATTGTCTTATGATCACTTATTTTAAAATCTTTACTGTTTTTGGCTAATATTTGTTTATTATTTGTAATAACATAATCTATTAGCGTGGACGATTGATCCGTTATACGTGTTGGTTGATCATTAACAACAGATAAATTGTTCGCACAACATATGGCTTTAATTTGTTTTTTATAAGTTGAATCAATGAACCAATCAATATTTAAATCACCTACTACAATCAAATCTTTATTCACCAGCATATTTTCAAGAAAATCTTCAAACATAGAACAAAATTGGGCTTTGGAAAAACTAGGACTTCTATACACCACCACCAACTTCAATAACATTTGCTCATCACCAACATCAATTTCTAAACAATACTTTCCATTATCATCTTTAACCTCTTTAACTATTTGATAACGTAACGAATTTTTAATATACACCGAGACACCACCGGTGTGACTCGGCATGCTCAAAACTGGAATGTGATTATAGTTATTTAATTCTACTTCTGATTTCTTAATTTTGTCAGTCATATGCGTCTCACTTAAACAAATTAAATGAGGCTTTGTCTGACTTGCCATTAACTCAATTTCACTAAAATTGTTAACAAGGCCCTGTACATTCAAATAAAAACACTTTAAATTACTTAGCTGCTAGTAAGAAATTCGTTCTCTTTCCATTTTCAGTCTCCTTTGTAAAACTGGGCAGGTGGTATCCCTGGAATCGTGTTCTACGTCTATGTCAATGTTTAATCTCTCTTTCATCTTTACACAATTTATGCACTTGTTAATAACACTCTTACACTCTTTAACGTTATGACCTTCTTCGCCGCATTTTGCACATATATCTCTCTCACTCTTACACACATCAGATTTGTAATAGAAGCCACAACATTTAAAACATCTATTGACATTAACGTTTTCATAACATACATTGAATAAATAATTTTTTCACTTTTAAAATATTGGCGAAGGCTTCACCATCCACTTCTATAATCGCGTTATAAATTTCTTTCTTTTTTAAAGATTTAAACACTTTGACGCACTTTATTTCTTTAAACGAAATTTGTTTGTTTTGGGCAATGATCGCTTCCTTTAATTGATTTTCCGTTAATTCCTCTCTCATTCCATGCACTAATATTTTCGGATTACGCATCTCGCTCACTTTAATGTGGTAGTTCTTACTCATTTTGTTTACGATTTCGGTGCTCATAACCCTTTCGACCCGAAAATGCCCCGCTTGAAATTTAGAATCGTCGTTGAGCATACATGATAATATTAAAAAAAGAAAAATGTTCTTCGTAAGTTTTTTTTTTATTTGCCACCAGGGGCGCTGTAATCTCTTGGGACATATAGCCCCATCCGTTATCTAGTTTCTTTCAAATTGGGATCTATTGTCCCAATCGTACCTTACAGTAAGACAAACGCAATTCGTATATTTTATGAACTTTATTTACGATATATTTTTTACATGGAAAGGGGTGAAGCAGCTGAAGCATAATGGAACTTCACAAGCATTACAAGTAAAAAGTGTTCGCTTATCATTTTTTGCTCCTTTTTTGTCTTTGAAGCATTTGACACATCGCCTACGCTGTTTTCCTTCTATGGGCATATGATCGCCTAAGACTCCATAATGAATAGTGCTTCTTTTTTGGTACCGGCCACTTTTTTTCTTCTTTGGTGCTTTGGTTTTTTGAAGTCCATCAGCTACCATTTGTTCAGTCAGCGTAGATACAAATTCAATATATGGTAGCTTAGGCAAATGCTGCGTTTCCTTGTAAATTATCCAAGCGTTGTAACACGTCCATTGGAAAAGTTTATAAAAAACTTTTTTCCACCACTTTCCAGACTTCCGATTGATATCGTAAAGCTGCGCCATTTGATCGGATAAATCGACCCCACCCATATATTTGTTATAAAATATTATTGATTCGGGGCAGCTAAATCAATTTTATCGCCGTTTTTTTGCTTGCGTCGAATAATTCCCGATGCTGCTCCGTGACAATTACTCATTATGGTAACCAGTTTTGTGTCTTGCCAAAAAGCGCATGAGGTTCGAAACTGGTTCTTGTAAATAAAACTTTCCCCTCTTTTCAACTTAAACCGACAAGATGGGACTTGCTTCCTATTAGATATTATAGTACCAACAGCAGGGAATAGGTTAGGTTAGGTTAGGTTGACGTGGCTGTCAGTTAAGGCCGACACACTTAGACCAAGATTAGGTCCATTGTGGTACCACACAGATCTGGGGATTCCCTCACTGCTCGTTGAACCAATGGGAGCTTCTTATGAAGCGCGAAAGACTTCTGTCTGACGCCAGTGTTGGCTAAGTCGTTTGTGTCGTTAAACAAGAAGTCCCCTAGATGGAGATTTCTTTTGTGGGAGAGTGCAGGGCATGTGCAGAGAAGGTGAAGTACAGTCTCCTCCTCCTCCTCGTCCATGCAGCTTCTGCAGAAGTCGTTTGAGTACACGCCAAGTCTGGAGGCGTGCCTGCCTATTAAGCAGTGTCCTGTGATGACACCTATGGTCGAGCTAATATGCAGTCGGTTTAATGAGATTAGACACTTAGAGCGTCGCAGATCCAGCTTTGGCCAGATTCGCTTAGTTGCTAGACAAGTATTGCTACATGTCCACCTAAGGTTTGTTCTCTCGATTGCTGATAGCTTGAGCAAGAGTTTGCATGTAGCGATTGGTATTCCTAAAGAACCTTTATCAGGTAAAAGAGGTAAAGTGGTTCCTTTTTTGGCGAGATCGTCTGCCTTACAGTTACCTGGAATGTCTCTATGTCCCGGCACCCAACAGAGGTGAATGTTGAACTGCTTTGCCATCTCCGAAAGAGATGAGCGGCAATCTTGGGCTACGATGGAATTTGAAGAGACTGAGTCCAGGGACTTAATCGCTGCCTGACTATCCGAGAAGATACGGATATCCTTTGAGGATATCACATTCCTCTTTAGCCACGACATGGCTTCTTTTATCGCTAAAATTTCCGCCTGGAACACGCTACAATAATCTGGAAGACGAGAAGAGAGGCTAAGATTTAGCTTTTCTGAGAAAACGCCCCCACCTACCCCATTGCTGGTTTTAGATCCGTCGGTGTAGAAGTGGATCGATTTATCTTCTGCAAATGCATCATCATCCCAGAATGATCTGGAAGGAATGGTGATTTGGAAGTTTTTTCCGAACTGCAGATGGGGTATGGTGTAGTCTATGTTTCTGGGTAGAGACTTAAAGGAGTCCAAAATGATGGAGTGGCCAATCTTCTTGTTGGTCCACTGTGAGGTAGCTTTTAAGCGGACAGCGGAACAAGCCGCTGTTTGCATGCTGAAAATGTCAAGGGGTATCAGGTGTAACAGAATGTCCAGTGCAGCGGAGGGGGTAGTACGGAGTGCTCCGCTAATGCACAGACACGCTGATCGCTGGACTTTGCCCAGTTTGTCGCGGTTTATAGCTTTATCCAGGGCAGGCCACCAGACGACCACCCCGTAAGTAAGAATTGGTCTAACCACCGCTGTATATAGCCAATGCGTAATACGGGGTTGTATACCCCACTTATTGCCAATGGCTTTTTTGCAAGAGAAAAGTGCTACTGTAGCTTTCTTGACTCTTTCTTGTATACTGGGTTTCCAACTTAACTTCCTATCGAAGATTAGACCCAAAAATTTTGCTTCCTCAGAGAAGGTTAAGCTTGTACCGCTAATAGAGGGAGGGTCAATATGTGGGATTTTATATTTCCTGGAAAAGAGGACCAACTCGGTTTTGTGGGGGTTAACGCCCAGTTCACACCGATTAGCCCATCTCGTTAGCTTGTTAAGAGCGTTTTGCAGGAGTTCCTTTATGGTATTGAGGTGTTTTCCTGAGACGGCTATAGCAACGTCATCCGCATAGGCAATCACCCTGCAGCCCTCCCCTTCCAGGTTTATCAGTAGTTTATTCACCACCAAATTGCAGAGAAGGGGAGAAAGAACACCGCCTTGTGGCGTGCCTCTACTGACAGACCTCCTAGCAGATGCAACGGCCAGTTTTGAATTAATAATCCGACTTTCAAGCAGTAGATTAATCAATTCACCAAGCGAGCTATCCACCTTCAGTTCTATCAGTGCATTTGCGATTGCAGATGTGTTAACGTTGTTAAAGGCGCCTTCTATGTCAAGGAAAGCCACCATGGTATACTCTTTGTGACGAAGAGAGTATTCGATAGTGCGAACTAAGGAGTGAAGAGCGGTTTCCACCGACTTTCCCTTACAGTATGCATGCTGAGCCGCAGACAATAATTGCGGATTTATGTTCGTGCGAAGATGGATATCAATCAATCGCTCCAGCGTTTTGAGGAGGAATGAAGATAGACTAATGGGTCTGAGGTCCTTGGACTGACTTGGGAATATTTGCTAGCCTTGGGTATGAAAACCACTTTAACTTCTCTCCAAGCCCGGGGAATATGAACCAGGTCTAGACAGCTTTTCAGGATCATCTCCAGCACAGGCAGGATGATATCCGCTGACATTTGTAGTTCGACAGGTATTATGCCGTCTGGTCCTGCCGACTTGAAGGGTTTGAAGCTATGTAGCGCCCAAGTTAGCTTTTCCCTAGTAATCAGACCGTGAGAGTAAGTTACCTGTGCAAATGACCTGCAAGGTAAACTGCCGGTAATATTAGAGCTGCCTGGGAAATGAGTGTCAAGTAGCAGATTGAGCGATTCCTCGCTAGATGTCGTCCAAGAGCCGTCTGCCTTCTTAAGGCAGCTAGGCATAATTGGATTAGAAGAGAGGATTTTTCTTAGCCTTGATGCCTCAGATGATTCTTCTATTTTGCCACAGAAGAGTCTCCATAAGGATCTTTTGGCTTTCCTTAGTTCTTTTTTGTATAGTATGAGGGATTCCTTATAGGAGTCCCAATCGGTTATTGCTTTTCAGCTTTTAGCAAGATTGAAGAGTCTTCTGCACTGCTTTCTGAGTGGTCCTAGCTCAGGGGACCACCAGTGAGGCTTCTTCTTACCCCTGGGTTGTACGAGCGGGCAGGATGCCGCCATTGCTTCGTTAAGGGCCAGGGTGAGTTCATCGACTTTATTGTCGAGCTCATTGGAGTCGCAGGGTGGACTTAAGTGTACAGATTTAATACGATTATGTAATGTGTCTCTGTATAAGGGCCAATTGGTTTTCCGAGGATTTCGGAAAATGGGTTGACATGGAGGCTCAACGCTTAGGTTGAAAAGAAGATAGCGGTGATCCGAAAAAGAGTGATCAGCCGAAACCTTCCAGCCCGTAATCATGTCGTTGATGGTATCGGAGACAAGAGTGATGTCAAGGACTTCTTGTCGATTTTTGGTAATGAAGGTGGGTTCATTACCTGAGTTACAAACAATGAGGTTAGTACGTAAGAGATATTCAAAAAGTGACTCACCTCTGTTATTGATGTCTGTGCTGCCCCATACGGTGTGATGAGCGTTAGCATCGCACCCCAATATGAGGTCAGCTTTCTGCCTCCTTGCTTCTTCGATCAACCTGTCTAGGTTATCACCAGGGAGAGGTCCCACTTGATCGTGGGCGAGATACGCTGATACTAGCCAGAATGATCTACTAGCGGTCTCTATTCTTGCCACAGTTGTATCTCGATAGCTGAAATTAGGGAGTAAATAAGCATTAATATTACTTTTCACTAGTATGCACGATCTAGGTTTACCTTTATCGGTCACATACAGTGAGTAGTATCCAGGAGTCCTGAGTCCTCGAACCAGGTTGTTGACAATCCAAGGTTCTTGTATCAGGACGATGTCTTCTACGCCTTTGGTAAGACGAAGAATAAGTGCGGCCGAAGCCTTTATGGAGTGTTGGAGGTTAATCTGAACTAACTGCAGCATTTTCGCTACAATCAGGCAGAGATGCCTCCACCACGGTGTTATTCAGGCCTTCCAATTCCGAGGACGAGTTGAGAAGCTCGTCTTCACTCAGAAGAGCCTTATCCTGATCTTGATCATCAGTCTCCATATCTGACAAAGCGTCGGTTATGGATGGTGATTCGTTGGTTAGCGAGGGTTCATCGTCCTCTAAAGAGGGGAAGGGGATTGAAGCCCCAGGATCTGAGACTACGATCGTAGAGTCAGAGGGAGGCGGAGGAGGAGGGGGAAGTTTACCCGCATCCATTTCATCCTTTTTATAGACCCGCATTTTGACGTCGTCCCATGCGAATCTTATGATGTAGTCGTTCTTGGCCAGAGGAGCCAGGGTTTCTTGGTTGATTACAACCACGACACATCTGTAATCGCCCTTCAGCTCTTCCAGTTTGGCAACCTTCCAGTTGTGGGTCGGAAGTGAAGGGTTGCTGAATTTCAGGACTTCCAGGATGTCCTCAGGGGTGGATGGATCAGCAGTGATCCAAATACGAGATCTTGGTCGGCAGGGGATGTCCTCTCTTGCAACAATCTCGAGCTTTGCATCGGGTCACACCTCTCCAAGCCTACTTATTGCAAGCTTGTAGAGATCGGCCGATCTTTGATCATCACACGCGACCAATTTGATGTGACCTTGATGCCACCCTCCTTCATGTGTAAGCGGAGGAGGTCCGGGATGTTTTTTTATGAAGGAAAAGAAGGAGCGCGAAAGCGCTCTCTTGACCATATCCCACTTCTCATGGGTTATAGACCCGTCGATGTCATTGCGGTCGATGACTGCGACCACAATTTTGTCTTTCAAGATGTCACTGAAAGATCTGTGAGGTGTGACAGTGGGAGAGATGCCGGTGTTATGCACTCTCTGCACAGCAGGGAATGGTAAGGTGTTCAAAAGATTTACTGACGAAAAGAAGCGATCAAAGCAAAGACATACATTTGATCGTTTTATGGTTTTGGCCAAATTTAAAACGACGCGTTCTCCCAATGTTCCGTCAAGTACTTGTGATTCTTTACCGCAATAAATGTGAAAATCATAAATGTATCCTGACACCGAATCCGACCTTTCCCAAATCTGTATACCTCTTTTTATTGGTTTTAATGGAAGATATTGTCTTAGACTGGATCGCCCCTTGAACTTTACCATAGATTCATCCAAGGCGCGGAAAGGACTATCTTCTCGGCTTTCATTAAATGTTTTTTTGAGGCAACTGACAACTTTTTCCATATAATAGGTCTTGGAGTATGTGGTTGGCTTACTTGGATCATTGAAGTACAGCTTCGAGTGTAAAAGAAGGAATCTATCACGGGATATACTATTTCTCACAAGACTGTTTCCAACAGATTTCTTCTTAGACCAATACATTGGCATTTTCGGCAGTCGATTATAAGACGTGAGAAGCATAATGCCTAATACGACGAGAATTTCGTGTTGGTCTGTTTCCGGAATACTTCGAACTTTTTTTTTGAACTTACCCCCTTCAGAGCTTTTCAGGATCGCAATTCTCATATTTGTACACTGGCCGATCCATATGAGGAGACTGCGTGGAAATAATTTTAGAAATGTGTCCAATTCGGCGGTTCCCCTATTTACGTTGCAGAGCACTGACGGAACAAAATCTTGGGGAATTTCCATTCTTGGAAGACCTGTGCTGTTGACCGACCAAATATTTTCTGTTGCTGTTTCTGGTGGTGTTTGCATAGCTGTGTCTTCACTTATGGGTTCGTTGCTTTGAGCTTGTTCTGGTTCTTCATCGTATTCTTCGTTTGCAATGCCATCCATCTCCTCTTCTGTTGTGTTTGAATCGGCGTCGGAATCGGACTCTTCTTCTTCGTATTCTGACCCAGAGTCTTCAAAAGCCTCTGGGTCTGAGTCTTCTGAAGTTGCACATAGTTCTTCTTCAATTCGAGCAGGTTTCAAGCCACGTTTGGAGTTCATAATTTCCTGCGTAATAAAAATCACATGGAAAGATAAAGCAAAATAGATTTTCTTAGGTACTGCTGGGACATATAAACCCCATTTATAACACTACTGGGATATATATAGTCCCAATTGGGGAAATCATACAAAAAGAGCAACAAATTTATGTTTTTTCTCACATTTTACACTTTATTTAAAAAACTGATCACTATCAACTTCAAAAAATATGTAAATCAGAATCCTTACCCGTTATTTTTCACCAAAAACTGATAATTTCTACACCGCTTACAGAAACACGTGCACTTACTTCACTATTGACAAAAAATGGCTCGTTATGACGCCATATTTTTGGCGCAATTTGAGAGTTCAAACTATAAAAAACGAAAATCGGCCTACTCCAAACGATTTGCTTTGTAAATTTTCCCAGTAGTATTTTTCAAACATTTTTGGGATGTAGATAGAGATAGATAGATAGATAGATTCTTTATTTTTTCATCATAAAGTTTACAAATTGGTATACTTAAGAATAAGGACATGGCAATACTGCCGTCTGCCTGAGATGACATTTCATAATATGATTTAAAAATAAAAGAAATAATAAAAAGCAAAAATTTTAAAATATAAAGAAAAGGAAAAAACAAAAAAAAAAATGTTTAACAAAAGATATGAAGAAATATTATTATATAAAACAATGCTATCAATTTTAACGTGATTTGAAACACAAAATATTATACAATTTGGTTAATTTGATTAGCTGTTTATACAAAATTTTATCAATTTTAACATGATTTGAAACCCAAGATAATACACAATTTGGTTAGAAATAGCTGTTTATACAATATTATCAATTTTAACGTGATTTGAAACACAAAAGAGATATTATCAAATTTAGTATGCTCAGCAACAAAACAATAAATAGTTAGGTATAAAATTTGGTCAAAACTGCAATAAGTGGGTAATCGACTAAGTTTAATATGTGAAAGTGTTACGGTAAGAAAGAGCATGTTGGCAATATTTAAAGAGGCTGAGCAAGCCCATTGCTCCATTTAAAATTTCAAAAAGTTTGTCCAAAGATATAAAACTTTCCCGAAAATGCAACCGGCGAATTTCTTGTAGAATAGGACAAGCAGCAACGAAATGGTATATATCTTCATTCGCTCTTCCGTTACATAGATCACATAGCTGGGGCAAGTCTGATGGATGAGGTATAAAGTTCAAATTTAAAATTTCAACTCTTGCTCTAAAAATAATACTTATAACCGAGGCTGAAAATTCATTACTAAAGTAAGAGACTTCCGAGGGCAGTTCATGGTTTAAATGACTATAAATAGCTCTTGAAGTAGATGAAGATGCTCTGGAAAGGTTATCCAGAAACATTTTGTGATCCACCTTAGCAATCACATCAGAAAACTGAGCCTGCCAATCGGTCACATTAGTTTCTGTTAAGTTTAAACTTGTTTCGTAAGATAAAGCTAGTTCGTTCCAGTTTTTAAACGGGGAAGCATTCACTCGAAGTAATTTTCTTAAGATGATTTTGTGAAGACAAGTTTCACTTCTTTTCATCACTCTAGTAATGAAGTTCGCATTTGCCTTCAAATTTTGTATATATATAGGGACTATTCCTGACTCTACATATATGGCGTAGTTGGGTGTTGAGTTAGGCAAACGAAATATCCTCTTAAAAAAGTTCCTTTGTACAGTTTCAAAAGCTTCGAAGTGTGTGTATCCGACGGGTTGGACGCCATATGCCATGCATGCATTTACTGTCGCGTTGAAAACTTTGTACTTGGACGTTAAATCAACATTTTGGTTCGAAAAAAACTTTGGCCACATTATATTAAGAGCCAATTTAGCTTCGTTGCTTTTTTCTTTGGAGTGCTTTAGATAGCTTAAATTGTAGGTCAAGAGGACACCCAAATATTTAAACTCTTGTAAAACCTCAATGTGTGTATTGTTTAGAGACCATTTTTCTTCCGCTCGCCTTCTTGATTGTCTCTTTTCAAATATAACAATCTTAGTTTTTTGGGTATTAATTTGCAAGCCCCAAGACTCGCAAAATGAACTTAGACGGTTTATTTGCAATTGAAGCGTGAAAGGATTATCAGCAAGCATAACTAGATCGTCCGCGTACAACAGGACTTTGATTATAATGTTACCAAAATTAACTCCACCCGGAAGAAGCTCGCAGACATCATCTATGAACAGGGCAAATAATAATGGGCTGAGGAACACCTGTAATTGTATCAAATCGATTTGAAAATGTGAAACCGTCCCATACCCTTGCATTTGTTGACGAAATAAGACTTGCATACACTTCGAGAAACTTTCTTGACAAACCAATGCAAGAAAGTTTGTATATTAAAGCTTGTCTATTGACTTTATTGAATGCAGCTTTAAAATCAACAAAGCAAGTGCATAGTTTCTTTTTTCTATCTATAAATTGTTGAGCAATGCTTGAAATGGCCAAGATATGATCCATGGTTGAAAAACCTGGGCGGAAACCGGCTTGAAAGATGCTCAAAAGACTGTTATTCTCAATCCATTTTGAGAGCCTTTCATATAGGATTGCAGTGAAAGTTTTTCTTATTGAATTTAAAATTGAAATACCTCTATAATTTTCCGCAGCGTTAGCATCACCTTTTTTAAAAATGGCAAAAATTACAGATTCGTTGAAACTGTTAGGGACACATTCATCATTGTACACTCTGTTATAGAAAGACACGAGGTAGTTTTTAAAATCAATAGCGCTGTTTTTATAAAACTCGACTGGTATGCCGTCTAGGCCAAGAGCCTTGCTGTTTTTCAATCTTTGGAGCGTTACTTCCAATTCGGGCAATGAGAATTCTAAATCCAGCTCGTTGACTCTAGTATCAGGTAGCGCATAATCAAAGGTATGAAGGTCTTCATCAGCTGAGAGTAGAGTTTTAAAATGAGCTGCTAACGTCTCAGCTTCTAAAGAGAACTTCATACCCTGATTGCGCCCACCAAGATTGCGCACTGTCTCCCAAAATATCTTTGAGTTTGTGCAGTTTTCCAATTTCTTAGCCACGTTTTTTAAATAGGTGATTTTCTTAACTGAGCACATTTTTTAAAAATCATTATTAACGCGAAGATAGATGTTTTTGAAAAATTGAGAATTGGTCGTTCTAAACAGTTTTAAGTAAACGAACGAAAGTTTACGGAGATTTCTGCAATCCTTATCAAACCATGCATTTTTAGCTACAAAAGTGTGTGTACTCTTCAACGCAAAAGGGGCTGCGGTCTTTATAACCCGTTCTATACTTTCACATACCACTTCAGACGAGACTGCGGATTGTTGGGGCAGAGATAGTAAGTGCCGAGAAAGGAGGCTTCTATAGAGGGTGGCATTGTTCTCCGACCACTTCAGCTTATTAAAACTAGAAGGTGTAGCTTGCTGGTTTAACTCCTTTAGGTGAATTTTAATTATAATTGGAAAATGAGCCGAGTAGTTGACTAGTGCAACTTCAAAGTCATCGATAATGTTCAGCCAGTCCCCTGAAATCGCAGCAAAGTCAATCACGGATTGTCCCTGCCCGCTAACAAAAGTGAATTCGCCACATGCATCACTAATAGAAGACCCATTCAAAACAAATAGACCGAAAACTTCAAAAAATTCTGTTAAACTCCCCCCGTTGCGGTTATAAATTTTATCCTTAGAACATCTACTCTCGGCCAGTGCAACTCGTGCTCGTAAAATATTGGCGGAAGAATTTTGATATTCACCAATCCTAGCATTTAAATCACCGATGATTAACACATGGTCAAGAGAAGTGTTATTCATAAATTCCACTAGTTCATCGAAGTCGCTAAGCCAATGATTGCAATTTAAATAAATAGGAATAATATAATAGTTTAGGTTGTTGCTAACCATATGAAAAATAATTTTAGATTCAATAATTTTTAAATTAATAAGATTACCCCATAAAGATTTTTTAATCCCATATAGAATACCCCCACTGGCTCTTCCATGCAAATTAGATCTTATCGCGGGTGTAAACATTACTTTAAAGTCTTTGAAATATTTTAGAAATTCATTTTGATTCTTTTCTTCAATAAAAGTTTCTATAAGAATTATGACATCAAATTGGTGTAAATATTTATCGGAATGTAAAAGCTTACTTTTGAGACCAGTTATATTATACGAGCATATATTTAATTTTTGAAAAATAGTTGTGTTATGGCAGACGACAGAATTTACCTATTGTGTTTTATCCCTAACATGGTATGAACTCTGATTTCCAAATGGCGCTCGCTGCGGTTGGAGGCCAAAAGCGGAAGAAGAGCTTGGAACCACGGCCAACCTCGCTCCCTCGCTGCAGTCAAAGTACTCGTAACAACTGTCACCAAATAGTTCACTAATGAGTGACATGTCCGCTGCTGATTTGACAACTAAACCTCGTGAAATTTGATAAACAAAAAGTTGATTGTTGATTTGCAATTTGTTGTCTCCTTTAACGAAAATTCTGGCGTTTTTATTTATCTGCCGCAGTTTGTTTATACCCTATTCTAGGGGTATATTAATGTTGACGCATAGTTTGTAACATACCTTAATATTGCCCGTAGACCCCTAAAAGTTACTATATTTATGATCAGCATCGATAGTAATGTCGATCTAGCCATGTCCGTCCGTCCGTCCGTCCGTCCGTCCGTCCGTCGGCAAAAATTAGGCCTTTAAACTGGACCTAGAGAGCTGAAATTTTAACCATATACTCTCTAGGGTCCCGAAATAATCAAGTTTAAGAATTTTTGAAATCCGCCCACAGACACGCCCACAAACTCAAAAAAACAAAATTTTGGAAAAAATCGAATTTTGAGCTAGAGAGCTGAAATTTTTTATATATGATCTTTGGCCCATAAAACTGATTGGGACATAAAATTTTCAAAATCCGCCCACTGACACGCCCACAATTAAATAAAGCAAATTTTGGGAAAAATTGAATTTTGAGCTAGAAAGCTGAAATTTTTTATATATGATCTTTGGCCCATAAAACTGCTTGGGACATAAAATTTTCAAAATCCGACCACTGACACGCCCACAATTAAATAAAATATTTTTTTTGAAAAACTAAAATTTGAGCTAGGGAGCTGAAATTTTTAATATATACTCTCTAGGGGCCCTTTATGCTCATGTGGAAATATTTTCAAAATCCGCCTACTGACACGCCCACAATTATTTTTTTTTTATTTTTGAAAGTCCAAAGTTTGAGCTAGGGAGCTGAAATTTATAGTATATACTCTCTAGGTGCCCTTTATGCTCATACTTAAATTTTTTTTAAATCCGCCTACTGACACGCCCACAATTAAATAAAACAATTTTATTGAAAAACCAAAGTTTGAGCTAGGGAGCGTTTTTATTTACAAAAGCTTAGTTTTTTCGATAAAATCCTTTAAATTTTTGTCACGCCCACTTATGAGATATAGGAATAAGAATAGGGTATCCAACAGTTCGCCCAAGCGGACTGTAGCCCGCCCCTATGTTTATAATGAACTTGCGTCCATATAAATAATGACGAAATTGCTTGGTTGCCCAAACTATTGCTAACAATTCTTTTTCTATTGTTGAATAGTTACACTCATGTTTATTTAAAGTGCGTGAGGCAAATGCTAGAGGTCCATGTGATTGTGACAAAACTGCTCCGAGAGCAAAGTTGCTAGCATCGGTGGTTAATGTAAATTCTTTCATTAAATTGGGGTGTCTATTTATTAAATCATCTGACATTAAAGTTTTTATTTTATAAAATGCTTCTTTATAGCATTCATCTTCTACATTTATTTTGTTACCTTTTTTGAGGCATAAAGATGAAGGTTTAATGATTTTTGCATAATCACTTATAAACTTCCTATAGTATCCTGTTAAACCGAGGAAACTTTGGATTTCTTTGACGTTTTTTGGAATAGGAAATTTCTTAATTGCTTAAATTTTTTTTGGATTTGGTTTTATACCATTTGATGTTACTACATGCCCTAGGAATTCTGTTTCTTTACGTAGAAATTCAGATTTGTTTAATGATACCTTAAGATTTGCATTCTTTAGTGTCATTAAGATTTTTTGAAGTGAATCAATATGTTCCTGTAGGCTTGAGGAAAATATTATGATGTCATCTAAATAGACATAGCTTATTTTCCCTATAAATTCTTTAAGAACTTCATTCATGAGTCTCTGAAAAGTTGCGGGTGCATTCTTTAATCCGAATGGCATTCGCACGAACTCATAGTGTCCGGTTAATGTACTGAAAGCAGTTTTTTCTCTATCTTTGGCTTCTACTTCTATTTGATAGAACCCTTTTGTAAGATCTAGTGTAGTGAAGTACACTGCATGTCCCAATTTATCTAAAATTGAGTCCATGTTTGGAATAGGATATTTGTCTTCTTTAGTAACATTATTCAATTTTCGGTAATCGATAACGATTCGCCATTCTTTATTACCTGCGTGATCCTCTTTTTTAGGTACCACCTAAATTGGAGCGTTATAGGGCGAAGTAGAATGCTGAATTATTTTTGATTCCAGAATTTCCTTTATTTGTCTATCCATTTCTTTCTTGTGAATTTCGGGATATCTATATATCCTTGTGTATATTGGAGAATTGTCCTCCGTAGGAATGTTGTGTTTTACGTGATTCGTAAAAGACAAATCATCACCTTTTCTATAGAATACTCCGTCGTATTCCTTTATTACTTTAAACAATTTTTGTTTTTCTTCTTTGTTTAAGTGATCTGTTCGCAGTTCTTTACTAGATGTGCTGTTTATAATAGAGTCTATAGGAATAATTTCATTGAAATAATTGATGGTATTTTCGTATTCTTTTTCTTCATTTTCATTGAAGAACAAAGGTATGATTTGGCCATTCAATCTCAATGTTCTTTCCCTATAATTTATTTCTCCATCGTTTGGAATCAAAATATTGTTTCCAATAATTCCATTATTCTCTTCATTGAAAGTATATACTTGGAATTCACAATCGTTTTTAACCACTAGTGCGAATTTTGTTTTTGGGATAGTAACGTCTTTTGTGACTCTTATTAGGTTGCCTGCTGTGCGTATTATCATAGGTTTGACATGCCATTTAGTATATTCTCTTGGTGAATCTTCTTCACGCAAAAGACTATTTGTTGCTCCTGTGTCAATTAGGAGTCTTATTGTTTTATTATTTTTCCCTAATTTAATATATGGAAGTGAAGTTCCGAGGCTGAATGCCGAAAATTTGCTTCACTTGTATTTTCTTGTACCCTTTGTCTTTCAACGTAATTAGCTTTAGGTACTCGTCTCATTTGAGATGATGAAGGATCAATGTCCATAGGCTCAAACCTTTGAGGATATTGCCTATAATTATTATTATTGTTATTGTTATTATAATTATTATATGGGCGTTGTTGTTGGGGATTATTCGGCACATATTGCTTTGGTTGCCAATTTTGGTTTCTATTAGTATTTATATTATTTTCTCTACTATTACTATTTCTGAAGGGATTATTCGAGTTTTTAAAATGGTTACTATTAGGTTTATGTTCATACATATTTTCTACTTTCCTAGTATTGTGCCTTTGTTTGTCATTAATGTCTGTATCGTGATTCTGTTTTGTGACAAGTCCTGCATTACTGAGCTCGTGTAGAGCCAATTCCATGGTAGTAGGCTTTAATGCATATATTATGGTTCTCATATGGATTGGAAGTCGTTCCTTAAATTTGTTGAGTGCAGTTTCATTATTGCGGGGAATATCGGAGCTACTATTTTCCTGCAAACATTTCTGATTTAACAGTGATAGGGTTCGTTGTATGTGGTTATAAAATTTGAGTGGGTCGCCTTTAAATTGAGAAGCTCTCAAATTTTCATACAACTGATATGAATTTTTAAATCCACCGAAATTTTCTAATAACATATTTTTTATGTCCACCCATCTTGTAAGATGTGTATGGATTTCTATTGCCTGTCTAGCTCTTCCAGTAAATTTACTTTTTAAAATGTTAATGCACATTTTTTGAGATTGTTCGTTATACGTGAGTAATGTAGGAATTATATCATCTACGTTAGAAATAAATATTGGCAAATCTTCTGTTTTACCATCAAAATTTTGGAGGCGTTCAATATATTTTAAAGGATTTAATTCTAAATTTCTTAATATATTACCCGCTACTGGTGGTTGTTGCTGAATCTGTGCTGCTACTGCGGGATCCATGTTGATTTGTTGAATGTCCCTTTGTTGATTAAAATTTTATTGTCTCAGCTCGGCACGTTGCGAATTTCGTCTCATTCGGTTATTGTTTTTATACCCTATTCTAAGGGTATATTAATTTTGACGCATAGTTTGTAACATACCTTAATATTGCCCGTAGATCCCTAAAAGTTACTATATTTATGATCAGCATCGATAGTAATGTCGATCTAGCCATGTCCGTCCGTCCGTCCGTCCGTCTGTAGCCAAAAATTAGGCCTTTAAACTGGACCTAGAGAGCTGAAATAAAATATACTCTCTAGGGTCCCGAAATAATCAAGTTTACGAATTTTTGAAATCCGCCCACAGACACGCGCACAAAATCAAAAAAACCAAATTTTGGAAAAAATCGAATTTTGAGCTAGAAAGCTGAAATTTTTATACCCTATTCTAGGGGTATATTAATTTTGACGCATAGTTTGTAACATACCTTAATATTGCCCGTAGACCCCTAAAAGTTACTATATTTATGATCAGCATCGATAGTAATGTCGATCTAGCCATGTCCGTCCGTCCGTCCGTCGGCAAAAATTAGGCCTTTAAACTGGACCTAGAGAGCTGAAATTTTAACCATATACTCTCTAGGGTCCCGAAATAATCAAGTTTAAGAATTTTTGAAATCCGCCCACAGACACGCCCACAAACTCAAAAAAACAAAATTTTGGAAAAAATCGAATTTTGAGCTAGAGAGCTGAAATTTTTTATATATGATCTATGGCCTATAAAACTGATTGGGACATAAAATTTTCAAAATCCGCCCACTGACACGCCCACAATTAAATAAAACAAATTTTGGGAAAAATTGAATTTTGAGCTAGAAAGCTGAAATTTTGTATATATGATCTTTGGCCCATAAAACTGCTTCGGACATAAAATTTTCAAAATCCGCCCACTGACACGCCCACAATTAAATAAAATATTTTTTTTGAAAAACCAAAATTTGAGCTAGGGAGCTGAAATTTTTAATATATACTCTCTAGGGGACCTTTATGCTCATGTGTAAATATTTTCAAAATCCGCCTACTGACACGCCCACAATTATTTTTTTTTTATTTTTGAAAGTCCAAAGTTTGAGCTAGGGAGCTGAAATTTATAGTATATACTCTCTAGGTGCCCTTTATGCTCATACTTAAATTTTTTTTAAATCCGCCTACTGACACGCCCACAATTAAATAAAACAATTTTATTGAAAAACCAAAGTTTGAGCTAGGGAGCGTTTTTATTTACAAAAGCTTAGTTTTTTCGATAAAATCCTTTAAATTTTTGTCACGCCCACTTATGAGATATAGGAATAAGAATAGGGTATCCAACAGTTCGCCCAAGCGGACTGTAGCCCGCCCCTATGTTTTATATATGATCTATGACTCCTAAAACTGCTCGGGATTAAAAATTTTCAAAATCCACCCACTGACACGCCCACAAATAAATAAAATAATTTGTTTATACCCTATTCTAAGGGTATATTAATTTTTGAATATCCAAAGTTTCAGCTAGGGAGCTGAAATTTATAGTATATACTCTCTATGGGCCCTTTATGCTCATGTGTAAATATTTTCAAAATCCGCCCACTGACACGCCCACAATTAATTTTTTTTTTTTTTTGAAAGTTCAAAGTTTGAGCTAGGGAGCTGAAATTTATAATATATACTCTCTAGGGGCCCTTTATTCTCATGTGTTAATTTTTTTTAAATCCGCCTACTGACACGCCCACAATTAAATAAAACAATTTTATTGAAACACCCAAGTTTGAGCTAGGGAGCTTTTTTTTTTGATAAAATCCTTTAAATGTTATATAACAAAATATGTAGAGCGTTCTTAACAATTCCACCATACTTAGACTTTTGTCACGCCCACTTATGAGGGATAGGAATAAGAATAGAACAGTTCGCCCAAGCGGACTGTAGCCCGTCCCTATGTTTAGCTAATTGGATTGCATCGGTTTCTGTGTCTAAAGGAAGGTGTACCACAATAGACTTATCGTTTGATTTCCGTGAGAGAATTTCCAATTGGGTTTCAAGCAAATCGCATCTTTCTGTCATTAAAGTGAGTTTTCTGCTGAGTTGGGTGTTAAGTGTCTTCAAAGAAAGTATCTCGTTCGAGAGTCATTTTTTGTGACTAGATCTTTAAGCTTTTCTTCGAGACTCTCATTTAAGATAGTTTTTAGATCAGCAACTGATAAATCGCCTATTCCCATATTTGCTGCTTTTCGATGAGAAATCTTTTTGTTGGTAGTGTTTTGTTCAGGGGAAATTTCAAATAAGTATCGCTTGCGGTTCATCGGCAAATCGTTGTACCGCAATTTGATTTCGATGCAACACGGAGAAAACTTTTTTTTTTATTTTTTGTTTTCCTTTTTGAGCTTATTTACTTGAGTAAATTTAACTAGCAATTTGCGGTGTTAGTTCAAAGTGATTAAATAAGTGTTTTTACGTGGTTTTTCTTAGGAAGTTACTTGGATTTATAATTTAATTTGAAAAAAAATACGGAGCTTCGAAAATTTTTGCAATTCCACTTTGACAGTTGAAACGTCACTCTATTTTTGGGATGTATTGTCCCAATCGGGTCGAAAGCGATAACTTGCCGTTCTGTTTCGCTCGAACATTGGATTGTGATCACTCCATCCCTCTTATTCACTATTTTGCTCACATTTACAGCCAATTCAGATGGGTTTATATTTTCTTTCACTTCTTTAACAGTTTTTTTACAGTCTTGTACTTGTTTTGGTTTTACCACTATAGGCGCCTTTAGCATTGTTGCATATGTTGCACTCTTTTTTTCTTCTTTGTTTTTTTCCTTGACACAGCTGATCACATCTACCACACACTCTTTTATTTCCTTCACACTCTCTTTAAACATATCCGTTAATAAACTTTTCGTATCAGCGATAGATTTAATAATTTGTTCATGATTTGCCTTTAAAATTCGCATAAATTCCACGCACTCACTACACAAAAAGCAAATGTTTTTATTTACTTCCATTCGCTCAGTGTCATATTTAGTTATATTCGTACAACGGGGGGAGTTTAACAGAATTTTTTGAAGTTTTTGGTCTATTTGTTTTGAATGGGTCTTCTATTAGTGATGCATGTGGCGAATTCACTGAATGACTTTGAAGTTGCACTAGTCAACTACTCGGCTCATTTTCCAATTGTAATTAAAATTCACCTAAAGGAGTTAAACCAGCAAGCTACACCTTCTAGTTTTAATAAGCTGAAGTGGTCGGAGAACAATGCCACCCTCTATAGAAGCCTCCTTTCTCGGCACTTACTATCTCTGCCCCAACAATCCGCAGTCTCGTCTGAAGTGGTATGTGAAAGTATAGAACGGGTTATAAAGACCGCAGCCCCTTTTGCGTTGAAGAGTACACACACTTTTGTAGCTAAAAATGTATGGTTTGATAAGGATTGCAGAAATCTCCGTAAACTTTCGTTCGTTTACTTAAAACTGTTTAGAACGACCAATTCTCAATTTTTCAAAAACATCTATCTTCGCGTTAATAATGATTTTAAAAAAATGTGCTCAGTTAAGAAAATCACCTATTTAAAAAACGTGGCTAAGAAATTGGAAAACTGCACTAACTCAAAGATATTTTGGGAGACAGTGCGCAATCTTGGTGGGCGCAATCAGGGTATGAAGTTCTCTTTAGAAGCTGAGACGTTAGCAGCTCATTTTAAAACTCTACTCTCAGCTGATGAAGACCTTCATACCTTTGATTACGCGCTACCTGATACTAGAGTCAACGAGCTGGATTTAGAATTCTCATTGCCCGAATTGGAAGTAACGCTCCAAAGATTGAAAAACAGCAAGGCTCCTGGCCTAGACGGCATACCAGTCGAGTTTTATAAAAACAGTACTATTGATTTTAAAAACTACCTCGTGTCTTTCTATAACAAAGTGTACAATGATGGATGTGTCCCTAACAGTTTCAACAAAATCTGTAATTTTTGCCATTTTTAAAAAATGTGATGCTAACGCTGCGGAAAATTGTAGAGGTATTTCAATTTTAAATTCAATAAGAAAAACTTTCACTGCAATCCTATATGAAAGGCTCTCAAAATGGATTGAGGATAACAGTCTTTTGAGCATCTTTCAAGCCGGTTTCCGCCCAGGTTTTTCAACCATGGATCATATCTTGGCCATTTCAAGCATTGCTCAACAATTTATAGATAGAAAAAAGAAACTATACACTTGCTTTGTTGATTTTAAAGCTGCATTCGATAAAGTCAATAGACAAGCTTTAATATACAAACTTTCTTGCATTGGTTTGTCAAGAAAGTTTCTCGAAGTGTATGCAAGTCTTATTTCGTCAACAAATGCAAGGGTATGGGACGGTTTCACATTTTCAAATCGATTTGATACAATTACAGGTGTTCCTCAGGGTTGTATCCTCAGCCCATTATTATTTGCCCTGTTCATAGATGATGTCTGCGAGCTTCTTCCGGGTGGAGTTAATTTTGGTAACATTATAATCAAAGTCCTGTTGTACGCGGACGATCTAGTTATGCTTGCTGATAATCCTTTCACGCTTCAATTGCAAATAAACCGTCTAAGTTCATTTTGCGAGTCTTGGGGCTTGCAAATTAATACCCAAAAAACTAAGATTGTTATATTTGAAAAGAGACAATCAAGAAGGCGAGCGGAAGAAAAATGGTCTCTAAACAATACACACATTGAGGTTTTACAAGAGTTTAAATATTTGGGTGTCCTCTTGACCTACAATTTAAGCTATCTAAAGCACTCCAAAGAAAAAAGCAACGAAGCTAAATTGGCTCTTAATATAATGTGGCCAAAGTTTTTTTCGAACCAAAATGTTGATTTAACGTCCAAGTACAAAGTTTTCAACGCGACAGTAAATGCATGCATGGCATATGGCGTCCAACCCGTCGGATACTAACTCAACACCCAACTACGCCATATATGTAGAGTCAGGAATAGTCCCTATATATATACAAAATTTGAAGGCAAATGCGAACTTCATTACTAGAGTGATGAAAAGAAGTGAAACTTGTCTTCACAAAATCATCTTAAGAAAATTACTTCGAGTGAATGCTTCCCCGTTTAAAAACTGGAACGAACTAGCTTTACCTTACGAAACAAGTTTAAACTTAACAGAAACTAATGTGACCGATTGGCAGGCTCAGTTTTCTGATGTGATTGCTAAGGTGGATCACAAAATGTTTCTGGATAACCTTTCCAGAGCATCTTCATCTACTTCAAGAGCTATTTATAGTCATTTAAACCATGAACTGCCCTCGGAAGTCTCTTACTTTAGTAATGAATTTTCAGCCTCGGTTATAAGTATTATTTTTAGAGCAAGAGTTGAAATTTTAAATTTGAACTTTATACCTCATCGATCAGACTTGCCCCAGCTATGTGATCTATGTAACGGAAGAGTGAATGAAGATATATACCATTTCGTTGCTGCTTGTCCTATTCTACAAGAAATTCGCCGGTTGCATTTTCGGGAAAGTTTTATATCTTTGGACAAACTTTTTGAAATTTTAAATGGAGCAATGGGCTGAATGTAGGAATTATATCATCTACGTTAGAAATAAATATTGGCAAATCTTCTGTTTTACCATCAAAATTTTGGAGGCGTTCAATATATTTTAAAGGATTTAATTCTAAATTTCTTAATATATTACCCGCTACTGGTGGTTGTTGCTGAATCTGTGCTGCTACTGCGGGATCCATGTTGATTTGTTGAATGTCCCTTTGTTGATTAAAATTTTATTGTCTCAGCTCGGCACGTTGCGAATTTCGTCTCATTCGGTTATTGTTTTTATACCCTATTCTAAGGGTATATTAATTTTGACGCATAGTTTGTAACATACCTTAATATTGCCCGTAGATCCCTAAAAGTTACTATATTTATGATCAGCATCGATAGTAATGTCGATCTAGCCATGTCCGTCCGTCCGTCCGTCCGTCTGTAGCCAAAAATTAGGCCTTTAAACTGGACCTAGAGAGCTGAAATAAAATATACTCTCTAGGGTCCCGAAATAATCAAGTTTACGAATTTTTGAAATCCGCCCACAGACACGCGCACAAAATCAAAAAAACCAAATTTTGGAAAAAATCGAATTTTGAGCTAGAAAGCTGAAATTTTTTATATATGATCTATGACTCCTAAAACTGCTCGGGATAAAAAATTTTCAAAATCCGCCCACTGACACGCCCACAAATAAATAAAATAATTTGTTTATACCCTATTCTAAGGGTATATTAATTTTTGAATATCCAAAGTTTCAGCTAGGGAGCTGAAATTTATAGTATATACTCTCTATGGGCCCTTTATGCTCATGTGTAAATATTTTCAAAATCCGCCCACTGACACGCCCACAATTATTTTTTTTTTTTTTTTGAAAGTTCAAAGTTTGAGCTAGGGAGCTGAAATTTATAATATATACTCTCTAGGGGCCCTTTATTCTCATGTGTTAATTTTTTTTTAAATCCGCCTACTGACACGCCCACAATTAAATAAAACAATTTTATTGAAACACCCAAGTTTGAGCTAGGGAGCTTTTTTTTTTGATAAAATCCTTTAAATGTTATATAACAAAATATGTAGAGCGTTCTTAACAATTCAACCATACTTAGACTTTTGTCACGCCCACTTATGAGGGATAGGAATAAGAATAGGGTATCCAACAGTTCGCCCAAGCGGACTGTAGCCCGTCCCTATGTTTAGCTAATTGGATTGCATCGGTTTCTGTGTCTAAAGGAAGGTGTACCACAATAGACTTATCGTTTGATTTCCGTGAGAGAATTTCCAATTGGGTTTCAAGCAAATCGCATCTTTCTGTCATTAAAGTGAGTTTTCTGCTGAGTTGGGTGTTAAGTGTCTTCAAAGAAAGTATCTCGTTCGAGAGTCATTTTTTGTGACTAGATCTTTAAGCTTTTCTTCGAGACTCTCATTTAAGATAGTTTTTAGATCAGCAACTGATAAATCGCCTATTCCCATATTTGCTGCTTTTCGATGAGAAATCTTTTTGTTGGTAGTGTTTTGTTCAGGGGAAATTTCAAATATGTATCGCTTGCGGTTCATCGGCAAATCGTTGTACCGCAATTTGATTTCGATGCAACACGGAGAAAACTTTTTTTTTTATTTTTTGTTTTCCTTTTTGAGCTTATTTACTTGAGTAAATTTAACTAGCAATTTGCGGTGTTAGTTCAAAGTGATTAAATAAGTGTTTTTACGTGGTTTTTCTTAGGAAGTTACTTGGATTTATAATTTAATTTGAAAAAAAATACGGAGCTTCGAAAATTTTTGCAATTCCACTTTGACAGTTGAAACGTCACTCTATTTTTGGGATGTATTGTCCCAATCGGGTCGAAAGCGATAACTTGCCGTTCTGTTTCGCTCGAACATTGGATTGTGATCACTCCATCCCTCTTATTCACTATTTTGCTCACATTTACAGCCAATTCAGATGGGTTTATATTTTCTTTCACTTCTTTAACAGTTTTTTTACAGTCTTGTACTTGTTTTGGTTTTACCACTATAGGCGCCTTTAGCATTGTTGCATATGTTGCACTCTTTTTTTCTTCTTTGTTTTTTTCCTTGACACAGCTGATCACATCTACCACACACTCTTTTATTTCCTTCACACTCTCTTTAAACATATCCGTTAATAAACTTTTCGTATCAGCGATAGATTTAATAATTTGTTCATGATTTGCCTTTAAAATTCGCATAAATTCCACGCACTCACTACACAAAAAGCAAATGTTTTTATTTACTTCCATTCGCTCAGTGTCATATTTAGTTATATTCGTACAACGGGGGGAGTTTAACAGAATTTTTTGAAGTTTTTGGTCTATTTGTTTTGAATGGGTCTTCTATTAGTGATGCATGTGGCGAATTCACTGAATGACTTTGAAGTTGCACTAGTCAACTACTCGGCTCATTTTCCAATTGTAATTAAAATTCACCTAAAGGAGTTAAACCAGCAAGCTACACCTTCTAGTTTTAATAAGCTGAAGTGGTCGGAGAACAATGCCACCCTCTATAGAAGCCTCCTTTCTCGGCACTTACTATCTCTGCCCCAACAATCCGCAGTCTCGTCTGAAGTGGTATGTGAAAGTATAGAACGGGTTATAAAGACCGCAGCCCCTTTTGCGTTGAAGAGTACACACACTTTTGTAGCTAAAAATGTATGGTTTGATAAGGATTGCAGAAATCTCCGTAAACTTTCGTTCGTTTACTTAAAACTGTTTAGAACGACCAATTCTCAATTTTTCAAAAACATCTATCTTCGCGTTAATAATGATTTTAAAAAAATGTGCTCAGTTAAGAAAATCACCTATTTAAAAAACGTGGCTAAGAAATTGGAAAACTGCACTAACTCAAAGATATTTTGGGAGACAGTGCGCAATCTTGGTGGGCGCAATCAGGGTATGAAGTTCTCTTTAGAAGCTGAGACGTTAGCAGCTCATTTTAAAACTCTACTCTCAGCTGATGAAGACCTTCATACCTTTGACTACGCGCTACCTGATACTAGAGTCAACGAGCTGGATTTAGAATTCTCATTGCCCGAATTGGAAGTAACGCTCCAAAGATTGAAAAACAGCAAGGCTCCTGGCCTAGACGGCATACCAGTCGAGTTTTATAAAAACAGTACTATTGATTTTAAAAACTACCTCGTGTCTTTCTATAACAAAGTGTACAATGATGGATGTGTCCCTAACAGTTTCAACAAAATCTGTAATTTTTGCCATTTTTAAAAAATGTGATGCTAACGCTACGGAAAATTGTAGAGGTATTTCAATTTTAAATTCAATAAGAAAAACTTTCACTGCAATCCTATATGAAAGGCTCTCAAAATGGATTGAGGATAACAGTCTTTTGAGCATCTTTCAAGCCGGTTTCCGCCCAGGTTTTTCAACCATGGATCATATCTTGGCCATTTCAAGCATTGCTCAACAATTTATAGATAGAAAAAAGAAACTATACACTTGCTTTGTTGATTTTAAAGCTGCATTCGATAAAGTCAATAGACAAGCTTTAATATACAAACTTTCTTGCATTGGTTTGTCAAGAAAGTTTCTCGAAGTGTATGCAAGTCTTATTTCGTCAACAAATGCAAGGGTATGGGACGGTTTCACATTTTCAAATCGATTTGATACAATTACAGGTGTTCCTCAGGGTTGTATCCTCAGCCCATTATTATTTGCCCTGTTCATAGATGATGTCTGCGAGCTTCTTCCGGGTGGAGTTAATTTTGCTAACATTATAATCAAAGTCCTGTTGTACCCGGACGATCTAGTTATGCTTGCTGATAATCCTTTCACGCTTCAATTGCAAATAAACCGTCTAAGTTCATTTTGCGAGTCTTGGGGCTTGCAAATTAATACCCAAAAAACTAAGATTGTTATATTTGAAAAGAGACAATCAAGAAGGCGAGCGGAAGAAAAATGGTCTCTAAACAATACACACATTGAGGTTTTACAAGAGTTTAAATATTTGGGTGTCCTCTTGACCTACAATTTAAGCTATCTAAAGCACTCCAAAGAAAAAAGCAACGAAGCTAAATTGGCTCTTAATATAATGTGGCCAAAGTTTTTTTCGAACCAAAATGTTGATTTAACGTCCAAGTATAAAGTTTTCAACGCGACAGTAAATGCATGCATGGCATATGGCGTCCAACCCGTCGGATACTAACTCAACACCCAACTACGCCATATATGTAGAGTCAGGAATAGTCCCTATATATATACAAAATTTGAAGGCAAATGCGAACTTCATTACTAGAGTGATGAAAAGAAGTGAAACTTGTCTTCACAAAATCATCTTAAGAAAATTACTTCGAGTGAATGCTTCCCCGTTTAAAAACTGGAACGAACTAGCTTTATCTTACGAAACAAGTTTAAACTTAACAGAAACTAATGTGACCGATTGGCAGGCTCAGTTTTCTGATGTGATTGCTAAGGTGGATCACAAAATGTTTCTGGATAACCTTTCCAGAGCATCTTCATCTACTTCAAGAGCTATTTATAGTCATTTAAACCATGAACTGCCCTCGGAAGTCTCTTACTTTAGTAATGAATTTTCAGCCTCGGTTATAAGTATTATTTTTAGAGCAAGAGTTGAAATTTTAAATTTGAACTTTATACCTCATCGATCAGACTTGCCCCAGCTATGTGATCTATGTAACGGAAGAGTGGATGAAGATATATACCATTTCGTTGCTGCTTGTCCTATTCTACAAGAAATTCGCTGGTTGCATTTTCCGGAAAGTTTTATATCTTTGGACAAACTTTTTGAAATTTTAAATGGAGCAATGGGCTGGCTCAGCCTCTTTAAATATTGCCAACATGCTCTTTCTTACCGTAACAGTTTCACATATTAAACTTAGTCGATTACCCACTTATTGCAGTTTTGACCAAATTTTATACCTAACTATTTATTGTTTTGTTGCTGAGCATACTAAATTTGATAATATCTCTTTTGTGTTTCAAATCACGTTAAAATTGATAATATTGTATAAACAGCTATTTCTAACCAAATTGTGTATTATCTTGGGTTTCAAATCATGTTAAAATTGATAAAATTTTGTATAAACAGCTAATCAAATTAACCAAATTGTATAATATTTTGTGTTTCAAATCACGTTAAAATTGATAGCATTGTTTTATATAATAATATTTCTTCATATCTTTTGTTAAACATTTTTTCTTTTTTCCTTTTCTTTATATTTTAAAATTTTTGCTTTTTATTATTTCTTTTATTTTTAAATCATATTATGAAATGTCATCTCAGGCAGACGGCAGTATTGCCATGTCCTTATTCTTAAGTATACCAATTTGTAAACTTTATGATGAAAAAATAAAGAATCTATCTATCTATCTATCTCTATATTCGTACACTTTATATGGAACCATTTACCGCAGAAACCGACACACTGTATACTTGGTTCGTTTCGCGATAATTTTTTCTTGCACAGGCAAGCGAAATCCATATTTTCGAATTGCGCATGCAATTGGAAAACAACTAAACACTTCGAAAATTACTTATAATTTAATTTGTTAAATAAAAAATGTAATTTTTAAAGTTTTTTATCAGACGTTATTTGAAACACAACTAAGCTCTCAGAGTTCTCTCTCTTCATGATAATAAATAAATGATTGGGGATATCTTCGATACCTATGTTTTTTGTTTTTTATAATTAGCGTGCGCTAAAGGGATTTTTTATTTTTTTAGGTTTCTTATTTTATTCTCGGATAGGATGAAAAATGTGGGCTTCTTTAAAATGTGATATGCCTAACCATGCGCTTGATGAAGTTCAATAGTTTAAATTGGGTGCGTACCTCTAACTTTCATTATTGGGCGGCTGGTGGTAATGGTGCAGTAGTGGTGTATTCGCTTAGTGATTGGAAGTACGCGCTTCCAATCCCGGCCAAATCCATAACTTTGGTGCTCGGTCTTCCTGAAATTGAAATTTGCTTTATATCAGGCGCTAGTGGTCAGCCACCCCATTCACTAAGCTGTCTATGCAAAACCAAATGAAAAAAATCTGCTATATTCGGAGATTCCATTGTGTAACCTAATTCAAACGAAATATGTACCTAATAATATTTTTAATACCGATTATGAATGAATGCCGCTTTTATTTGATGAGCCAATTAATAAATAAACCAATTTCAGTTGTTCATGAATACCCGCAGCTATTATGACAAGCCGAGCATCCGCTCGTATACACACTATATCTTGTCTGATCTTATTTTATCTCTGCTTCAATTAATATTTTTTCACATGCAAATATTGTTAGGGAATCCTCACTGCTGAAATACGATTTTCCTTCAGCGATCTGAACACACACACCAATTGTATTGAATACAAAGAAACAAGTTACAGGTGACTGTGATGGTCTAATTGCAATATGCCATAACCTACCCTAAACTTCCATCGAAGCCAACAAATAATATACCATCAATCTACTCGACGACAATTCTCCCACCTTTCTTTATCCACCATCGCCCCTGCCTTTAAAAAATATGAATATCCATTTTTCACTTGCAAATATGAATTATAAAAAAAATCATTTTAGAATCCTCACCGCAGAATGCGACTCTCCTTCAACGATCATACACATACATACCAATTACCAATTGCATTAAGATTAAATACCAGAAAATATAACCTACCCGAAACTTCCATCAGAGTAAACAAATAATATGGCATAAGTCTACCCGATAATAATTCCTTCACCTTTCCGCCCTACCGTCAACAACGAACGCTACCAGTGTCATCTTCCTTCTCATATACCTAGTCACGAGCATGAAGGAGAACAAAAAATCAGCTGTTTGCCCAACACCAAATAAAAATATTCTGCTGATACTTCCTTCAGAGCCAAAAAATAAATTACGATAAATCTACATTTGCATGAGCAAATCGCTCATTAAAAAGAAAACCGTCATAACTCAAAAAACAAAATTTTTGACTTAATGATACAGTTCGAACCCATTTTCTATAAAGTTTTTCCTGGAACAACGTCATTTCTACAACTTAAAAGTAGGCGGCTAGAGAGCACTTGTGTCGTTATGGAGACTGTCACTTTTGAATTTTTGTTGTATGGAAATACTGTTTTATTTTCATTTACTCAGTGACCTTTGAATTGGAAACTATTCTAGCCGTATTTAAAAAATGTCATATTTTGTGATAAAACTGTTTTGTATTCCAGGTAAGTTTAATGTTTGTACTACTTTTAAAAGTTAAAAACGATTTATTTTGTGTTGTGACGATATAGAACAAAAAATATAATAGACTTACAAACGTAATATTTAGAAATGTGACAGTCTTCCATTAAATGTACAGCTTTTTAATCGTATTATTCTGTCTTGTGACGTTACTGATAGGAAATTATTGACGATTTAGAAATATATTTTTTGGACTATGTCACCATATGACGTTGTTGTAACAAAAATGTATAATATAGTTCATAGATTCTCTAGTGTTATTTTAACTTATGCCATTTTTTCCACAAAAAGGTACACAATATTAAAATGCATTCCCGTGGAAGGCAACTCGTTGAGCTTGCGAAAGCACTACAATCGAATAAAAAAATGTATCAAAAACTATCTCAAGAAGATTTTAATTATCCAGGTAGCAATGTTGATATATTTTAGATGTAATTCCTAATCTTAAAATGTCCCTTTTTAAAACTCTTTTCTTAGATAAGAACAAACTTTTAACATTCGATATTAGTAATATTCCATTACCTTTAAATGAGCCTGGTAAATTTAAATCATCTTTCAGCAAGATTTGCTCTTAATGATCTTATTTCTTATAGAATGCAATGTAAATCAATATGCTTCGTAAATTTTTATTGACCACTCCATGTCTCCACAATCAAGACCCTCCTCCTCTAGTTCCTCATCTTCTGATTCGTCTTCATCTGAGAGCAGTGGATCTTCTACTGAAGACTGCGAAGATATCCTCAACGACAAAGCTTATAAGCCCTCCAAAAGTGATGAAATTGATACTGATACTTCGTTGGATAGTACTCCTGTGCCAAGAGCTTCTTTATCTATTCACAATTCCAATCCAAGCCCACAAATTGCGTCCACATCAATTCAGGCAGATGTTTTAACATTGGTATGTCCTTCCAAAAAAGGTATTAAAAGAAGAAAAAATGTCGAAAACTGGAAAAAAAATCTTAAAAAAAAAACAGAAACCTAGGTGAGGAATACCTCTCAAAAAATAAAAATGTAAGGCCTAGAAGAGAATTAAAAGCTGCTTGTGGGGAAAAATGTAAAATTAAGTGTTCCTCTAAGTTAAGCCAAGATGACAGGCAGCGAATATTTTCTGATTATTGGTCCTTAGGTAACATAGAACGGTAAAGAGAATATATAAATATCTGTATGACAGTCATCGCTCCAAGATACAGATATATACGTGAAGGTGGAACGCGAGCTCCAAGAAGCAACAACAACGCTTTCTATTTTTCTACATCTGAAGTTGAAAAAGTCCGAATCTGTAAAGTTTTTTTTCTTTTTTCACTTTAGACATCAATGATCGGACAATACGAACTGTTCAAGAAAAACGGAATAAGATTGTTGATGTCTTACTCGAGCCGGACTTGAGAGGTAAGCATACGACTCTAGATCCAGCTATTAGAGACGGTATACGAAACCATATAAATGCTATCCCCAAAATTGAGAGCCATTACATGAGAGCGAATACAACCCGGACATACATTGACGGGAGTCGTTCACTTGCCGATATACACAGGGATTACGTTGCAGATTGTAAAGCAAAAAATAAGGCCTTTGGAAGCTATGTAATATTTTATAAGGTGTTCACCGAATCTTTTAATATCTGCTTTTTCACGCCAAAAAAAGACTTTTGTGAAACTACGACCTACATCAATCTGAAAAAAAACTTTCAAGGGAGGAAAAGAAGAAGGACAAAGAAAACAACAATTTCAACGGTATCGTAGCGGTCTATGACCTCCAAGCACTTATGCAGATACCAAAAGGAGACGTGTCTGTCTTTTACTACAAATCTAAGCTGAATGTTCTCAACTTTACAATTTATGACCTTCAAAATAATAGTTGCGAATGCTTTGTCTGGGATGAATCGTTATATTTTATTCCGATAACTGTGTTGGACAGCAAAGAAATAAATTTATGCTGACGCTTTATTTATATGCTGTCCGATTTTTGGGTATAAAAGAAATAACTCACAAATATTTGATAAAAGGGCATACCCAAAATGAAGGTGATTCAGCTCACTCCCTCATTGAAAGGCAGGTGAAGCGTCAGCTGAAGAGTGGGCCGATTTATTCGCCCGATGGCTTTATTTCAGCAATCAAATCAGCCAAGAAAGAGGGACAGCCTTTTAATGTGAACGAGCTTTGTCATGAAGATTTTTATGATATTAAAGATCTGGCGGCAAAAATGGGTCCAATGAACATGGCTTCATGATGCGAAGGTTGTCAAGGCCAACAGGGAGCACCCTAATTAATTTTTTTACAAAACTTCGTATGCGAATGACTTTCAAGAGGTTGTGGTAATAAAAAAGAAGAAAATCGATGCAGTTACTCTTCAAAAAGCATTTAACAACAGGCCAGGACTTGCAGAAAAGAAAAAAAAAGATCTTTAGACCTTGTAAATAAAAACCATATTCCAAAGTATTACAACAACTTTTATAAAAGTCTTAAACATGTTTTCATACCAGTTTTTGAATTAAAAAGCTACTTTTTTATTATTTATTAAATTAAATGAATACATACTATTATTCCACTTTTTCTAAAAAAAAACCTTGTTTTGTTTAAATAAAAATAAATAAAAACAAAGCGGTTATTTTTTATTATGTCATGAGTGTAGTCTGTAAAAAGGTCATTTAATTGTGGAAATAAAGTCATATTTTGACTTATGACACATTTCAGATGCGTCTCAATCCTAATAACGTCACAACTGAATCTCCTTGCTGTTAATATATTTTTCGTAAATATACAAAATTGTAGAGTTATAGCATTATTGCATTCTATGTAATCGCAATTAATAGCCCTACCAATAAAATAATAAACTGTTAATAAAAATTGGGATGAAATTTAAAGTTTGCATAGTTGTATTTCAAACTATGCAAACTTTAAATTTCATTTTCTGAGAAATGATGTTTTTTGAGTTATGACGGTGTTCTTTTTAATGAGCGAAATGTTAAACAAAATTGCTGATTAGTCTTTAGACTAGGTGCGATTACTGGAAGGATGGTAACATCATGCCTTCCCTGGGTATTTTTAGTGGATGATTCAAGTCCCACACTATCGCAAAGCTCGCAAGCGATGTCTTTTAACGATTTTCACCTAGCTACACGCAAAAAAACATACGTATTAGTATCTACCTTAACTGTAGATGGGACTGGTCAACGACACGCGGTTGTTCTCAAACGTTCCCCCCACGTACTAACCGCGCCCAACGTCGTTTAATTGCGGTGATCTGACGAGAACCGATTACTTGACTTTTTTGACTTTTAAATTCATTTTTATTAGTTATTAGCTTATATCAACTTACATACTAGACAAAAATGATTAAATCTAACTTAAAATTAACAGGATACTTATTCTATTATTGATCCTTATGCGGACGCCCTAAACTTAACTATATCTTATAATTATTGCCTTTCGGCCTAAAAACTATTTTACTAACTAATCTTATGTACATATGTGTTCTTCTGAACACTCGTTGCCTTGCGCAACAAGTGGTCAAAATCCTAATTGCTTTCCGGGTGCCTGGCAGTCGTCAACGTGAACACGCGCCGCCGTGAGCCGACTGAAGCCTTACAGCGTCAGTCAACTCCCGGAAGCACCACCACACGTTGGCGAGCCCGGCCTCTCCCAAAAACGCCCTAGCTAACTTAATCTAACTTATAAGCTAAGAGGATGTTACCTAGAGTAACGCACCGTCCTGGGAGCGCATGTTGACACCTCCCCCCCCCCCCCAAAACAAGCCACCAAAATTCGGCGAATTGCTTTTCCGTGTCGAATTGATCCCTCTCCGATATTGCGGTACTAAAACGGAGGAGCTCATGAGCATTGGCGATGTCCTCGCCGCGGATGAGCCGCTTATCTCTAGCGCTGCGGTAGCGGTGGTATAATACCGGGATACCATACCTCGTCTGTACCAGCCCTTTTGCGTCAATATGGATAAATGCCTCTGGCGGGATAGAGCCAGACCGGAGCGTACTCTCTATGTACATTTCATTGGGGTAGTAAGCCCCAAATATCAGACTATTGTCGCTGGCCATCGCCCTTGCAACGTGCCTTCGAGTCACCTTAATGAGGAAATTGTCAATCCTATTCAACTGAGCCCCATCGTATAGGGCCTTGTTGGGATAGTATTTTATATAATTGGATTCAGGCGTTCGGAACAATCGGAGACAGGTCCTAAGACATTGTCTCTCCAAAACCCGATTTTTTTCCATATAACTAGGCGATATATTAAACCACAATGGACAACCATAAGCGATGATCGGCCTTATAAGGGCCACGTAGCAAATGACCTTCACTCTAGAGTTAAGTTGACTGCTATGAAACATTCTCCTTGTCAGAGCATAAGCCTTCTTGGCCCCAGCAAGACAAGCAACTATATGTCTATCGAAATACAGATACTGGTCAAGCCAGATACCCAGATATCTAACTACGCTTCTCACCGCCAATGGCTGCCTATTTTGTCCAATAATGGCAAATTTCTTCCAGTTTTTTCTGGTATCCCTAGAGGCTCCAGCCAATGGAGTTCTGAACAAGATTGTTTCCGTCTTCTGAAAGTTGATTTTCAACTTCCAGTCGTCGCAATATCGCTTAATTTGATCGAAGTCACGCTGCAAAAGGATATTAATGACCTCGATTTTAGGACCTGATCTGTATGCCACCAAATCGTCGGCATACGCTATAGCATGTCTGAGTGAACCCACCAGATCACTCGTGTAAATGTTAAACAGGATCGGAGAATTGACCGCCCCCTGCTGTAAACCGTTTTTAATTTCAAAGACTCTGCTCGAAGTCACGTTGCCACATTTGACAACGAACTTCTTTCCCATAAGCATATTATAAATTACATATAGCAAAGGTTTGTGCATCCCCCGCCTGGTCAACTTGTAGAAAAGTCCCTCTAACCATACGGTGTCGAAAGCCTTCTCAAAATCAACCAGACAAGCACCCGTGCATTGGTTCTTGCATTTATTCCACTGAATGTCGGAAACCAGTTTCGACGCGGCATGAATAGTGTCATGCCTCGCCCTGAAACCAAACTGGTTGTCCGGGATTATGTTATTGTCCTCGACCCACTTTAACAGGGCTCTATTTACAACCTTTTCAAAGACCTTGCTAATATTCGGAAGCAAGCTAATTGACCGGAAATTGGCAGGGTTCGTCCTATCTTTACATTTTTTCGGGATAGGGTGTACCACAGCTACCTTCCAATGCGCCGGATAATGTGCATTATTCAGCGCATTGTTAAACAGCGTGGTGAAAATATCTACAGCCTCCAGAGGCAGGTGTCTCAATACGACGTTTGGGACACCATCCATCCCCGCCGACTTTTTATTCTTTAGTGACTCGAGGATGAACAGAAGATCATCCTTCGACACGAACAAGTGCGATGCATCTCGGTCATTGGCGACAACTACATTAGCATGGTTTCTATCATTGAATACGGTGAATCCGTTATTCTCAGATCGCCAATTCTCAATTTCGGTGTGCAGATAGAAGTGGCTCACTAGAGCCCTATTCTCAATGTCGTGGTTACGGCGAACAGGATTGTTCAGCGTATACACGGCATCGATACAAGCGCCCAGCAAATCCACTTTTTCCTGTGGGTCCTCGACCACGAAAAAATCTTCGTTTAAAGCGACACTTTCTGGACTTATTCCAGCAGTCAGACAGTACTGACCAGACTCCAGTCTGTTCTCTGCTGTCTGGGAGATTCGAACACAAGGAATATCATTGTGATCTTTTCTCCTGAACAACTTATTTATCTGTGGGAACATATTCGGACTACAGGTTTTAATAGCCCGAATTTTATTGCCCCAATACAGACTTACAGATTTTCTGTAATTTTCTTTTATCAGCTGTTTCAGGATTCGGATATCTGAATTCAGCCTCCTTACCTCCGGGTCGTTGTGATCAGTAAATTGCTTGCACAGCCGTTTAAGCCTCGAGAGCAGTCTACTTTTCTGTCGGTATAGTGCGCCGATTGTAGGGTTTCTGTACTTTTCTGTCTGGTCGTCGTCGGAACGTCCTACCCGAGGAATAGTTCGTCCCATAGTTCGTTTGGTGGCATCGTTCCTTTGCAATAAGTGCCGATCAATGTCATCATTTGTCATGTTACTGTTTGTCGGTGGGTCGATCCCACTCGAATGTATATCTAGCTTTAACAATCTGGAGAAGCGCGACCATTGTGCCCTCCGATAATCGTATGAACACACTGCTTCGTACTCCTCCAGCAGCATTTGCTCGTTCGGGATCCGTAATGCGGCGGCGAGTCCGTAGTGGTCACTATCGTACTCAAATGCACGTAAACAGTTTCGCGTGTATTGGTCTATGTTTGTCAGTTGAAGTCTTGCGTCCGTTAAGGCCAAGTCCAGGAAAGCACTGCTTCTTGGGAAAGAAGGGATATCCGTCGCGTACCACTCGAGTTTGTACTCAATCATATTGAAGCGCCACCAGTCGTGAAACTGGTTGCCCCTGGGATTTGCAGTAACATTTCCCCATGCCGCATGTTTGGCATTAATATCTCCGGCCAAGAAGTAATAATTCTCCTCCGAGTTCAGCTGCAGACTACGAAAAAGTGTCTCGAGCTCTGTCATAAATTGGTTGGGTGGAGGTGCTGCAGGTGCGTAAAGCGACACCACATACATTCTCCTCCGGCTATGGAGAGGAATGCATATGTTGCATGCTTCCAACAACTGGAACCTACGCACGTCCCCGCTATATATAACCCTATGGCGCAGGCCTTTTCGAATTAAGATTCCAACCCGACCTCCTTGAGTGGAGTGAGGCCGGTCTCTTCTTATTACATGATAGTCTTTGTATCCCAATTTGTGCTTCTGATTTAGCTTAGTTTCGCTAACCAAAAGCACATCCGGGTTTTCGGTTTTCAACAAATTGGCAAGTGACGTTCTTTTCTCGATCCTGACTAGTGAATTAACATTCACAGCAAGGATCTTTAAGTTTCCCTCATCCAGCGTAGCCATTTGATTTATGGCACCCCAGACCGCACAAACAGCTCCGAATAGATAAAGTCAATTCGGGCCGCTTGTTCATTTAATTGTGTCTGGAACTGATCAATCTTTCCGTGCAGAGACAGAAGGATCGATTTTAAGTCCAGATCCACCTCTGGTGCCTTTTGGGCTACCTTTGGTTGGTTTAATGTCATTTGGGCTTGACCCGGTCCAGCTGCCATTTGGGCAAAGGACACGTTGGGTGCCACAAAATTAGAGAACGAACGACTCTTTTGACGCCTATCATCTTCAGATTGCTGTTTGCGGGCCTGGACTCTTTTTTTCAACTCCTGGTACTTTGGGCAACCCCTGAAGTTGGCGGGATGCCCAGAGTTCCTGCAGATCACACAAGAAAGGACACTCCGGTCTTCGACTCTTTCCTTGCCAAGAGGACATTCACCATGCTTGTGGTCCATATCGCACTTAACGCATCTGAACTGCATGTTGCAGTTAGCTGCGGCGTGCCCGAACCTTTGGCAGCGCATATATTGAAGTATGCGATCTGACCTTTTTATTTTCTCCCATCTTACAGCAGGTTAGTACAGGTAGCGGATATTTCGCAGCCTGTCAATTTTGCTGTCGGGAGTGAGCTGCAGTAAAAAGAATGGTAAGTTACGGCTACCACCCCTTGCCACAACTGAAGAAAACGGCTTGATCCCCACAAACTTCAGGTCGTCGCTTTCAAAATTCTTGAGCTCTCTTTCAAGCTCCTCTGTTTTAATTGAGGGATCAATTCCCTTCAATACCACGGTTTTTAACTTTTGCTCCCTTGGGGTGTACGTGAAGTACTCGGTCTTAACCTCTCCCAGGGCGGTGCGCACCCTATGGTAATCCTCTATTTTATCACATATAATTATGTGGTTGTTGGCAGATAGCCTTTTGACATGAAAGTCTTTTGTAATTAATTTACATAGCTTAATACTGTCTATAATATTAAAGTTACTCACATTTATGGGCGGAATCCTTGACTTCC